>CM060958.1:27382079-27647079 GCA_030765055.1 Mantis religiosa | reverse complement strand
ACATACATTTGTGAAATAAAGAGGCCAATTATTTATGCAAGTAACCACAAAAATGCTTTATTTACTATTTATTTAAAACTGCACTACTTATTTCTTCTCAGAAGCTATTGTGTAAATTCTGCAGTTCTGCTGGTCTAAGTTCAATCAAGTTAACTGGAGAAAATTCACGTTACATTTGATCTTAGATCAAGAGGCCATAAACTTAGATCAATTTTTATACAACCTCAGCTTGACTGAAGATCATTTTCATGTACTTGAACTTAGATTATCTTTTATGCAACCAGGCCTATATGATTGAAGATAAAGTTCGGATAGTTTAATAGGCTATAAGGCTGTGATGATTTTTGCTAGGCTTTTAAGCCTAATTGTGCAATAGTTTTTCATATGGAATTAACTGCTGAATTTTATAGAGAGGCTTTAAAACATCATAGGGGTATTTTTTAAAGTTAAGCTAAGGTATAGTTTTCTTTAGCTATATGTTAAGACTACTGTGTACCCTTTCTTTGTAACACCGAGTAGAGTATCTTAAGTTCGAAAGGAGATTGGGTGATAATGATATGCAAAACAATGCTGGGGTTGAGTTTGGAAACTAGTGCTCACAGACGTAACGCTATTAATCTCTTGTCCCTGAGCGGAAAAGCTTGAGGAAGAGGGTGCGGACCTCAGTGCGAATTGCTTGTGACCTTTCCAAGTGCGGGCTGAACCCTCTGGGAATATTGCCAGCCACCGCAGTTCGACAGCTCTCGCGTATTGGGATTGTTTAGTAATGTTGTCGAGTTTGGTCCAGATATCGGTAACGTACAGGACAAATTTCATTTCGTACTTAATACCACCGGAAATGCATATTTTAAAATGTCCTGAACTACACCTCAAGAAAAAGAGAGCGTTGTGTCTGTCAAAAATAATAAATGAGGTAAACAAAATTAGTAAGTCTTCGAAATAGTGTAGGAACTAGCGCGCGTGACTTGCATTCGAGAAGTCGCTCGTTCGACTCCCACCTAACCGGCGTATTGACTTGGAGTTTTCCCGCGATTTCCTCCTGAGCTGCTCATCCTCATATCGCCGCTTTTCTGTCCAGATTTCACTGCCCTATCATTCCTTTTCTCATCTATTTCAGGACTGTTAGACCAGGCAACTGTTTTTGCGGCTGGACGGTGGCTAACAATTCCTTCCTGCTACATGTGTGTAATAGTGTTTTAACGCCCGATTTTACTACACGTGGCACTGCAGGCGGTGACACTGATGATACATGAAATGAAGATGGACCATGGGGGAAACCGGAGCACCTGGAGAAAATCCACACAGCTCCGTGTTGTCCACCACAAAGCTCACATGCGGTCGCCCAGGATCGAACCCGGGCTACTTTGGTGAGAATCAACCGGTTTAACCTCTGGGCCACGACGCAGCTATCTTCCTGGTGCTGTTTTGGTCTTCCCGGTAAGGCAGTGGGCCGTTGGTGGGGATCACGGTGTTAATGGTCGGGCAAGACGGCTTCTGATGCGTTAGTGCTGTAACCATGAAGAAACTCGTCCATGCTTTCGCCGTTATCACCCCGATCCCATCGCCCTCGGTCCTACCCTCAACCGTGTCTGGAACTGACGAACCAGCTCCATTTATTGATGCCAGTCCCTTTAGGAGATGGATACCAGTAGGAGGAAGCTTTGGATACCAGTTGCAAGAGAGGAAATTTTAAAATTGAAGGAAACAATCTTTCATAGTTTGCTATAGTAATTAAAGCTCTAGTAGAACTGTAGATTTCATTTACATTGTTGGTGTAGAAGTACAGTAGAATAAATATTGTTTTAGGTAGACTAGATGAATAAATATGTAAGGTTACTGGAATCCAGAAATCTTTAGGTTTAGTTAGTTCGCTAAGTTAGCAAGTAGATTATATCTGCATAATTTGTAAATTTTTTTGTGTAATTTGATTTAAAAAGTAATAAAGTTAAAAATGAAGTTTGTGTAATAAGGCCTGATATAGATTCCACAAACCGGATAGTTACATATGCAGATTTTATTTTATTTTTATTTTACCCTAATCCTTCCCTCCTATAAGTGACGATAGTGACACAAAGGTTTTTCTAAATACATACACGCGAGATCTCCTTCCTTATCTATCTAACTTTAGTTTTTACCTTTTAACAGGTCTTTCAACGATGTAACGCGTAACTTCTCAAGAAAATACCCTCATCCGACTACCCTTTACATGAAAAAATGTTTATGTTTGATTTTGTCAAATATTTCTCTTAACGATATTTTAAGTATCATATGTTTAAGATATTTGCAAGGCTAATATAATATTTATGCTGTATTTCGTAAAAATAGCATCTTCATCTTCATCCTGAATCAATTTTGCTAGTGGTAATTACTAAATATTATAAGAGGTCTGTTCAATAAATAATGATCATAATTTTTACGGTCATAATTTTTCGCACCAAAATTCAGTATTATTATATTCTGTTAGCTTAATGTGAAACAAACACGCCGTAGTAGTTCCATTGTTGGTACTCCTGGTTCCCGCCTGTGAGAACCATGCAAATTCAGACATGTTCGGTATCGCCTACCGCTGTAATGGAGGTACCATGTAGTTAAAGTTGATGTTAGAGGAAGATCCGGAGTTTCTTTCAAACGTAATCACTGCTGATGAAACTTGGCTACATCATTTTGATCCTGAGAGCAAACAACAAAGCTCAGTGTGGAAATCTCCTTCATCACCAACCCCCAAAAAACAAAAGTGGTTGCTTCTGCTGGGAAAGTTATGGTCATCTCATTCTTTGATATTCATGGAATGGTTTGTCAGTATGTTGTACCTGCACACACATCAGTAACTGGACAATACTACAGGGATGTCCTGAAAATATTGCAAGTCCATATCAGGCGCAAAAGACCACATTTTCGTGAAGCAGGCTGGGTGCTGCACCACGATAATGCGCGGCCGCATATTGCAAATGTTGTTGAATATCTTGTAAAAATCAACGTGAATTGCATTCCTCACCCTCCATATAGTCCGGATTTAGCCCAATGTGACTTTTTTCTATTCCCTAACTTGAAGAAACGCCTTCGTGGGAGACATTATCCATCATCAGAAGCAGTGGTGAAGGCTGCGGAGGCAATTTTGAAGGATCTCTCAAAAAATGGTTTCCAGCATGTCTTTCAAGACTGGCAGAAACGCTGGGACAAGTGCATCGCATTCAGGGGAGACTATTTTGAGAAGGACCATCAAAATTATGAGGATGAGTAAAGGTACATTGTCAAAAAAATTGCGATCATTCTTTATTGAACCTCCCTCGTATGTGCAAAAACCAATTACCTACATACAAATGTGGGAATGATCGATTTTCGTTACGTGCGACCTACCGGCAATGCTGGATGCAGTATCAGCGGTGCAGGTGAGAGGAAGTTCACAGTTAAAATATTAAATTTTGTCGCGTAAGTTATATCTAACTACATACATAAACTTGAGAAGAAAAGTAAATGTTTAGTATTTAGGTATATGTTCTTTGTTATTGGGTTGAACTTGCAAAATATCTTATACTTTTTAAGTGCTAAATCGCCATTGTTTTGTTTATTGTATTACATGAAGCTGTTACTGATAACGTCTATCTGGATTAATGTAAATACAAAAATCAGGTCCTGTAAGAGTAGTTGTAGAAAAGATAAGACAAACCATAATTTATATACAAAGTAATGTCCATAAAAGATACGATTTATTATAAAGAATATAATATGTAAAAGGTATCGTTAAACATTAGTGAAAAGAGAAAGATATGTTGATCATCTTTTACATGCATGTTTGAGGCACGCTCTTCTCTGTTCAAACAAATAGACGACTGAACTTCAATTGCCTACTTTGTATATAATTATTCTAGCTGGAAAATATATGTTCCAGTCATCGGAATGACGATGTGAAGGATACCTGTCTCTATTGTTATTTGTTTTGTTCTTGTTTCTGGAGTACTTACGGTTTGTTCGTTCTTCAACAAGCATGCTCCAGCTCGAAAAGCTTCAACTTCACGTGCATATCATTAAGTGTGCTCGAACTTATAGCATTCGCTCACGAAGAGCTTTACCAAATCGCACAGGGTCTATCTTGTTCGTGAATCATTAATTTGTAATTCACTCCCACCTTTACGCTTTAATGGTGGGCATTTAAATTTCTCTGGGATTTCTGCTGCCCTGGTTTATCTTAGGAAAGGGCATACCTTTGATTTCAAAATTGCATTTAGTTCTCGGAGTTTAATATGTATGGAAATTAATTCTTCTTTCACATTAGCCGTGTGTAGGACGCACTATGAAACGGTAGAGCCAGACTAAAACATCAATGCTAGAGCCGGGATTTGAACCACGGATCTTCTGGTTGCCGTCCAGCCGCTCTAACCCTTGAGCTACTATGGCCAGCATGCCGACATGACATTAAATTCTCCAACTGACGTATGTAAAGTACTTACAGCATAGTAAGTCGCCATTAAGGTAGTTGCCTCATGTGTTTATGAGAACTGCTAGTGGTTTACTGTGAAAAATACGAGTCAGTTGGGGAATTTAATGTCATGTTGGCACGTTGGCCATTGTAGCCCAAGGGTTAGAGCGGCTGGACGGCAACCAGGAGATCCGTGGTTCAAATCCCGGCTATGGCATTGAATTTTTCAGTCTGGCTCTACCGTTTCGATATGTATGTTTAACATTTCGACTTCTTTCTTCAAAAATATTTCTGAAAATAAACTTTTTTTTTGTAATTCCTGTTCTAATCATAACTAAGGAAGCCATATTTAGATATTTCATGCTGTGATGGACAGATGATGCGGACCCTTGCGGATAGTAAATGCTGTTCTCGACGCTGTGTGGTCACAGTCCTAACCTGCGGGGAGAAAGCTTGTCGACGTCGTACGCGGAGTGAAGTGAGCTTCGCAGCGAATTCTGGCGACGAAATGAACAATTTCCACCGCCTGTTAGGGACATTCACGCGTCGCTGTGGAGTTTCTGCTTCCGACCTTGTGGCTTCCTGCGGTCCTCTCACTTCATCCGTTCCTCGTGGTGGTGATGTGAAGATCGCAGTGCGTAACGTGTCCCGCTCCACTATCTATGTATACTTAGGCCGTTCATATTCCCTTTAAATGGCATTCGGTACTGAAATAGTAATTTCTACTAATTGCAATCACTTTGTTGAAAACTTCATCATAGTTTTTGGTTGTGCTGAACCACATGTATATTGTTTCTCGCTATAAAGCTTTTTCTGTATTTTTCGGTCGCATCAAACGATTATTGCACGTTTTTTGTTCACTTGAGAAAGTGTTTTCAAGACATCTGCCCTCAGTCCCATAGAATCCATCCTCTACCACCTGTTTTTGTTTCTGTTGCCTTTATGTAAAATGTGGACTTCATAATACTACAGGCATTTCTTTGAATGTACAGCACTCATAATGATGCTGGACAATGGTCCTTTTAGCGTAGTCATTATTCCTGTGTCATTTGCTTTCATTGGAAGTTAGTCAAATACGTATAGCGCTCAATATTTCTTTGGACTTGTTCTCCCTTCGGAAAAGGGTTGCCACCCAATTACGTACACTACTATGGTTAAGGAGAAATAAGCTCACTTGCGTACAAGGTTATATTTTTGTTATTATACTCGATTGCATGACAGAATTAGACCGATATGAAAGTAGACTTTTTTGATAAGAGGTGTGTTGTAGTTCTAAGCGGAAGCGTGTCATCATATCTCAAAGTCATTTCCTTTTGTTGTTATTCTAAGCTACATTTATACAGGAATAGAAGAGAATTAAGTGTTTAGATTGAAGTGAGACAGGTAAAAAAGTACTCAAAAACACGTTTGAGATAAGGTGAAAGCTGCATAGCTCATAATACAACAAATCGGTTAATAAATTCAATATTTGGCCTTTAAAATTCAAATTAATTGTTCTTTCAAAATATTCTTGTTTGGTCTTTGATTTTTCTCAAGTTTGCCGTATGGCCTTTATAAAGGTCGTTATGCAGTTCTTACTTCTGCAACCTGCATTCGCAGAACCTGACATTCGATACGGGAATGGTTGTGTTTTGTTGATCGTATTATGTTTTAGTATCTATAATATTGTAACGTAAAGAGAAGAAACGCTTTTTTTACAATTGCTGTATTATATAAGGTGTTACGTAAAGTAAAAATAGGCAGGGAAAGTTTATGAATTTTAATTTTTACTAGCGTAAGTAGGCTGGTTTTCAAAATATGGTAGGATATCTGAGAGAGATAGAGGTAAAGATGATAAGGGGATATATAGAGAGAAAGAAGATAAAGAGGAACGCAACATTTTTAACAAAGCTGAGCATTGAGCTAGTTCTCTAACGAAATGTTTTGGAGAAATTATTAACTATTGCGCCTGCGAGTTAGATGCTCCTCTTCCTGCAAGACATTGATGGTGAAGAAGTTGCCTATAAGTTGGCAATGTAGGCTGTTCTTACGCCTTAAGAACATCTACACAGATCTGTTAGTATTAGAATGCGTTACATTAGCTTGAATCGCTTTGCATTCCAAATAGACTTCTCGCTTGTATTGTAACTCATATTGCTCTTTATTTTTATTGCAGAAGACACTTGTATGGACATTTAATAGCCTAATAGTGTTCTCCATTTGAGAATGCAGTTAAAAATATTTTTTTCAAGTTATGTACTTGTAAATGTAAGAATATTTATGTAACACATTTACATTCTTTTAGATTGTGGCATATAAAACAATTACCACGAGCTGCTAATAGCGAAATGAAGTTTCAAATAGATAAATAGATAAAAATGAATAATAAAATAAAAGTAAAGAAATTCAATGTTATTCTCGTAGATTTATATGCGTATAAAAAGTTTGCTTTGTTGTTTCACAACTCTAAGCGGATTTTGTTTGCTTACTTATAACATCAATAAACGTAATAATTCGGTTGAAATAGGAAATTATCGGAAGAATCTAAAGCACAACCATTTCCACACCAAATGTAAGGAATAAATACGATGAGTTGGAGATAAATAGAAAACTTATATTAGAACACGAAAAGCTTTGTTTAGACTTTTCGTTTCTTTTCAGCTTTCCATTCACATTTCTTACTTCATTTGTTTTCAACAAAGAAACAAAGAGGGGAAAACGAAGTACCAATTTTGAGGTAAAACAGACGTTATACAAAACTAAGTGATTTCGCTACATCCGAGAGTGATTATGGCAACCTAGTAAGTGAAGAAGAGCAAAAAAGAATGATTTTAACAAATTTTTTACTGATTACCATAAATATGCAGGAAGCCAACAACTCTCAAAATCAATATTTAATCTATGTTTGTAAAGTTCGCAATCTGTCCAATTTTTAATGACTCAATAACGACATGTTAAGAATCTTTCGGTTTCCGTCTTCCCTACAGCTTCAATCAGCTTATCCGAGACCTCAGGGAATATGACATTGACCCCGGAGAAACCCAGAAGCGTCCCAGACTCACCTTAGGCCCATCATAACCTCAATAGTCTCCTATAATTAACAACATATTCTATCTATCGTCCTACAACTTGTGATACTTCATGAAAAAGAACCCACCATCTACCCACAGTTTATTATTATAAATCCATCATAACGCCAGTAAAGTCCCGGAATGGCACATCGTCGAAGGCTCCTTGTCCTCGGAGAAGGATGACTCTTCAACGACACCTTTATCCTGATAGGTTAATAATCTTTACTAATAACTGGAATGTCTTTTAAGTCCATAGTAACGCAAACTGGCACATCAGTTACTGAACGTTTTATTGTTACTTTATATATGCATTCCTATTACGAATTAAAATGCAGTCGATTATAAAAATCTGTATGTTTCAACAGAATTACTGCCATTGTTGCCATTAAGGCAGCTGTCTTAGGAATATATAGGTAATTATTAAGACCCGGAAGTTAAGCCAATAAACAGTGAAACAGGTTAGTAGGACGGGGTTATAGGCTACCTGCATCTCGTAAACATAGAGGAGGAGGTTGAGTCCATGTCGTCGCGCACGTACTCATACAACCAAGGTCACGGGCAACGTAATCTGTCAAACGTAGTCACACTACCGACACAGTATACGTACATTTATACCTAAATTATACAAAATAAACTTATATGAATATAAACAAACGAATGATGCAGTGTGCACAGTAAATTGAAAGCTAATCTCTGTGACAGTACTACGTTATATCTGTGCATAAGTCTCAGTGTACTCACTGTACCAACAATTATATGGCTGGCCCCATAGCTTACTCGCTAGAGCACCTGCTGCTGTGCTAGAAGGTCCCGGGTTCGATTCCCGGCGGTGGGGGTGGGGATTTTTCACCGATCAAGATAATCCCTCATCTTCCCCAGAGTCTGGAAGTATGAATGAGAGTGCGTATGTGTGCGTGATCTAATGATTAAAACCCAACGAATATTATTTAACATCTTCGAGATATTCCAAAGGAGAACGGCCGCTGATATGACCATTGGAGTTAAAGGCAGGGTATAACAATGGAACAAATAAAGAAACAATTATATGTCCGTTTCGCTTATAGTAACCATATTTTGCTGTCGAACATGGAGTTTCTAATATCCTGAAGTACATCTTCATAGCAGCTTTAGATAGCAATACTTTACCTGTATATTTTTCTGAAAACTGCTTGAAATAACTATTATCTACTACCCATAAGAGAATGTTTGCTCCTACTATCACGTTGCACACAAAAACTATTGTGTCTGTCTGCATTAAGGTTAGACGTGAAGGCATATTTTCCTCTGTTTCTTTGTTTACCAACAGAAGGAGTTTATGCCTAAACATTCGGGTCCTCGTAATTACTCACAATTTTCACCATCAGAACAAAATATTATGATTTTAAGATGAGCAAACTAATTTCTCTTCTTGTAAACCAATACAGAACGTTGCTTGCATTTTTCGTCTTTTCTGTCATTCTTTTCTCAGTGGTGATGTAAACTGCCAATAATAAATAGAACTGAACTCTGGACAGCCAAATATCCTAACAACTTTTACACAGCTCTGTTAGAAACCATTAAAGTGCCGCTCCTAAGGTATCTATTGTTAACTACAGAATGCACGAGTGTTCACTTTGTCCCTCTATGACTGCATGCTTTCACCAGAGGATACAAATTTCAAAGCAGGCGCTTCTTTTGATCTCCGTCAGGCCTTTTGTCGCTGCCTCGGTTATCTCTGTTGAAACTTATGACCTTCACTTTCTCTCTCAGCTTAGGTTTTTCCTGTTTTTTTTTTTTTTCCTTTTCCTTTTTCCCCCTTTTTTCATGTCGTCGTTTACATTTTTGAAGTAACACGTCACTGTGTTCGTATGTATGCTCCTCTGTGTTCACTTTGATGAACTGTTACTTTAGGAATTTTTTAACGCCAACTTCCTTAGTGTGGAAATAGCTTATCTGCCTTCCAACTTGACAAGCTCTATTTCGAAACTGATTTGGATGAATTGCCTGGATAAGCATTTTCATGGCATTCTCTAGTTGTACGTCACACAAATGTGAGTTTTGTGGACCTTGGTTCATGCAAGCATCTTTGCATGCACATAATTGACATCTCTGTTAGCTTGCTCTTTAATTGGCTAATTTACACAGATTTCAGTCCATCAAGTTAAAATTTTCTAATTTTGTTATATCTAATTATAAACAAACAATTAAAATACCTAGTACTGATTCCACTGCCCTGCAATACTTTCCCGGCTTTGATGAAAATATGCTACTTATATGGAAGAAAACGCGCTTATTTCGAAAATGATAACAGCTCACACTTAACACTTGCCGTTTTATGTAATTCGATAATTTTATATTGGAAAATATATTTAATTCCAGTATATTAACAATTTATTTTGTGATTTCTGAGAAAAACTTACGTGATAGAACAAAATGGAAAGCACCACTCAATTTAGCACATCCCAGTTAGTTAATGTCACCTCTCAAATCACAAACTGGCGAACAAAAATGTTATTTTGCAGAACAGTGTTACCTAACTTTCAAGAAAATGTCTTGGGAAAAGAAAAAAGCTCCACGTGATGACAGTTTTTATTTTTAAACTTTCAGTTTTAACTTTCTAAAATTCAGTCGTGTACTAAATTAATAAAATAGTAAATACAAAACAGTAGTTCTTATGAAAGAATTGATATATGGATTTCTTCATTTATATTAAAAAGCATTGTACGTAAGTGCTGAAATGTTATTGATTCACATCTGTGCCTGTGAATTTAAACACCGAGTTTCGATATTTAAAGATTAAAATGCGAAAAAACGCAATTTTAACCTAATTCTGTAATGCGTGAAGATATTTTAAGATAATTTTTAACAAATTGTAACGAAATTTAGTACATAATAGGCTTAAATTGTGTTATTCGCATCCAAAACGCTTCGTAAACTTCGCCTCTGGTAAAATACAGTGGGAAATAGTGTAATATATAATTCGAATTGGAATGTAATATTTTGTATCTAATTAATTCCACTGAGTTTAATTTTGCACCCTATGCCTTTATTTGTTGTTATTGATTTTAGCAATATTTGAAGTTCTCTGTGGCCATTTGCACCTTCCTGTGTACAATACTATAATTCATATAACTATTCTTGAACGTTTTTTGTTGGCATTTTTTCTTTATTTAATTTTCAGAATATTTACCAATTAACTTGTAATTTTAAGTAATATTTCAGCAATGGTTGTTGAAAAGACCCGCATGTAAGTTTCTGAAAGAGTAATATGACTATTTGTTTCATAAAATTATATATATATATATAATATGGTTATCATTTTTCCCGATACACTCCTCTAGTTCTATGAGATCCCAATTAAGTTTTACTTGTATGAAATAAAATGAAATATGTAGTGTTTAACGCCCGCTTTTACTACATACGGCACCGCAGGCGGTGACACTGATGATACATGAGATGAAGATGGAGCACCGGTGGAATGAGATGGCGGGGGAAACCGGAGGTCCCGGAGAAAACCCGCCCCAACGCCGTGTTGTCCACCACAAATCTCACTTTGCGGTCGCCTGGGATCGAACCCGGGCCGCCTTGGTGAGAGCCAAGCGGTTTACTTGTATGATCCATCACAGCAAAATAGAGAGGTTTTTTTAACACGTGGAGAATTTTAATATATAAAAATTTAATTTATATTCACATATTTTTATCCACTCATTTTTCCACGAAACAATTCATAGAAAAGCTTCTTGGTTAATCGAGATAAGGCTCGTAGGAAATGGTTTCATCAGGCACACAGTTCATTGTAGGTGCAAAAGGCATACAAGAGACTTGAGAGGTATTCACATGCTTAAAATAGGTCGCTTTGAAATTAGACACTCTGCATGACATCCAAGAAAACAATCAACTGGTGAGTTAACACTTCAAAATGGTAAAACATAACCGAAAATTCAAACCAATACGAAACAAATAAGTACCACTAAAATGTTGACGTAATTGTATATCTGTTTCACTGATACTTAAACTTTTTGTAAAGTAGGTTTTAGCCTATATTTTATGATTTATGAAATAGAAAAAGTATTTTATAATATACAGGACTACACAGAGAATAGAAAGTTCAAGATATGCAATTTTAGTAATGCAAACATTTAAACATATAATAAAAAGTTACTTTTGAGGATATCAAAAGTAGCTTAAACATTTCAAAGTAAGTTTGTACTTATGTGTGGTTTACTTATGTATTTGTGACTCGATGGATTTCCTAATGTGTTTTCGATTAAATCTCCATACTGAACTTTTTTATGAATGCAGTATTTCCACTACATACTTGGATATATAAGTTTCAGAGAAAGTAAGAATTGCGGTGACCTCTATTCCTATTCTGTAAACTATTCTTATAAAAAGTTATCATTTTATCTGCTTCATCTTAACCAAGACGTTTACAGAAATTGTTTCTTAAGAGTTTCGTTCTAAATACGAGAGAAATATAAAAGGTTGAAGCCAGTACTAAATTCTCAAGAAAGTGTATCGCCTTTTTGTATGATAGTATGAGAAACAAAACAATGGCTACTTTAAACATAAAGAAAAAAATTGAAAACCAATAACTACGACTATCTTACAAATGGTTTATTCCACAACTAATTTATGAAAGGGGAAGTAGTAATATGAAGCATTTTTTTACCGTTTATACAAAAAATAATTGAAGGTAGAGAGGCTTTTTACCTAAATTCAAGATGTACACTTTATCAGTCATGCAAATATTTTAAACAATGGCATGCTAACATAAATTGTTAGAATCATTTTCAGAGAATTGAAAATAATGCAAATATTAGTCTGAGGATAGTTTGGGGTGGGGGTGATTTTTTGAAAATGTTTTTTTTAACTTAATTTCAAAGTTTGTTGTTTTATCTGAATTTTTCCTTTTGCGGTATACTATTCATGAAAGGAGACCTCAAAATGGGTATTTTCCTCTGAAATCTCGTAATTGAATTTTGGTAGACGTTCACTTTTCCACATATTCACTGTAAATAGAAGCTAGAGTATATAAAGTTTAGTTCAGAGGCAGATATTTTACTTCCTTAATTTCTTAAACATGTTTCTCTTACGTTTATTCTATCTATACTGTGCCTCAGATATCTCAGCGACACTTTGCAAGGAGAGATTTGTGCGTTAAGCCCCTGATGTAGCGGCAACTTCTTTGTCTCAAGTGTACAGCGGGATGTTCTAACTCGCAGGCTGCTGGTCGTTGTTCAGTATTGACTAGGCTAACATCGCAGCTAATGTGCCATTGCAGTGAAACGGAACCAGCATATATCACGTGATCTAGTCCACGTGGGGAAGATATTCTGGTGTCTCTAATTGGCTAAAGTAACATATGAATAGATTCTTACTAGATGAAAGCTGCATAGATACGTGCTCTACTCCAAACAATGAAGGATGCCAACCGCAGTCAATCTGTGAGAAATAATTTATAGCATTATTTCCGATATATTGCAATACGTTATCCTATATCTTTGAGGTGCTGAATCTCTATTCAATTTGCTTCACGCGTTTTTGGTAAGAGAATGTAACTTCAAATACAGCATAAGAGACTCGCATTTTAAATATTTGATTATAAATGCAGTCTCCTATGTTCCCCTCGTTCCTAAGTAACTATTTCTGCAAATATTTATCTCGATGGACATACAGTAGGTATAAAAATTATTTTTCAATAATATATTTTAGAATTTTATATATTTTATTAATATTGACGGAATTTTAAACGTTAAATAAAATGGAACAAAATAAAAATAAAAAGCCCGCCTCGGTAGCGTGGTGGTAGCATGTCTGCCTCATGTTCAAGAGGTCCCGAGTTCGAATCTCGGTCAGGGTTAGTTACCTGGATAAGGTTTTTTCCGGGATTTTCCCTTATCCAAAGACGAATGTCGGGTAACCCTAAGCTCCATGGACCTTGGGCCCATTTGAGCATAATTTCACCCATTCTACTCATATGACTTAAAAAGTTAAAGGTCGTAAATTACAAAAAATAACAAATAACAAACAAAATAGGAAAAATAGAAAATTAGAAAAAATAGGAAATTAACAAAATAGGAAATAACGATAATTTTTTATGGAAAAGATTTTTGTGTTATTTTACTAGTACAGAAAAATTCTTGCATAATTTTTTCTCTTACATAGATTCTTAAAGCTCGTTTGTAAGTGAAGCTTCTGTCAAATATTGAATCGAAAAGAACTCTTTTTAACCTATATAATTCGTATACAAAGATCATTTTATGTTAGAACTCCCTTCGGAAGGGAGAAATCAGTTGATCGTTAGTTGCAATACCCTAACAGTTTTCCAAGTGTCAAACAAACTGAAACTCTGCTTCCGTACATTGAAGGAGACGTAAAAAAATGTTAATTACAAATGTAAATCAAGTTCACGTTGCTTACAAAGGTAATTAGGTTGCACGGCTTTGATCAAGGTAGACGGGCGGCGATACATCTGTTCCTATTATCGAAGGTTGGAAGAATCGATACATCGAAAACAAACGAGTGCGCGACAATATGTGCGGAAATGTTGTATACATGGTATCCCAGAAATGCCGTGCAGTAAAAGTTACACATTTTCCAAGGCATCATTATGTTTACAACCAGAGAGTATATCCCTTTAAATATTGTTGAGGAGGGGCGTCTTATAGGATGAAATATGTGGTCCTTTTTTTCACAATTTGCATGTTAAATTACATTTAGCTCCCAAGTAATTGAAGGTTTTAAAAGTCTTTTCTAGGGGCAAACGATACGCAAATCTAAAACGTGGGAAGGTGGTTTTTATATGCTGCCTTTGGAAGTACATATTCGTTGAATGGTATCGTAAAAAATAAAAAATTAAAACACGTTTTTTCGGTTTATTTTTCTGTTGTTCGTGTTTTGTGGTTATTCTGTTTGTTTTTCCCCCACATCTTTAGAGGACACAAGCCCGAGGTCGGACTCCAATTTACGCCTCTCCCCGAGATAAAACATCAAATTACAAACATTCTAGTGACCATAGACGCAAGGACTGGCAGTCAAATTAGTGACGTAGCATTTAAAGTTATATTGTAAAATATTGAAACCATAACAACAAATATTTCGAAAATAGTGCCATAAACTGTTTATTTGACAAATAGAAGTGTTCTCGAGTTATTTGAATGAAATTCAAGTATTATATTAGCTACATAAATATCTTGAAGAGCTATTTTAATCAAAATCTTTAGTTCTTTTTTCTGAGAAAATAGAAAATAACAAAGCTTTACTGTATTATTAATCGGTAATTTAAGACGCCTTGAAAATTTCGTGTCTCATTCAATGATACTGCCAATAGCGACTCATGCAATGAAATACTGGAAGAGCCGTTTCCCCGATAATTTCAGGAGAAAAAAAAAGAAAAAAATGCATGCCAGACAATATTTTAGTTGCTTTGGATAAAGTCTGTCTAGTCAACGCGTGTGCAGGTCGGACTCAAAGGAACCTGAGCCTCCCGCGCACTAATGACTGTCATAAATCTATCTCCACACTTCAGAAATGGCACACTGTCGTTGAGGACCAATAGCAACCCTGATTTTCTCGAAGTGACAGTCGCATGTCTACTCCACGTGGAGTCTCAGTTGCCAAAGTTCTAACTTCCAGTTGATCTGTTTCTTTACGTGCAGAAATTCGTTGTGTGTCACGTTGTGGAGACCGTGGGAGGGAAATGCAGTGGTAAATGCTATTGAAGTAGTAGATAACCTTCAGTTAAGTGAAAATAATCAAAGTGATGACAATAGTGTGAATAACTGGGCCGAGTTATATTACTGGAAAAGCCTCAAAAAACAAGGTTATAACGGGAACTGTTTCTAAGAAAATTCAAGCGCTTGTTTTGAACACATATAAATAATCTTGGTAAGGGATGGTGCAATGAACCTGATGATAAATTGTTGGTATTCACAGAAATACAGTAAGAAATATTGTGACGAAAGGAATACCAAAGACGCCGATCAAGTGTGAAAACAAAAGGAAACGTTTCTCTAAAGTAGATAATTTCATAATTCGCCGAGAAATTTATAGATTCTATGCAAAAGGGAGAGCGCCCACCTTAGACGAATTGGTTGCATATTTGCTTTCCTTATGGGCACTGCAGTTTGCGCGGTCTCCTAAAGGAGCTGAGTTTCAAATACCGCACTTGGACTAAGGGTTATTATGGAATCCAGTGGAATTGTATCTTGGCGATATATATATATATATATATATATATATATATATATATATGTCAAAACTAAGGAAGTTTTGCAGTAATGGACATAAGATAATTTATTTAGACGAAACCTCGTACGATACTCATGACGTATCGAGAAAGGTGGCAACCTTGCAGAACGGTCTGGGAGAAGGAGGGTCGGGGTTGTAAAACGATTATAAGGGTTCGTCAAAGGAGTCGGCCGACTTGCACACAGGTTAACTAAACAGACTTTACATTTTTACAAAATGTATTCGCGAGCATCCTCAGTACTATGGTTAGTTCGACAGCTGTTTAAGTGACTGGTTCCGCGAGCTCATTCAATACTGAATATTTCTGAATTCACACATTCGTAACCTTGAATACCATGCTTCGTAGGTTTCCGGAAACAATCGCGACTCTTCGGTAGCTAGGAAGCTCTTGACAGATTTTGTCACGTGAAGCCTCTGTATAGTGTGAAGAAAAGTTGCCTTTTGTTTTATGTGACGCTCTTAAATACAATGTAAGTATATTTCATTAGTATTAGCAATAGTAATTTACGTATACAGTGATGACAAACAGGAAATTCTTGTGAAGGTATTAGCAGAAGCGCGTGAATTGCATTATTTTTTATGTTAGAATAACAGTTCGCGTGGTGTGGGCCAGCTGTAAGAAAAATCGGAACGTCTGAGTGGAGAGGGGAAGCAAGAATATGTCTGCTTGTAGTGTGAGCAGTATTGCAATGCAAGAAGGGCATAAGTGTGCTTTATAAGCGTACTAAAGAGTAGCCTTAGTTCTTTGAGTCATTATTCTCTCTTATTTTAATGAAAATTATTACTTGGATCTTCCCTGGCTTTGAAAGTCACACCTCGCCACTGGATAATGTTTATCACTGGATACTGAACTTTTATCTTGGTGCTTTTTTCCCCATTTTCCAGGATAAGAACCCCCAAATTCGTAAAATCGCAATAACTGGTGTTTCAACTTTATATGCATTTAAATCGCGAAATATAACATTTAATTAGATATGTCCATATGTAAGGTTGTGGGAATTTTAAAACCTGCGCTGTTTTAGATTTAAATGTGCCTTATGATGGCACATTTAAATCTACCCACTAAAGTTTTTGCCTTTCTGGATATCTAATTACTAAATGTAACATTTAAATAAGCACGTGTATATGTGTGCAAGTATCTCGTGAACATTTGAAAGTTTCACTTTCTTAGACTTTTGTAAATTAAAAAAAAATGTGTCCCGTGCTGACAATTTTTGTGCACTGTCTTTCAACTTTTTGCAGGAAAGAGAAGATATAAAATAAATTTTTATATCAAGTATTGTAATAAGAGACCCGTTCAAGTTATAAAACCTTTTTTTCAAGACTGCTACCAGATAGGAACTTCTGTTTAAAAAAAAAATACACGTGGACTCTTTGGGAATGTTTGACAGAGATGGCAGCACTGAAGTGCAGCGACGAGAGTTAGGACTGTTTTTGATACTTAAAATGACGATGGTTTCATTGCAAGAACACTGTGTAATCATTCGTTTTCTCCATTTTCGTAGTGTGACACCTATTTCCCGTAGGGGAGGGGATTCGTCCCCTTCAGCTGCCGTGGTGCGTGCGCTGCGGTCCCTTAGCACTCGTGGTACCTCTGGCATTACTAGAGGAAGCTCGGGCCGAACAATCGAGCCCCTCCCTGATTAGGATTTGTTCGGTTTGGGTTGGACTCCAGGAGCAGTGGTTCTCGATACCCGTGGGAGATCGGGTACGTCTCCAGACGGGGTTAAGGAAGCCATATATTCCCGCGTACTAGCCAGCATAGCTAGTAGAAGGTTTGCTAGATCACCAGGCGGCCCTACCGCGGTCATATCGGTAGCCTTCCCATTTTGGAGTTGGTGCGTGTAAGTGGCGTATCCATTTCCATCCCGTCTTGAGTCCATAGGACCAGATGGGGGGGAGCTTGTTAGTCTCTAGGTCTTGCTCTATGGAAAGCCCCACGGAGGCGCTGGGTGCCCTTTTGGGAAAGCTCGGTAACTCCCTGGTCGTCAGAGGGGGGCCGCGCCGTGGCTCAGTGGTTAGACTGCTTGACTCTCAACAAGGCGGCCCGGGTTCGAACCCAGGCGACCGCAAAGTGAGATTTGTGGTGGACAACACGGCGCTGGGCGGGTTTTCTCCGGGATCTCCGGTTTTCCCGCCATCTCATTCCACCGGTGCTGCATCTTCAATCTCAAGTATCATCAGTGTCATCGCCTGCGGTGCCGTATGTAGTAAAAGCGGGCGTTAAACACTACACATTTCATTTCACATTTCGTCAGAGGGGGGTCAGTTTTCACTCTATGGGTCTGCCCTGGTATATATGTGTGTGTGTATGTGTGTGTGTGTGTGTGTGTGTGTGTGTGTGTGTGTGTGTGTGTTTGTAATGTACGTCCTCCAACGTTATGTCATATCGGACGGTGAATGAATTGGATGAAATGATGCTCAAATGAGTGCAGGGTCCATGAAGCTTAGAGTTACCTGACATTCGTCTTGAAGGATAAGGGAAAACCTCGGAAAAATCCTTATCCAGGTAACTCACCCTGTCCGAGATTCGACCTCTTGAACGTGAGGCAGACACGCTCCCTACGCTACCGAGGCGAGCCTGTGTGTGACACCTATTGAAATTCATCGCCAGTTGAGTGAGGCATGTGGTGATGGTACCATGGATGTGTCTAATGTGCGTTCCTGGGTGCGATAGTTCAATGAAGACAGAACATCGTCTGACAAACCAAGACAGTCACAGCCTCACGCCAGCAGTCTGACGACATGATCCAGCGAGTGGAGAACGTTGTTTTGGAGGGTCGCTGATTGAGGATTGCAGACATTGCCTCCAAAATTGGCATTTCCGTGGGATCTGTGCACACAATCCTGTATGAAGATCTGAAGATGCGAAAAGTATCTGTGTCTTCCAGGTGGGTGCCATGAATACTGAAGGATGATCACAAGGCTGTGCGCGTGGCAAATCGTCAAGCGATGTTGACGCTTGATGACGGCATGAATGGAACATCGATTGGAGACTGTTCTTGCAATGAGAACGTCGTCATTTTAAGTATCAAAAACAGTCCTAACCCTCGTCGCTATCACTAGAGTTCTATGCACACACAAAAGTTAATATTTTATTGCAAATAGCTGCACTTTAGGATTTATTAGTGTAATTTAAGAGTTTAAAGTTCATACATTTTATTACATGCAGGATTTTATACGTGACTCGATTTTTCTGTTGTTAAAAATTAGCTTAACAGAATTTATGCTAAAATTATATTGCATATTACGTGTACAGTAGCGATGCGCGTAAATAGAATGTTTGGTGTTTTGGATTGTTGTTCAACACTTGATAAAATGGAATACGATAATTCAGTGATTTATTTGTATATAGATATGCCTTAAGTCGAAAAAGAAATGAACCAATTTTGGTTTTGAAAAGCAAAATTATAAACTAGGTTAAAGTGGTGCGTGTTTTTCGGTTTCCGCAAGTTGCCAATCTCTTTGATGTATGATGTTAGTGGAGGCAGTATAAAATATGAAACGGCCGCAGCAAAACTCGAAAGTAAATATTTAGGTACTCTTGAAAGTTTCTTTAGGAAGTCAGGTTAGTAGCAGCCTTATAAAAAATACGTTATTTTGTATCTGTTGCAGACTTTAATCAAGATGGAAAGCCCGATAACATCAGTTTTATGATCAAAAGAATCAAGGTGCACTCGATGGAAGCTCTTAAGGATCCCACCTACCGCTTTCCGCTCAATTACGGCGTAGAGAAGTTTCTGGAACTCTTCTCAGGTAAGTAAAAGGTGCTCTAGAGTTTGCTGCTCCAGATTTCCAGCACAGGTTTTAGAGTAGACTGATTCTGGGTCATATGCACATAATAATGTAAAATAAATGTACAGTATAACGTGCTAATACCGGTTTCCTAAGCCATATTTATTGAATCCTTATGGTTTTATAATTTGATATGATATGTATGCTGGTAATTAGCTAAATCTAAATTCTAGTGTACTAATAAATCAATAATATAAATACGTAAAATATAAAGCTATTGACATTGAATCAACAAATATAATAATTTGTAACATAAAACTTCATTTATGTTATAAGAAATGATGACAGTTTTCTTATTAATTGATAAGGATCGTGATTTCGGGAAAAAAGTCTTCACATCTTCAGCTCAAGCCTCAAACAACCTCGCTGTGAAGGTCAGGCTCACTAGAGGTTATAATGATTTTGCCAGTACTACGAAAATCTGAAAATGAAATAAATTTAAAAACAGAATCAACTGGTGGTATTTCAAAATTCATTAAGATGTTTATATTTTAAACATATTTTCCCAAACTATTAAATCTATCGGACCATTTACTTGTTTTAATAATTTAACTTCAGGATTTATTTCATGGTTAAATGACCAAAAATGATCTGTTACGGCTGATTCATCAGTTTGTTTATACTTTGTGTTACGAAAATGTTCTTTCGTTCTGGTTTCCAAATTACGTTTTGTGTTTCCAATATAAACTTGATCACAATCTAAACAATTAAATTGATAAATACCAGATTTCTTATTATTAGGAACTTTATCTTTTTTAGAGAAATGTAGTAAATTTGTAATGCTATATTTATTTTGAGGAACCAAAGTTATACTAAACTCTTTAAAAATAATTGAAAATGTTTATTAGCCCAAGGATGGTAAGTAAATTTTTTTAAATTAAAATAGTATTTTATTTTTTAATTTCTTCACAATAAATATATTATATATTATCAATATTATAATTATTATATATTATAAATTTAGCTCAGTCATCCATCACTTCAGCATACTTTAACTCCAAGCATAAGAAATGAAATGTTAAATAACAATGGTCAAAGTAATTTCTAAGTCTCGCTCAACCTATATACGCAACAATACTAATATAATATATTATTTTTCAGTTCATTCATTTGTTAATATTTCACTAATTTCCACTCACTATTTCACTTATATTTGCAATTATAAATATGCATTTAACTTACACATTATTATATTTTATTTATCTATTCCATGAACACTTCCTTTGTCAACATCTGTAAATAAAACATTGACTACGATTATATCTACTATTAAGCCTTATTCCTCCCATTCATATGCATTATTCATTTTTCCTCGTTATTTTGCAGTTATTTTTGTTTATGCTTTGATATAGCTTATCGTAATTTCTTAGTAACAATGCCGTAACTTCACAGTACACTTGTTTAATTCCGTAATTCTACCGTTCTCTCCTCTCTATTTTCCAGATTCTCATATCTCGACTCCACCCCCACCAAATCTTCGAAACCCTCCACATTTCCTTTAATATTTAGGTAACAAGTGCGTACAAACTTTTTGTTTTAAGATTTTATGTAAGGATTGTTGAAACTACGAGAGAGACGGCTGTATATGTTTAAGTATACGTTACTCTGGAGCACCTATTAGCGTCGCTTTGTACGTCTATTCGCCCGTACACATAAAACAACTCGCCAACCGCTACAAGTACGCGGTTGGAATTTTATATAAAGCAGTTTCAAGAAAATTAGTCTACACGTTTCAGGTTCATCGAAAGCGTTAGGGAATTAAGACTAGTTTAGATGGAGAGGCTCCTAAACATTTTAAGATTTCATTGGAAGTACAATCCAGGTTAAAATCGAGTATGGTTTACAAAACCGGTGCCTTTTTCATTATATCGAAGCTGGCATGGTATCAACTTTGTGCATGACGGATGATGAAAGTTACTGATGATAACTGTATAAGAATCTGTGAGGAGTAGGAGTCGTGAGTGCAATCGTATCTTGGCAAACTTTAAGGGTACAGAAGAATAGACGGGGTAATATGCAAAGCATTTCTCTTCCATCTCGAATGGAGGGTTAAGGGCATGTCGAGCGCTACTGGCAGGCAGGCAAAACTTGGAGGTACATTTTGTAGCCGAAATATTAAACAATTGAAGGATCGCGATTGGTTATTGTTATTGTAGTTTAATTCCATCTTATATATTTTTTTTTTTTTTTTTTTTTACGTTCTTTAACTTTTAAAGTCATATCAGACAATGAATGGAATGGATGAAATGATGCTCAAATGGGCCCAACGACCATAGAGCTTAGAGTTACCCGACATTCGTCTTTTAGGATAAGGGAAACCCCCGAAGAAACCTTATCCACATGTTATAATTCTTTCGTTCATTGTTATTATGTTGTGTTTATCTTCCTTTCGTTCCTTTGGGCATAACAATGCATTGTTTTACAGTTTACCATTACCTTATGAGTTGGTTTTACTCGTAATGATATATTTGAATATTGTTCTTTGTTCCTGCAGTGGTATTTCTGGTTTCTTTCCTTCCATGTTTGTCAGTTGTATCTTATTTTATTATTTTTTTATTAATGGTATACTCTTATTTAAATAATGGTCATTTGTTGAGTTTTGGAGGAACTTCCGCATGTGATGGGTTATTAAGTATACAAAAATTTAAGGATTTCTCGTATGGTTAATGAATTTAGTCTTCTCTCTTCTTCTGCCTAACAAAGTTTAGGCCATTTGGCCTTTTCCGGTTTCAATCCATCTTTGCCTTTGCTTTCCCGGATGAATTTAGTATTCCGAATAAATAAGTCTCCACCAGTAATACGCAGAAAATTCGAAACACTTTCTGTTAACCATATAAATATCTGAAACGTATGATATTTGAATCAGTATGGTTAATGTATATTTTTGGTAAAATCCAAAACTACATGAGAAAATTTCAAACGGTAGTTTGAAAATCTTTGTGTTACATCCTTGGAAGGTCTTTAACGAATTACTCCGCTTTGTGGGACTTAGAGCCAAATTGTTGTGTCAATAGCCTGACGAGGACCAAAAAATTTGGGAGATAGCATGTCTATGACGATGAATTAAGTTAAATGTTCTGATGAAAGGAACATAGGAAATTCACGGATCAGATTATACAACCCAGCATTACCTGGTGACCAAGGAAACCCGGAAAAAGAAACCTTCGGACAGATTGATTGGCCTCCGGGGTTTGAACCGAGGATATTCTGAAATCAAGTTGCACACGTTATCGCGGCGCTCCCTCGCGTGTTATGCTTGGAAGATACTGAAATGAAATAGCAAGTTTGGTTTTTGAGCTGTATGTTTCACACATACACACACATGCGTGAACTGCCTTCTAAACTTCTTTTATTCAGCACCTCACTAGTATATTTGGGGTTAAATTTAACTATTGAAATTTTTGGTTGGAATATAAGTTTGTGAATGCGCTATAGGTAAGGCTAAACAAAGTAATACACGAAAGTGGCTACAAATAATATTGATAAGATAAATGAAGTTAAATTTTAATTTGAGGTTTAAAAGCTCAAATTCCGGTTCTACGTAGTGACAAGGTTTGGAAAGGACACTTAGCATCTCTTTATTGCCTGTGTCCCTGATGAGAGGATACTTACAAGGGAACATCACTGTACTCACACCGCTACACACCTAAAAATTGATGGCATAATGCCTGCTGTATATATACCATGTGTATCAAAAATCCGCCGTGTAAAGAAGTCGCAACGCCCAAAACTGAAGCCTGGAAAGTGCCGCATGCGATCACTTGCAAGTAGCTGTTGGACATACCTTGGTAGATCTGCACCGCGTGTGGGGGACGGCGCTCGCAGACCGCTGCCCGTCAGGGGTATACAACCCATCCTGTACGTTACTGTGTTGTTATGCCTACGTATTCTAATCCTTGTTTCACATAAGCTTGCCCCATATCTCTTAACCGTCACGTGACCTTATCACCTCTCATTGGCTGCTATTGTAGTATAGACTGTTGTGCGGTAAAAATTAGTTCCTTATTTAACATGGTGATATATCTTTATATGTTGGAAGAGAATTGTCAAATTTATATTTTCGTAACTGTTTGATTTATCTGAAATGCATGTTAATTCTTAAACGAAGTAAAGAGGTGGTTCATTTGCTCTCAAGCACATGGCACGATAGCACGTGGTTTAGCGGTAGTGATGATATATTTGTTTATATCACTTTTCTCACTGACCTTGTTTTGAACTGGATTAGTCATATATCGCCATTCGAAGGTGTGTTGTGCAGAGTGCGAGAACTAAATTATTTTATTGATCGTTTACTGTGCGTGTACTTATTATATGTATAATGGCAGAGTCTACCGCCAGTTTTTCGCTGAAGCATCGCAAGGGAAAACCTTTACAAAGCGGCGAAAAAAGAATTGTGCTGCATGTGTTTAATGCACTCACAGAGAAGAATCCGTCTTTGTCAGTGAGAGAAGTTGAACAGCCGTGCTCTGAACTTACAGGTGTGAGTGTTACATGCGTAGGAACATCGCGACATGAAATTGAGACAACAGGAAAACTTACCACTCCAGGTGCGATATTGCTGTGTGGCGAAGACGTTATTTAAGGACAATCAGACTGTACCGGGATACAAGTAGCAAAATATTTTACCTTGACGAGAATTGGGCGAATGAAGAATACATGACAAGTATGGCGTAACACGACTTTTAAGACTGAAAGACAAGCATTTTTGCATGGTATGTGTGCTGGTTTAAAAAATCACAGTGGAAAAGGCCGAAGGCCTTTCGTTATAAACTTGTTTCAGTTTCATTGCTTACTCATCCAGTTTCAACTTGCTCAGTTTCATTATAAAGTTGTATTTTTGCATGCCTTCATGATTTTATCTATCCTCCTGGCACTTACTGCAGGTTTAAATGTGAAAGGAAGGCACCGCCTATGGCCTATGGCGCGAAAGCATTAACCAACTAGGGTGAGGGGGAAGGTAGTTGCACGCGGAGTGATACATGTCAGCGGGTCAAGGTTATATGAAACAGAGATTAGAATCTAGCTATACGCCGCACTCGAATTTTGGTACACAGGCCCAACATAGAGCAGAGTTAATGTCATCAAACTTTCAAGCGAATACAGATAAGAGCATAGTGGTAGTTCCCTTGTAAGAATGGCTGGACCTGAGGGCCCCCTCCTTCCCCTCCGGCGCGCTTGCACAAACCCTTGGACGTCTAGGACGCAAAATTCTCCCCCGATCCGGAGAACGAGAATTTATAGAGTGCAAATTTCGCCATGCACTCCGAGTCTCTCGTCCTGAAACATCGAATCAGGATAAAAATGAAGTGAAATTAGAAAGGGAAATTGATGAACAGGAAGTTCAAAGGCTGTAATTATTCTTCCCAGCATTCGCCGAGTCACTCGGGGAAACCCCTAAAAACCACGAGAGTCAGCCATGGGTATTGAACCAACGACCTCCAAAATATGGACCACAGCTTGGTAACTAAGTAGCATATGATGAATATCTTCGAGGTATTTTGTAGCACGAAGCATTTGATGCTCCCTTGTTTGTTTAATTGCCACTGCACAGATCATACAACAACGAATCTCCTTTGAAATACATGTTAATCCCTTTAAATCAAACGATTGAGTCGCGTGGCTTATTTATCGATTGCGATGGCAATTTATTGCTAGATATACAAGCATCTGCTGTGGATAACGAGCCACCAAAACTGCTGAACTCTACGGAGCGAAACAGAAGAGTCCGGGGGACTAAATGTCACGGCCGGTAGGTATCTGTAAATTTACACAAAGTTCGAATCTCAGTGTTGCCAATGGAAATGGAATTAGCCGATCCTACGGTCAGTAATTCACGTTCCAAACGGATTCCGTGATGTTTCAGCGCAAACAAAGCGTTGCTTTTATCTGCCGGACTACGAGAGTATAACGCAACTTTCCATATAGCAGTAGCTATTTTTTTCCGGAAATAGTGTTAAATAAATCTTCATTTTGTTAATCCGCTTGTCCAAGCGGTGCTTTACTAGGTCAGGTATTCTGTTAAATAATGCTGGCTGTACTCTCTACAGTAAACATTTCTCTTATTAACATTTATTTTATCGTTGTAAGAGCTTCAAAAACATCAACGTGGATTAGTATGCACAGGAAAATTAAAAATTTTATTCGCAATGCTTTCTCTACCCGTACCAAGCGGGATGGCTCAGAGAGGCATTCGGGTTCGATTCCCGTGGTAGATCTACTTGACCAATGGGTTTCTCGGGAGTTTTCCTGGATCGCCTCCATTTCATCTCGATTATCATTTCATATCATCTCTCATCTGGTGGTCTCCTTCAGGGCAGAAGTGTCAGCGGGAGTCTCGGCGGTGCATGGCAAGATGAATGCTTTTAGTAAACACTTTCTCTTCCGGTAGGGTGGTCTATGGTCTCCGAACCCGGTTAGTGGGGCCGTTTCAGGACCGTGGGGGGAAGGATGTCGATTGTTTTGGCCTGCCGGGGAGTTTCTAACTGTTAAAGTGTAGGGACCCTGCTCTCTACACTGTCGTGGCTCTCTTGTCACCCTCTGTCTCCTCTTCCTTCATCCTTCCTCCTAGCCTGCCTCGTTAGCGTAGATGGTGGCGTGTCTGCCTCACGTTCAAGAGGACCCGGGTTCGAATCTCGGTTAGGGTGACTTACCTGGATGAGTTTTTTTCCGAGGTTTTCCCTTATCCTGACACAGAAATGTTGGGTAACTCTAAGCTACATGGACCCCGGATTCCTTTGGGGTCATTTCACCTTATTATTTACATTAATTGGTGAAAATTAATCATTTCTTCACAGTAGCATATATAGACTAAAGCTCCTCGCTTCCATCCATTAGCTGTTTCGCTTTTTTCCTCCATGGATAAGAGCGACATGACGGAAACCAGGAGATCCATGGTTCAATTTCCGGCCATGGCATTTAATTTTTCAGGTTGACTGTCATTTTACCTATTTCATTCATCGTCCGATATGACTTAACGTTGCAGGAAGTAAATTGCAAAATAATAATAATAATAATAATAATAATAATAATAATAATAATAATAATAATAATAATAATAATAATAATAATAATAATAATAATAATAATAATAATAATAATAATAATAATAATAATAATAATAATAATAATAATAATAATAATAATAATAATAATAATAATAATAATAATAATAATAATAATAATAATAATAATAATAATAATAATAATAATAATAATAATAATAATAATAATAATAATAATAATAATAATAATAATAATAATAATAATAATAATAATAATAATAATAATAATAATAATAATAATAATAATAATAATAATAATAATAATAATAATAATAATAATAATAATAATAATACCATTTCTAAAAATGTTTCTCTCTGTTAACATACAATAGAAGGCATCGTTTATAAAAGTGTTCCTTACAGAATTGATAGAGAAAGGAAAATAAATGCAATGAAATTTTGGAAAGAATTTGATGTGATACGTGGTACAAGCTTTTGCGATAGAAAGGAAAGAGAGAGAGAGAGGAACAAGAATTGTAAATAACCGTTCGAAGACGTTTAGGAAAGCTCTAAACTTGCAGTGTGGACTATTTTGAAAACAACTAAGACTGCAGACACACATATTGTATGTCTTAATGACCTCTACATATTTTTTAGGTTTCATATTTATTTTAAGATGTCCTTGTTATATAGTGTGATCCATATAAATCTGATAAAAGTACTTACAGCATAATAAGTCGCCATTAAGGTAGTTGTCTCATGTGTTTATGAGAACTCCTAAGTGGTTTACCGGGAAAATACGAGTCAGTTGGAGAATTTAATGTCCTGTTGACACGTTGGCCATAGTAGCTCAAATGGTTAGAGCGGCTGGACGGAAACCAGAAGATCCGTGGTTCAAATCCCGGCTATGGCATTGAATTTTTCAATCTGGCTCTACCCTTTCATAGTGTGTCCTACACACGGCTAGTGTGAAAGAACAATTAATTTCCACTAACTTAATTGCTCCTAGCTGCTGGGTAAATTATGTGACCATATTTCATAGAGGAAATAATTTTTTAAGGTACGAATAGTGTGATCCATATAAACCTGAACCATTTCAATAGGCCGTAACTTCTGAACTAATAATAGGACACACGTGAAACTTTGGGAGACTATAATAAACAATTGGGAGATTACGCTGCACTATTTACATCTCAGAGCAAATGTTGGAAGTGTCCTCCACCAGCATCTATACATGTTTGCACTCGTCTCACCATATTCTCTGAAGTTTTACGGAGAGTATCCTCGCCAATGTTACTTATTTCGGTTCGAATGGATTCCTTGAGATCGTCAATTGTCCGTGGTCTATTCTTGTACACTCTATTTTTAGATACCCCCACAAGAAAAAATCCAGTGAGGTTAGGTCAGGGGGTCTGGGGGGAGGCTGCAGACCTTTTGAGATTATTCTGTTATCAAAGAAACTGGTTACAAGTTCCTTGGTGTCATTAGATGTATGACACATTGCTCCATCTTGCTGGAAATAACCTTCTCTCAATTTGGTATCATCCAGCTGCTCCACAAATGTCTTGAAGATACCCATATAAACTTCTATGTCTACAGTCGTATCAAAGAAAATGGGACCAACGATCCATAGATGCCGGTGGAGGACAAATAAAGAGAAAAAAAGAGAAAAATAAAGAGAAATAAATAAAGAGAATAAAGAGAAGCGCATAGAATATTTACAGAAAATGCAATATATACAGTTTGTTTCTCATGCTACGTTTGAGAAAATAAGGACAACAATTTTGTTTCCAATAAAGGGTGATTTGTCGTGGAAGATCTTAAAATCGTGTCCTACCTTAGAAAATGCTGAATTTAAATACCAAATTTATTGTTAACCGAGATTTTCTGATCTGTTTTCTTTTGCTATGCTGCTCGCGTGTCTGGACATCTTTTTTGAAAGTTTCCTTCTTTAATGTATAGAGTTCTAAAAGGCATATGTCTGTTGAGACCTGAATATAGAATTTTCGAAGTTATTCCTCTTAAAACTATAGTTGTTTTGTATGCTTTTCAGTTTTTAAAATATTGTAGTATGAAACTGTTTAATAAACTATTAAAAAACTGAGTGGTTTGGAAACGGTCTCTCTTTTTAACACTCATTCCTTAGGCTTATAAAATTGATAATGTATGTAGCATTTTAAGGAAAACGATGCCGGGGAAAACGTTGAGAAAATGATATTTGATTTTGCACCACTATACCCTTTCGAATTTCATGACGAAGGTTGAAATATTGCCTATATTAGTTAATAAAAGAAACACACCTACACAATTACGAGCTTCTTCCAGACTTTCACCCGAAATAACGTTTTGCATCACTGCTGCCTAGTTTTGTACTTGCATGAAATATGTTAAAATATTCTCCAAAATTTATATATAGAATTTCAGCTCCATTTGTGCATCAGGAATGGTTTCTTATGTTCGGTAAAACAAAAGAATGCTGGTATGTGCTGTTTCTGTAACGAACGCATCTAAAAAGCTTTAAGAAACAACGGAAGGCTTGTGAGAATGCTGTTAAAATCTTGTAACGTGCTGGATTATGCTAAACCAAGCCATTTTCTTTCGTTCTAACATTAAAACACTGCCAAATATGGGTGATGTGCTTACACTCTAAAGGGAATCATTTAATCCAATGTTACTCTTTTGTTTTATTCTCAAAGAAGGAGAAAACTGTTAAAAAAAACTTGTGCCCTAATCCGTTGCCAGGGGCAGGTGGAGAGCAAATTGAATTGCACGCTATGAAAACGCATTTAGCTTGAGCTCAGTTAATCCTTTGCTGTGTGTGTATGTTGCGCTTTAGTTGAAATTAAAGGCGAATTAGTTAGTATTCTGTTGAAGTGCATGTCTGTAATTCTGGAGTAATGGTATCTTCTCCATACCAGCTTCACAAGAGTGTAGTCTATTTTATAATTACACTGACTGAGGTGTTGACAGCAGTAAAGCGAAACAAGCTCTTATCATGTGATTTACTCCGTGTGAGAAGATACTCTGATTGGCTAATGGATCGGCTCCTAATGGATGGAAGCGAGGTAGCAACGAACTCTACTCCAAGTAATGAAGCATTCGATCACAACCATCCAATAGGAATTGATACATATATAAGAAAGGATGGGTCGATATCAGTTTTTCTCGATACCCGATTGTGGGTATTGATACACGATATTGTCCACAGTACCCAATACTGGATGCCGTCATTTCTACTTCTAGTTTCAATACGAAATTGAATGTCGGGAGAACTGTGTAACACCAGGTGTATGTATGTATTTAATGAGACAAAACTTAAAGCTATCAGTGTTCTTATTTTTAAATTCTACATTAGACATTTAAAAGCAAGTCCACTTTTATAAATGCTAGCATTTGGCTCTTTAGGGTCAAGTCAGTTTCTTTTTCTGACACGTATGAGCCCTGCTATGCTAAATAGTCAGACGAAACTGTTGCAGATGGAACTGTACAACGAGGTCTAGCCGAAATTCCAAAAATCCGGCTTCTATCAGCCCAGGAACGATGGAAAGCTCCAGGGGTCTTTTCTTGGAGCAATACCTGGATTCTAAAAAGCCCCCACCTCCCATCATCAACAAGACGGATGGAAGTGGATACGCGCGTCAACCCTGCAGGGAAGACTACCGAATAACCTCGGTGATCTAGCGCACCTTCTACTGGCTCTGCAGTGCCACTGCCCGGGACTTGTTAGGCAACTCTCTGCCCCCTCCGGGTGGTCGAAGACTGGCCGGAGGTACCCAATCTCTCATGGGCATCGGGAACACACTGCCACCTCGAGTCCAACCCAATCCGAACAACTCCCATTCGGGAGGAGCCCCGTAGGGGATGGGATCCGTCCCCTTCAGCTGCTATGGTGCGGGTGCTGCGGATCCTTAGCACTCGTGGTACCTCTGACGTTACTAGAGGAACCTCGCGCCGAACTGCCGAGCCTAATTGTGGCCACCCCTGCAATAGAAGTAAATTGTGGACAGTAAATGAAATTTTTGACAGGAATTAAAGGATGCAACAAACTTTATCAAATTATCATATAAAAAATAAGAAATATAAGAGGAATTAAAAAAACTTAATCTGAATGATAAGTTAAAAGATAAACAACCGGAGAGAACGCTTAGAAACAATGCCATATATAAGATTGTCTAAGTATTATAATACCTACTATAAAATTAGTGGAAGCAGAGTACTAGGTACACCTACCTAGGAAAATATGACTGGAAGATATCTGAAGGCGGAGCATTTTTTTTAATTAGCGTCCTCCAACATTTAGTCATATCGGACGATGAATGAAATGATGCTCAATGCCTCCGGGGTCCATGGAGCTTAGAGTTACCCAACATTCGTCTTGAAGGATAAGGGAAGCCCCGGAATAACCCTTATCCAGGTAACTCACCCTGACCGAGATTCGAACTCGGGACCTCTTGGACGTGAGGCAGACATGCTACCATCTCCGCTACCGGGGCGGGCGAAGGCGGAACAGGTAAGTTATTGACTAGATATTCTGTATATTAAAAATCTCATTTTTATGGAATAAGTTTTTGTACGACTCTTATGGTAAACCAGTTCACGGGCAGTTCTTTTAAAATTCAAGATAAGCATCGTACTACTCGGTAAATATTTCAACATATGTGTTGTATTTAGCATATTTAGTGTTTCTTTTTCAATAGAACAAAAGAAGAGAAAACAGTCTCATTTGAAGGGTGTTTAGTTTTAGGGAGGTTTTTGAAAATTATGTTGTAAGATGCTGAAAGATAAACTAAACTATGAAGTTCAGGATTTATCCGACATTTCATATTTTAGTTGTCCTACTCACATTTTCTTGATAAAAACGTTCAGAGTGAAAGATATAAACGTCATTCGACGTTCGAGTGTTTGGCTGTTTATAACGCCATTCTCGGAGTCAGTCAGGGGTTAAGGCAGAACACATGAGATATTACAATAAAAGGTGAGGCAGAGAGAGAGAAAAAATGTTTTCCATCATTTATATAAGGCGAGGGAAAAAACATATAAAGGAAATGTTAACATCAGGTTTCAAAGTGCCGACGGTGTGGAATTCGGAATACGTTTTTATCGTTGTGCTTGTGAGGAAATTGGGTGTGGCCAAACCACGTGCGGGAGATAAAATAAAACAACAGCGTCCCTTGTAAACATTTCCAATATACGTGACTCATAGAAGTAACTCTGCATTATCATCCATTTTCCAGACAATCGCTTTCTTTCGTTAGCTCTATCAAATATCGATGAAAGCGCAGAAATATCGCAAAAGTGAACTTCAGAATACAAACGGCATTTCTATGAAAACTAGTTTGAGCGTATTACATTCCACAAAAACATTATATATAAAATATAAATTCGTGTTTGGAGGTCCTCTGATTCAAAAAAATAGAAAACTTTGTAAGCAATATAACTCAAACTACCAACCCAAACAAGGAGATGAAATACAACAAATTGCAACTGATTTGGGGCGCAAAGCCGCAAGGTAAAGCCCGGGGGTAGAGAGCTACAACTCTTAAGGCATCTCAAAGATATGTTGTTTTTTTCGCACTGTCATTAATACTTCCAGATTCTGGGGAAGATGGGGAATCATTTTAGTTGTAGAAAAGTCTCCACCTCCAGCCGGGAATCGAACCCGGGACCCCTCGCACGTCAGGCAGATGCTCTACCGACTGAGCTATGAGGCCATACTGGTTATTTTATGAGGAGCGAAACAGTTGCAAAATGACGACGGGGTACAGCAGTAGGATCTGCGAAGCCAAACCCCAAATATGGTGGATTTTTTCATGCAAAGGTTGATAACGTCGTTATTTTTTGGAAGAGCAAAGGACGGATTTGCCTCCACCTACTTTTCACTGAGCTATGAATCAGCATTCACAGTGCTCAAATCCAAAGCTTAGGATAGGTACTGTGACTTTGTGGGTTCGTAGAATTAAAAGTTCAGCTTGCAGAAATTTAAAATGCTCTTTATTTCAGCAAAAAGACACTTTGTACACTACTTACAAGCTCCAAAAATGACGTGACATACACAACACGCAGTCTTGAAGCCCTCTCGTTGCTTCACCACAAGTAAACAACCGAAAGAATCCTCTCAAATACCCACACAGCTACACACACAATTAACAGTTAAGCACAGAGGATCTACCCAAATGTCCCAATACCCTGGCCTCCTTCTACCCGGGAGTGATGGCAAACTCCGGGGCTCTTTCCATAGGACAATACCTGGTTTCCTAAATTCCCGCCCTCCCCCCCCCCCCCCCCATCGACAACAACGTCAAGACGAGATGAAGTGCATACGCCACTTACGTGCGTCAACCCCGCAGGAAGACTACCGAAAACCTCGATAGGGCCGCCTGGTGATCTAGCACACCTTCTACTAGCTCTTCAGGCTTCTTAGGGACTTCACTTCTTAGGCAACCCACTGCCCCCTCCGGGCGGTCGAAGCCTGGCCGTAGGTACCCGATCTCCCACCGGTGTCGGGAAGACACAGCCCCCTCGAATCCAACCCAATACGAACAACTCCCTGATAGGAGGGGCTTGGCAGTTCCGCCCGAGGTTCCTCTAGTAACGTCAGAGGTACCACGAGTGCTAGGGTTCCGCAACGCTCACACTAAAGCAGCTGAAGGTGACGGATCCCCTCCTCTATGGAAACTCAGCTCTACTTGCAACTCCTTTAACAACTGACTGTACCTTGCCCTTATTTATACCTGAGTCATTGTTTTCTCGAAAACTGCCGAAGTTTTACGGCCTTTCACGACGGCAAGAGAAGGCAAGAGTTATCCAGACATCAGTCAGTATCTGTCTCGGTCAGGGTGAGTTACCTAGATAAGGTTTTTTCGGGGTTTTCCCTTATCCTTCAAGATGAATGTCGGGTAACTCTAAGCTCCATGGACCCTGGACTCATTTGAGCATCATTTCGCCCAATTCATTCACTTTCCGATATGACTATCGTTGGAGAACGTAAATTACAACAACAATTCTCCCCGCTTCTGTCTCGGCAAGCGCCCAGCGCTCGGTTAGCTCTCTGTCTCTTTCTTTCGCACGTGCTTGTCGCGGCTCCAATGAAATAATGCGATGGGTGACAGTATATTCTTACGGAGGGAATTCTGCACTGCGACTAGTTTTGATCTATTATGCCTACATATGCCACAAGTGGATCATCCCTGTGAGGAAGAATGACACATGAGGAGACAGAGGGTGGCGGACCCAAGCTGTCACAATAGTATAAAGGGTAGGGTCCCTACTATTGCCAGTCGGAAACTCCCCGGCAGGCCAGTATAGCCGGCATCCCACCCATCTCCCGTAGGGGAGGGAATCCGTCCCCTTCAGCTGTTTTAGTACGAGCGCTGCGGACCCTTAGCACTCGTGGCACCTCAGACGTTACCAGAGGAACGTCGGGCCGAACATTCGAGCCCCTCCCTGAATGGGAGTTGTCCGGATTGGGTTGGATTCGAGGGGGCAGTGTGTTCCCGAAACCCGCGGGAAATCAGGTACCTCCGGCCAGGCTACGGCTGCCCAGAGGGGGCAGAGGGTTGCTTAAGAAGTCCCGTGTACTAGCCTGCAGAGCTAGTAGAAGGTGTGCTAGATGACCAGGCGGCCCCACCGAGGTTATTCGGTAGCCTTCCCTGCGGGGTTGACGCACGTAAGTGGCGTATGCACTTGACGTTGTCGATGGGGGCGAGAGCTTTTTAGACTCCAGATATTGCCGCACGAAAAGACCCCCGAAGTTTTCCATCGCTCCCGGGTAACAGAGGCTTGGGTCTAAGGACTTTCGGGTAGACCTCACTGAACATCCCACCCATCGTGGTCCTGAAACGGCTCACTAACCCGACGCTAAGAGGAAGTGTTTACCAGGAACATATCATCCTGCCATGCAGCGCTGGGACTCCAGCCGACACTTCTACCCTGAAAGAAACCACCAGATAAGAGATGATGTGACATAATAATGGGGATGAAATAGAGGGACGGGAAATTCGGGAGATGTAATTAACCTACGCAGCATTCACCTGGTGACCTGGGAAACCTCCGAAAAAACTCATGGATCAAATGGCTCGGCCACGGGAATCGAACCCTGACCTCCCGAGGCATCCCCCTAGGTCCCATGTCAGTAGATTTACTGGCATATAACATCCCCAGCAGGACAACATTTTGGCAGACCAGTGTTGCCTATATGTTCCTTGTAGTTTATAAAATCTTAACAAACAAAATATTTATTTTACAATAAGTTCATCGTAATCGCTAATTAGTAGTAGTAATACTAGGGTAGTAATACAACAGTTATCAATAAAGCAGAGTTAACCCGAACGAAACCCTCTAATTAAAAAGAAAGGGTAGGTATGTTTGTTTCACTGGCAATCTCACGCGACCTGGTAATTTGGCCGTACTTAACCTCTTGATTGAGCTGTTCCTTCCGCACGCAGTACCGTCATAAAACACACAGGGACTGACGCAGGAGATGAATTTGAAAACATAGTCAGCACGTTTTTTGTCATTTTAATTTTAGATTGACTGTACCCTCTCCAGACACATGATGTATTATTCATACGTATGAGGTCCTCGCTACACACAGACGGAAATGTATTGGCTCAGTGGCCAGGTTACCAGGTCAAGGCCTTGTAGGTCCAGGCTTCGTGGCTACACAATACAGGCATTCGCATCTAAGTCTTATATAAATTATTAACGTATTGGTATATTAAAAACCTGGACATCTTTTTTTTAAAAAACTAATTTTCTCTATTTGACCCATGGCCGCAGCTTGGGAAGGGGTAAATAAAATCAAACCCGCGTAATGAAACGCAATGTACGAGGGCTGTTCAATAAAGAATGATCATAATTTTTACGGTCATAATTTTTCGCACTAAAATTCAATCTTATTATATCCTGATGGATAGAGTCAACATTAAAAATTCAATGCCATGGCCGGGATTTGAACCACGGATCTCCTGTTTTACGTCCAGTCGCTCTTAACCTTTGAGCTACCACGGCCAACGTGCCTTCCTGACATTAAATTCTCCAATTGACTCGTATATTTCCCCGGTACACCACTAGGGGCTCTCGCATCCGAAATACACCGTTTGTTGCGACTTACAATCGTAAGTACTTGAGTCCCAGGCTTCATCATTTAACTCTTATTATTTTAGTTAATTGATGGAAATTTTTCATTTCTCCACACTAGCCGTATATAGGCTAAGATATTTGATGGATAAAGTCAACATGAAAAATGCAATGCCTATACACGGCTAGTGTGGAGAAATGATTAATTTCCATCAATTAACTAAAACCTTATTATATCCTGTTAGCTTAATGTGTTTCATTGTTGGTACTCCTGGTTCCTGCCTGTGAGAACCAGGCAAGTTCAGATATGTTCAGTAACGCCTACCGCTGCAATGAAGATAAAACGCGAGGAACAATATGCGGCTTTGAAATTCTGCTTTCGTCTCAACAAATTTTTAGTTGAGGCCTATACAATGTTACAGCAGACCTATGGAGAGTCTGTTCTTCCCTACAGCACAGCTCGAAGCTGGTTTAAAATGTTTAAAGAGGGGAGACAGTCAATTTCAAAGGAAGGTGAACCCGGTGCTCCAGTTACTGCTCTTACGGAAGAAAACATCAACACTGCTGCTGCCATTGTGAGAGAGGGTCGACGAATTATCTTAAGATCACTTTCTGAAATACTGAACATTTCATTGGGTGCCACCCACACATTGGTGACAGAAACATTACACATGATACGTGTTTGTGCGCGATGGGTTCCAAGACTGTTGATTCCCGAACAAAATAACATTCGCGTGCAGGTCTGCATGCAGTTTAAGTTGATGTTAGAGGAAGATCCGGAGTTTCTTTCAAACGTAATCACAGCTGATGAAACTTGGCTATATCATTTTGATCCTGAGAGCAAACAGCAAAGCTCAGTGTGGAAATCTCCTTCATCACCAACCCCCAAAAAAACAAAAGTGGTTGCTTCTGTTGGGAAAGTTATGGTCATCTCATTGTTTGATATTCATGGAATGGTTTATCAGCATGTTGTACCTGCACACACATCAGTAACTGGACAATACTACAGGGATGTCCTGAAAACATTGCAAGTTCATATCAGGCGCAAAATACCACATTTCCGTGAAGCAGGCTGGATGCTGCACTACGCAAATGCGCGGCCGCATATTGCAATGTTGTTGCTGAATATATTTTAAAAATCAAAGTGAAATACATCCCTCACCCTCCCTATAGTCCGGATTTAGCCCCACGTGTCTTTTTTCTATTCCCTAACTTGAAGAAACGCCTTCGTGTGAGGCTTTATCCATCATCAGAAGCAGTGGTGAAGTTTGCGGAGACGATTTTCAAGGATCTCTCAAAAAAATGATTTCCAGTATGTCTTTGAAGACTGGCAGAAACGCTGGTACAAGTGTATCACATTCAGTGGAGACTATTTTGAGAAGGACCATCAAAATGATGAGGATGAGTAAAGATACGTTGTCAAAAAAATATTGTGATCATTCTTTATTGGACAGCCGTCGTATTGGGCCAGGGGATCTGGGGGCCACAGTCCTTTTGTGATTATTCGATTATCAAGGAAACTGGTTAAAAGTTCCATTGTGTCATTAGATGTATGGCACGCTGCTCCATCTTGCTGGAAGTAACCTCTCAATTCGATATCATCTCCGTAAAACTTCAGAGAATTTGGTGAGACGAGTGCAAACACGTATAGATGCTGGTGGAGGACACTTCCAACATTTTCTCTGAGATGTAAATAGTGTAATGTAATCTCCCAATTGTGTATTATATGCTCCCAAATTTGTACGTGTATCCTAATATTGGTTAAAATGTTATGACATATTGAAATGGTTCAGGTTTATTTGGATCGCTTTATATTTCATTTATCATAAAAATATCTTAAACATATGCTATTTTAATCAAAAATTAGAGAATTGTTTGCAAAAATCAAACTTCTAGCACATTAATCCTTGTAAAGGGTAGTTTGGGGTTAATGAATTTTTTGAAAGTCTTTCGAGTCGCATCCTTAGAAATACTCAACTAAATTGACAAATTTTATATTTAATAGAATTTTTTTTTCCTTTTGAATTAACACATGCGAACATTTTTCTAAAAAGGCTTTAGTTTTAATTCTGGGTACCTCAAAACGTGTATTTCCAGTATCGAATTTTTTTTTATGAAATGAAATATTGTCTCTGCACTATGTGGCAGTAAGCCCGCCTCGGTAGCGTAGACGGTAGCATGTCTGCCTCACGTTCAAGAGGTCCCGAGTTCGAATCTCGGTCAGGGTGAGTTACCTGGATAAGGTTTTTCCGGGGTTTTCCCTTATCCTAAAAGACGAATGTCGGGTGACTCTAAGCTCTATGGACCCTGGACTCATGGGAGCATCGCTTCACCCATTCCATTCATCGTCCGATATGACATCACGTTACCAAAAAATAAAAAATAAAAATAATAAAAATGGCAGTGAAAGCTACCAGAAAAACAATAGCACTTCGTCACCGTAACATAGAATCCCACGAAGTAAAATTGGAATGTTGAATCCAATCCCCGTAAAAGACTGCAAGAAATGAATTTGTTACTCCTCTAACAAATTCTCATCTGAGAGAACATATCTGGAACTCAACAAAGAATGAGATAAAAGGAAACTCGTAAAAGTTATACGAGAGGATAAACCCTCGGTACATATAAAACTATTTTCTCTGTTCGTAATTCTGTTTCCCTATATTCCCCTCAGATTTCACTTTGCTCCGTCTCCGCTGTGTTATACGAAATCAAAGAAGGTACATCCCGGGGGCTGATATCCAATATTTACCTCGTAATGATTTCTATCTTTCCGTTATGCATTTGTTTCGTCTTCCCTTCTTGGAAGCTTGTCTAGCGATTCGAGACGTTATTTATTTTGTGTTAACATATCGACTTTCCTGGCTTCAGATTAAACCTTTCAGTTTTGGAAAGTTTCTTTAATAAATGTTGTGAAAGATGAGAACGGATGATTCCTTTACAGGAGGAAACGTTGCTCTTACTTATGAACAGCTTAGTTTGTTTCCTTCTCTACTATTTCCACATTAGTAGAGGAAGTATTGCATTCCACCCAAAAATTCCACACTAGATAACTCTGGAAATACACGTTTTGATGCACCCAGAGTGGAATAGCATAAGTCAAAAACGAAACCTCAGTTGGTATTTAAGTTCAGGAAAAACCTCCCATCACAAACTACGATTTACATGAAAAGTGATTCGTTCACTTTCTTCTCGGGCAGTCAGCCAGGTGAAAATATGATTAAATATTAACGTTTCGGGAGTGTACATCTCTCCCATCATCAGGATATTTATAAAATGTTATAACGGTATAACCACAAAATAAAATACTGGATATAACATAACTATAAACAAAGACAAAACACGATCAAAATACGCATTACTGAACAAAAGATTGTTTACAGTAAATTAAATGCCTGGTCAGGAGATGGCGTGAGTATAGAAAATTGTGTCAAAGAAACGTAACTACTTAACTTGATTATCAAGCTGTATTGATCTTTGCTTCTTAATTCGACGGATTTCTATTTTTAAGGTCGGTTTCCAAGAGAAGCTGAACTGAAATCCAGCATCACGATTAAGCATGCTTCTTTCAGAGGAAATCGCCAAAGCCTCCTTAATTCTCCGCTCCCAGTAGCTGTTGCAATTTGCCAAGATGGTCGTCTCCCGAAAATTGGCTCTATGGTCGTTATCAAAACAATGCTCTGCCAGCCCAGACTTCTCAGGTTGCATTTAATGAATGCTCCGTTCATGTTCGTTTATTCTAGTAGCAATGCTCCTTCCGGTTTGTCCTATATATCTTGGCAAAATGCAACAGTTACTGGGAGCGGAGAATTAAGGAGGCTTTGGCCATTTCCTCTGAAAGGAGCACGCTTAATCGTGATGCTGGATTTCAGTTCAGCTCCTCTTGAAAACCGGCCTTAAAAATAGAAATCCGTCGAATTAAGAAGCAAAGATCAATACAGCTTGATAATCAAGTTAAGTAGTTACGTTTCTTTGACACAATTTTCTATACTTACGCCATCTTCTGACCTGGCATTTAATTTATTGAAAACAGTCTTTTGTTCAGTAACGCGGATTTTGATAGTGTTTTGTCTTTGTTTATAGTTGTGTTATATCCAGTATTTCATTTGTGGTTATAACATTTTATAAATATCCTGATGGGAGAGATGCACACTCCGAAACGTTGATATCTAATCATCTTTTGACCTGCTTGCTGCCCGAGAAGAAATTGAGCGTATTCGTCGCCAGGAAAGCTTCAGGTCTTATTTTAAGTGATTCGTTATTTCTTGTGTTTATCATAAATTAATTAAATTATTTAATTAAAACATCTTACATTTAAATATTTACATGGCAGTTGTTATGTCTATTGAATATTTCGCAAACACCTGTGGAATACTTAGGAATGAAAGATAGAGTCAACATGAAAAATTCCATGCCACGGCCGGGATTTGAACCACGGATCTTCTGGTTTCCGTCCAGTCGCTCTAATCCATTGAGCTATGGCCAACGTGCCATTCTGACATTAAATCCTCCATTTGACTCGTATATGTCCCCGGTAGACCACTAGGGGCTCTCGCATTCGAGGTACACCGTTTGTGGCGCTCGCCTCGGTAGCGTGGTGGTAGCATGTCTGCCTCGCGTTCAAGAGGTCCCGAGTTCGAATTTTGGTCAGGGTGAGTTACCTGGATAAGGTTTTTGCCGGGGTTTTCCCTTATCCCGAAAGACGATTGTCGGGTAACTCTAAGCTCTATGGACCCCGGGATCATTTGAGCATCATTTCACCCATTCCATTCATCGTCCGATATGACTTAACGTTGGAGGACGTAAATTACAAAACAAACAAAAAAGTTTAGTACCGTTTGTGGCGACTTACTATCGTAAGTACTTGAGTCCCGGGCTTCATCATTTAACTCTTGTTATTTAAGTTAATTGATGGAAATTAATCATTTCTTCACACTAGCCGTATATAGGCTAGGGTTTTTGATAGATAGAGTCAACTTGAAAAATTTTCATCAATTAACTAAAATAATAAGAGTTAAATGATGAAGCCTGGGGCTCAAGTACTTACGATAGTAAGTCGCCACAAACGATGTATCTCGGATGCGAGAACCCACAGTGGTCTACTGGGAAACTACATGAGTCATATGGAGAATTTAGTGTCAGGACAGCACGCAGGCCATGGTAGCTCAGTGGGTTACAGCGACTGGATGGAAACCAGGAGATCCGTGGTTCAAATCCCGGCCGTGGCATGGAATTTTTCATGTTGAATCTATCTACGAGGGCTATCCAGAAAGTAGATTACGTTTTGGAATAAAAAGTAAACAAAGTATAGGAAACAAATTTTATTATATACAGATGAAAGCCACACTCAAATACTACTTTTCGACATAGTCACCATTCAAATTAAGGCATATATCGTAGCGATGTACGAGCTTGGAAATTCCTTCGTCGAAAAATTCGGCCGCCTGCGCCTTCAACCACTTCGTTACCTCTTCTTGCAGCTGTGCGTCGTCATCAAAACGCTGCATAGCCAGCCACTTCTTCATTGCTGGGAATAGGTGGAAGTCGCTCGGTGCCAGGTCGGGACTGTACGGCGGATGAGGAAACAACTCCCTCTTAAAAGATTCAAGAACTTCACGAGTGACATTTGCCGTGTGGGGCCGGGCGTTGTCGTGAATCAACAAGATCTTAGAGCTCAACATTCCTCTGCGCTTGTTTTGAATGGCTCTTCTGAGTTTTTGGAGAGTTTGGCAATACCTTTGAGAGTTTATTGTAGTGCCTCTTACCAGGAAGTCCACCAAAATCACACCTTTTCTGTCCCAAAAAACAGTCGCCATCATCTTCCTTGCCGACATTGTTTGCATGCATTTCTTGGGTTTTGGGGGAGAACTTGTGTGCCCCCACTGCATTGATTGCAATTTCGTTTCACAGTTCACGTGTTTCACCCATGTTTCGTCACCAGTAACGATGCGATCGAGTAAAGAGTCACCATCCTTATGGTAAACGTCCAAAAAGTTCAACGCTGCAGCCATTCGCTGATTTTTGTGGTCCTCTGTCAAGATTTTTGGAATCCATCTTGCACAAAACTTGTGGTAACCAAGCTTTTCGCTGATGATTTCGTGCAACAAACTTCGCGAAATTTGTGGAAAACTCAAAGAAAGTTCCGTTATTGTGAACCTTCGATTTTCACGGACTTTAGCATCGACTTTTTCGACAAGTTCGGCAGTCACTATGCTGGGTCTCCCACTTCGATCTTCGTCGTAAACATTGGTTCGGCCATTTTTAAATCTGATGACCCACTGACGCACTCCACCTTCAGTGATAATGTAGTCCCCATACACTTCACAAAGCTGCCGATAGATTTCTATCGGTTTACAGGTTTTTTTTTTTTTTTTTTTTTTTTTTTGCAATCAGAAACCTTATTACTGCACGCACCTCGCAGCTCGCGGGATTTTCAATTAACGCAGACATTTCAAACCGTCACAGTATCTGAACGGAGCACAGCACGAACCTCTCACTAGCACGGCTAGATGCCGACTGAGCTGCGCAATGCTCTGACCCCAAGATGGCCGCGTTAGCCCCGCCCCTAGCGGAAACAGACGAAAACGTAATCTACTTTCTGGATAGCCCTCGTATTAAAAACTTAACCTATATACGGCTAGTGTGGAGAAATGATTAATTTCCATCAATTAACTAAAACTTAGGAATGAAATTATTTACATTTCTGTAACTGGTAAATCGTAAGAAATAATATCAAACTGCGGCAAGCAAACCCCAAAAACTAAAAATAAAATCTCGTCAAAAACTCCTTTAGTGCTTTTTTTATTAATTAGTTTATTCATAGTCGCTTTAACCATATAGGTCTTATCGTGACTCCTGATTTGCATGTTATACATTACATTTACATTAAGTTTTAGATTATTACATTACATTTATATGTATTATTGTTGAACAACTGTGAAGATTATAAAGACACATAAAATACTAAAATTTCAACAGTCATAGTTTTGAAAATAATCCACTGTCTTTTAAGAATTTAATGATGTTATCAATAGATGAGGGCTTCCTTTATCTTGTTGGGAATACCATGACGCTAATGGTTGTAAAGGAGGTAATCCTTTAGTTTTGTGAGATAATGTCTTATGGGTTTGAAATTTCAAATGCTTTTGTAATCTTTTTAAGTGCCAAGCTCATATTCGCTCAAAATCATGCAAATACTGACATTTTTGAGCCAGAATATAGCGTCCTGCATTTAAAACATTTGACCATCACATTCCTGAGATCCTTCACACAACCGGTTTCACGACATGCGGCCGGCCAGCTAAGCTGGCTGCTGTGTGGGTGGTGCGGGTGACAGAAAGTCCACAGTAAATATAGATAGGGTTTGGAAATTAATCGTTCTTCCACAATAACCGTGTGTAGGTGTGAAAAATTGAATGCCATAGCCGGGATTTGAACCACGGATCTCCCGGTCTCCATCTAGTTGCTCTTAACCATAGAGCTGTCATGGCCACATGCTAGCATGACTTTAATTTCTCCAACTGACTCGTATGTTTTGTAGTAAACACTAGGGATTCTCATATACAATGAGATACACACCGTTTGTGGCGACTTACTGTGCTGTAAGTCCCAGGCTTTATAATTACGAGGGTTATTCGTAAAGTAAGGTCCGATTCGCCGTAGCTCATCGAATTCCGCATGAACATTGAAACGTGCATGCGGACCAACTCCCGGCATGCGTTGCGCGTAAATGAATCCATCCGCATTAGTAGTGGCGCAGTGTGCTGTTAGCAGTGACAGTTAAAAATATTTCAAACAATGGAGCGACCCGCCGACTGTGAAATACCGTCTCTGATTCGATTTTTGACGGCAAGGAACAGCTCAGCAGCGGACATTCATCGACATATCAGTGAAGAGTATGGCCCCAATGTGATGGGTGACAGCAAAGTGCGTAAGTGGTTTCGAGCTTTCAAAGGCGGACGCAACAATGTCCATGATGAACCGCGATCAGGTCGGCCATCAGTAATCACAGAAGATTTGGTCAATGCCGTGGATAGATCAGTGAAAACCGGTGATTCACAATTTCCACTTTAGCAATGGAATTTCTACATGTGGGTAGAATAACAAAATAACAAAATTGTCTCTGAAAATTTGCAATTTCGCAAATTGTGTTCACGTTGGGTTCCAAGGCTGCTTACTGAGAAACACAAAATGGCAAGAATGGCTTGTGCACTGAACTTTTTGAGCCGATATCACGAGGAAGGAGATTCACTATTGGAACACATTGTCACTGGGGACGAGACGTGGGTTTCTCACATGACTCCTGAGTCAAAACTTCAATCGATGGAATGGCGCCACACATCACCAGTCAAGGTCAAGGCCAAGCAGACAATCTCAACACGGAAAGTGATGACATCCGTGTTTTGGGATAGATATGGAGTGCTGTTAGTCGAGTTTATGGAACGAGGGACAACCATCAATGCAGACGCTTACTGCGCTACTCTAACCCCCGACGTGCCATACAGGATAAGTGATGTGGCCTTCTGACGTCTGGAGTGTTGTTGCTGCATGACAATGCCAGACCATATTCTGCCAGGCGAACCCAAGAACTTGTCAGCTCTTTTGGATGGGAACAGATTGACCAGTATAGTCCAGACCTGGCGCCGAGCGACTTTCACTTGTTCCGCTACCTAAAGGAGTTTCTCGGTGGCAAGCGCTTCCACACAGATGACGAGGTGAAAGAAACAGTTGAAGACTGATTATCCTCACAGGCGGCAGACGTGTATGACGTCGGTATACTGAAGCTTGTAGAACATTATGACAAATGTTTAAACAAATATGGCAACTATGCAGGAAAATAGAGAAAGATGTAAGGAATCCAATAAAAAACTTTTGTAAACATCCATTATGGTTTAATTTATAAAAAATAACGGACCTTACTTTACGAATAAACCTCGTACCACTATTAGGTTAATTGATCGAAATTAACCATTGTTCCACACTAGCCGTGTGTTGAAAGTTCTGTGAATGTAACCACACTATTTTTGTTTTGCAGAGGAGGATTACGATGCCTTCTGCCTGGCCTACATGTTCACGTATCGGGACTTCGAAATGGGAACCCTTGGTCTGGCGTGGACTGGCGATCTCAAGAACGCTGGTGGTGTTTGTGAGAAGAACGGAGTAAGTATATCCAAACGACCATGTCATTTAATTACTTCCTGCAAGTATTAATAGTTTTATGTGTGTGTCTCATAAGTAAGGCCCGGATTTTGATGAAAAGTCATCTTTTTTCTGAGTAGTCACAGACGATGCTTATTGGAAATTAAGTGCATTCCGGAACAAATACTTAGATATATACGGTTTTTATAGATCATCAAAATGCATTTTTTCCACATTTTATAATAAAGTCATGTTTAATATTTAGATGCATTTTCCGGTCATTTTCTTTCTTTTTCACGAATCTATTGGGCATTTTCATCTGTAGCCCGCATTCGGGAGGCCCGGGTTCGATTCCCTTGGCCAACCTGACCCTGTCCCATGGACTTTTTGGGGTTTTTAAAATAATCTGTAATTAAAAGTTCATTTATATCATCTTTTATGAAATAGTAACTTTGTAAATGTTGTAAACACATAATTAAGACTAATGCTTTTCATCGAATTGCGGAACAGGTCAGATCAACATTTGATACACTAATTTCCACAGTAAAGAAAATCTTTTTGAAAGCGTCAACCCGAACTATGTATTTCAAAGAAAAAGCCCCTAATATAGCTTTGCGCCCGGCACCAATTTAGCACGCTGGGGTACATGGTTAACTGCATGCATATATCACTGTGACAATTTTCAAATAGTGAGAGAAGTATTGAATAGCTTTGATAGGGTAGATTCTAAGACAATTGAGAGCGCACAGGATCTGTTTTCTGAGACTCAAATCCAAGCTAAATTATCTTTCATTAAATCAAATTTTACATTTTTGACGGATACCATAACCCGCCATGAAGGAAGTGGCATGACATTGGATAAGTCGATTGAGTTAGTGAGGATTGCGAAAGAGAGGATACGAAATGTAAAAGGTGAGATTGGGGACAAAATTAGATAGAAACTAAAATTTGTGTTGGACAAAAACAGAGGGTACCAAACAGTTTGTCAGATTGCCTATATCTTGTCAGGAGAAAACTTCAGAACTGATATTTTGAACAGGATTTAACAGGCAGTGACATAGTGTTTTTCAAATATGCGCTATAACATCTGCAGAAGTGGAGAGAAGTTTCTCAAAGTATAAAACAGTTTTAGCTGACAACCGACGTTCCTTTATTTTTGATAACTTGAATGACCATGGTGGTGTACTGCAACGCTAAGTTTTGGCTAATGGGTACAGTAACTTATTGTTTCATATTTTATAAAATTTAAAAGGACCTGATGAATTTTTAATTTATTTATTATTTAGTAGCAGTAATTGCATTATTTACTATGAAAGTTAATTTTAAAATGTGGTAATTTGAACCATATATTCATTATTTGTCCGTGACAGTTATTAATTTATTATTATGAAAGAAATTGTTAATTTTTGTTAGGTCATTTTTTTTTACATTTTTTTGTGCATTTTTTATATTTTAAGGGCATTTTATAGCTCAATTTTAGAGAATTTCTAGGTCAAGTTCCGGGCCCTACTCATAAGTAATGTCGCTTTTTAAGAAAAAGAATTATTTGAAATGTGTTCTGACAAGCAATTAACTAGTTTTGAAAGCATAGACCATCAGATCGTTCAGCGAGGTTTATTATCCCACGATGGTACCAGTCTCTGGTTTTTGATCTGACACCCACTTGCACTGCTTTTAAGTTGTCAACATTTCTTCCACGTAGACAATGGACCATGGATCGAGAAAGATGATAATCTGATGGTGCAAGATCAGGGCTGTATGCTGGGTGTGGTAGCAGCTCGATTTCTCCCAGTTCCTGAATGTTTTCTGTAATTGTTCGTGCAGTATGGGATGTTGCATTGTCCTGTTCCAATAGAACTCTATTTTGATTAACTAACACTGGGTATCTCCGTCTCAAAATTTCATGGACTCGTTCCAGTTGTTGAGAATAAAGATACGCATCAATCACTCACCTGTTTGGAACAAACTTCCAGTGAATCACACCTTCAAAATTCTACCCTGGACACAATATTATTTTCGGGCTGAACCTATTTTTTTAACGATGACTTTGAAAGATTGGCGGAGATCAAGCCACTGTTTTGAGGCATCAGGGTTTCGGTAATATACCATTCTCAATCACAAGTGACAATTCTTCTGACAAATCTATCATCCAGGGGATTACAGGTAAGCTGACGACAGATATCCACTCTACGTTCGGCCTGTTGAGGTATCAGTTCAAGACGTACAGATCTACAGCTTCTGTATGATTTTCCAAGTGTCTTAATGTGGCATTGTTGGTATCTTTTGATGCACCAAGTTCTTCTCAAAGCCTACGGGTGCTTTATTCGGATTTTCTCGCAAAACTTGGCATGTGTCCTCAATATTTCATACTTTTGATCTTCCAGAACGTGGTAACTCTTTAGTGTTTTCGTCTCCATTGTTTAAACGTTGGAATCATCGTTGTACCGCACGCTCACTAACGACACCTTATACTTTCACTTCACAATATACTTCGAGTTGCGGTAGTGTTTTATAATCTTGTTTCCAGTAGTGTTTTAGAAGTACTCTAAGTTCAAACTTTGTTATCTCCATTTTGTAATTGTTCATTAACAACTGAAGACTGATATATGTTCCCACTGTACGTAACACTAGCCATGGCATCCTGTAAATAGCATTGCCAAACCAAAGAAACCCAATCAATTTCCCAAGGCAAAAAAAAAAAAAAAAAAAAAAAAAACCTTAAAAACCTACTATACTTATGAGACCACCTATATATAGAGGTATCTCAGACGAGATTTTTGCTATTTTCACCTAATTCCGGTTCTCAATAGTAATTTTCGACAGAATTTCAGATATATCACTCATTGTAGAATAGGAATCCAGTTGCAATTTTTGACCTGGTTATTGAAATACCCGACTGTGTCCATTATTAATGTACATGCGCAGTCAAAAATTATTAGTGCGTACACGTATATTATTCTATTAAATTATACTTTGCCATTCTAAAATGCTCCCCAGATACAATGTTTCTTATACACGTATTCCTTTGAAATCTTCAGTAGAATTCTTTAAAAGCAGATGAAGAGGTCTAAGCAAAAGCTTATTCTTGACTTTTAAGTATAGTTTTAGATATAGTGTTTTAATAATATAATATGTGATTGATTTTTAGAAAATAAGGTAGTACTTACTTGTGTTACCTTTTTCCAGGAAAAATCTAACCATATAAAAATTATTAAAACTATAATTTGAAGAAATACCTGCAAAATTACACGTTTAAAATAATTATTAGGTGAGGCGTTTCGCATGGGGCCTAAATTAAATTTATTGAAGAATATTTTGTTAGAAATGTAGTTACGTTAAAAAGTGAAAATTAATGTTCTGCTATTGGATTGGATTTTATCAAGGGGGACCCAGCACGGCAACAAGACTTGGTCTATTGTACCTATGTCCCAAGTGCGGCTTCCCCGGGAGGAAGGATGAGGCGAGAGGAAACGGAGGGCGGCCGATCCAAGGATTCATGACAGTGCAGAAGGCAGGTTCCGTACAGTTGATTAGTTGGAAACTCCCCAGCAGGCCAATACAAGCGGTGTCCTACCTACTGTGGATCTGAAATGACCTTCGGGAGGTCCGGGTTCGATTCTCGTGTCCGTGCCGCTTCAGGACCACGGTGGATGGGATCCGATTGTACTGGCCTGCCGGGTAGTTTCCAATTGGTCAGTAATAGGAACCCTGCCCTCTATACTCTTGTGTCACCTTGGGTTGATCTCCTTTGTTTCCTCTAGCCTCATCCTTCCTCCCCGGGATGCCCCACTTGAGACACAGGCATAATAGATTGTTATGTTGTTATGCAACATATTCTGTGGAATCAGTATGTTACTTTTGGAAATTTTATAAAACTACTTAAATGTTCATGCAATTGGAAGTTTATTGGACTTGCATTTAACTATTTCAAAATCCTGTTTACATTACATTTTTCCTATGCCTTTGCTTGTATATGTGTTTTCTTATAGTGTTTTATGTGCAGTGTATATTTAACTATTGGATGTAACAATTTAATGTGAACTTTTACAGCATTATCGAGGCAGTATGAAGAGTCTGAATACAGGGATTGTAACTTTGCTCAACTACGGTAAACATGTTCCGCCAGCTGTGTCCCATGTAACACTTGCTCATGAGATTGGACACAACTTTGGCTCTCCTGTAAGTTACAACACTTTTTGTAAGTCTCAATTTACCAAACTTTTATAAAAAAAACTAGGTAGTTTTGCTTATCCAAGATCTCCAAAGGTGATGCATGAAACGTTTGATGGAAGTACATAAGTTAATTTCTGTTTTAGCCTCCTCTAACAATAGTGATACACTAGTAAAACCAAAAGCTCTTCTTTTGATATTGTGTTAAATGCAGGGATTCTTCAAAGTCCACCCAGAAATGCACTTTTTCTTTCTCCTTCTCCTGTTCCTACTCTTATTCTCCTTTGTTCTTCTCTGTCACTATGTGCCATGTTATTAACTTTCTGCTGAACTTGCTTTAGGGAGACCAAAGTAAAGAAAAGCCACTTAACAAAATGCAGTATAACATGAAGTTATTTTAAGGCAATGCATCTGTAAAAATAAGTAATCCACAGTTTTATTCTGATTGTTTTTACCATATACCCAGAGCATAGAACATACAGTGACACAAAATTTTAACAAGCTATGTCAAATCATTGCTAATGTGCTTTTTTTTAATTATTCATAGTTAGTCATTTTTTTGCTTTTTGGATACTACAATTTATCATATCGCTTCATCCTCTGATATGACTTAACATTCGAGAGTATAAAAAATAAATATATAAAAAAATTAAAATAAAGATAAAAAAGTACATTTATAATAATAGTTTTACAAGGATACAGAAGGTCATGGTAGTGCAGCACTTCAGATTTTTTTTTACCAAATTTCACTAATTCAATCCCTTGAAAACAGTTTTTAGTTGCTTTTCAGGAAATAAAGGCTTTAATTTCTTTAAATACATTAAGAATATTGAAATAAACATTTATTCAATTTAAGTTAATTGATGGAAATTAATAATTTCTTCACACTAGCCGTGTATAGGCTAAGGTTTTGAATAGATAGAGTCAAACTGAAACATTCAATGCCATGGCCAGGATTTGAACCACGGAACTCCATCTAGTCGCTCTTACCCATTGAGCTACCATGGCCAATTGCCATCATGACATTAAATCCTCTAATTGACTCATATTTTCCCAGTAAACCACTAAGGGCTTACAATAGTAAGTCACTACAAATGATGTATCTCGAATACGAGAGCCGTATTTCTATGATTCAAAACCCGGCTGTGGCATTGAACTTTTCAGTGTGACTCCATCTATTTTATTGAATTTTTCTTTTTGCTTCCTGTTAGTAATAAATAGTTGCAAGAAGTTGTTCCAAATAGTTAATACCGTGCTTTGTGTTCTGAGACTATTAAAAAGCATGCGAATATAATCATTTTAGTCATTATGTTAATAATAATTCAGGAGAAACAAAGGACGAAAACACTAATAGTCAACAACCCTCCTATGATAATGGAACCTCAGAACATGTTAAAATTTATTATTAGAGTAACCTTACTTCCATAAAGTCCGTGGCATTGGCTGCAATTCCAGTAAGTGAGCGCAAACTTGTATGCAAGAAAATTAGTGGTTACAGACAAGTAAAGTACTGTACAGAACCAAGTTCTGTGTAGTTGCAGGATGCGGGGAAGTCAGTTACGGGGGATAAACTGGTGATGTGTGGCAATGCTTGCATAAACAGAAATTATCACATGAGATTGTTATTGTTCCTTAGACGAGCACAGCAGACAATCTGGATGGCATCGCAGAGCTTCCCCAATCTCCTTAGAGCAGGGCACCACCATCACACCTCATACACTGAGCTGGATGGGACTTGCTTCTAAGCTTAGCTGCTTTAAATGCAGGGACTTTATGGAAGTACGGCTACTCCACCTACATGCAAAAACCAGCAATGATTAGAATATTCCCCCCTTAGGATAAGAAAATGTATATGCACACTAGCTAAGAATCCAATTTCTTTATCATTATAGCATAATTCAGTAAATGACTCATAATGCACAGATATTTAAATCATTTAAATAGGAAGGGATCTCTTATATTAGGAAAAGTAATACAAGATACTTTAAACATAATATTCTCCTGCAAGGGAAACTGAAAGTGATTTTAGGTGATGACAAAAGAGACCCCATAAGAAAAATTGAAGAAAGAAAATCTTTTGACAAAACAGGGAAACAAAACCCTGAAAATGTTATTGTAGAATGTAATTTTCACAACAGTGTAAAGGTAAACAAAGGTGGATTAAAACAAAAGGACAGTAATATAAAAATATTTCATCAAAATTTTCAATGTTTAAGGAATAAAAAAGCCAATTTGGAAACATTGCTGCATGACCACAGGGATTTAGATGTAATCTGTATCTCTGAGCACTGGTTAAATGAAAATGAAATTGAATTTTTCACAATACTTAATTTTACTTTAATAACTGAATTCTGTAGGAAAACTATAAAGCATGGAGGTACATGTATATATGTAAATTCCAATATAGTGGCTAAACCTTGCACATATTTCCCAGATCTAAATATTGAAGGAAAATTTGAGTCTTGCACAGTAGAATTAACACATTTTAATTTATTAATTACTTGTATATATAGGCCCCCTAACAGTAGCCTTGACCTGCTTATTGACTGCTTGGAAATAATAAATCAAACAGCATTAAACAAAGGAAAGAAACATGTAATCATAGGTGATCTAAATGTAAACTTTCTAGATAGCACACCAAAACCAGAGCTAATGTGCATGCTAAATTCTTTTGGAATGGAGCCAGTAGTATTTGTGCCCACTAGAGTAACACCACATTGTCAAACAGCACTAGACCAAATTATTATAAACAAAAACCTATGGGAATATAGCTTGCAGGTAATTGAAACAGGTTTTTCAGACCACTTAGCACAGATTATAAGTATTAAAAGCAAAATCAGATGTAGGTTACCAAACAAAAAGCTCGGCTATAAATACATAAGGATGATCAAAGAAAATAACTTAGATTATTTAAATTACTTACTACAAAAACAGTCATGGGATCTAGTATACCAATACCACTCAGTAGATGATGCATATAATGAGTTTTTTAATACTTTCAATTATTGCTTTCAAACAGCATTACCAAAAACAAGAGTGCCAATTCGGCAACCAAAAAACAGATGGATAACACCTGGTATTATAAATTCAAGTCACAGAATGAAATTTCTTAGTAGAATCATAAAAGCTGGAAATGTGTCGGAACAATGCAAAACCTACTATAAAAAATACAAACATATATATACCAAAGTATTGGTTGAAGCAAAAAAACTGCATAATGCAAGGTTTATACATGAATCACAAAATAAATCAAAAGCCATATGGACCTTAATTAAACGAGAAATTAAACAAGATAAGAATATCCCCGAGAATATACACCTGAGACACAAGGGAATTAAAATAAGTGACCCAAAACAAGTAGCCAATCTTTTTAATAACTATTACACAAATATAGTTCAAAATAGTTCGAATGATAGCCTGAAGAAAGATTTCCCACAGCCAAATAGATATCCAAAACAATGCAATAGTATGTATTTAACCCCAGTCACAGAAATGGAGCTGGAAAGCATAATCAAGGGTTTGAAATGTAAATCATCTTGTGGTATTGATGAAATTCCTGACAGTGTTATAAAGAACTGCTACCAAAATTTAATAAAACCTCTATGTTACATAATAAACCTCTCACTATCAACGGGTGAATTTCCAGAAAAATTGAAGGTGGCTAAGGTGAAACCTCTCTTTAAGAAGGGGGAAGAATTTGATGTAGGTAACTATAGACCTGTATCACTACTATCCGTTTTTTCAAAATTAATAGAAAAAGTAATGTACGTCAGACTTACATCATTCCTCGATAAACACAGTATAATAACAAACAAACAACATGGATTTCGTAAAGACAAGTCAATAAACACAGCAATAGCAGATTTCGTTAAACGTATATATGAATCTATGGATAAAAAAGAAGAAAATATTGGTATATTTTTAGATTTGTCAAAGGCATTCGACTTAGTAGACCACAAAATTTTATTGGAAAAACTAGCTGTTATTGGTATACGTGGAACAGTGAACAAGTGGTTTAAAGAATATTTAACATCCCGACAACAGATGGTAGAAATCACTTATACACATGTAAATACAAATGAAATTACAACATATTTATCATCTATGGCAGTAATAAAATATGGTGTCCCCCAAGGTTCAATTCTTGGACCTGTTTTATTTCTGATATATATAAATGATCTAGAGTGTTCCTTAAAAAATAGTTATCCAACATTATTTGCTGATGATACAAACTTATATATTTCTGGTTACAACTTGAGATCCTTAAAATTTAAGATAGAACAGACAATGTCTGAATTGCTAAACTGGTTCAACATTAATAGATTATTAATAAATACAGAAAAAACAACAGCAATAGCTTTTCATCATAAACAAAATACACTTGTCAGTCATCCCTCTATAGAGTTCCAGGGCAAATATATCTCATACACAGATAGTACAAAATTTCTAGGGGTATGGGTGGATAATAATTTAAAGTGGTCGGCTCACATTCAAAAACTATCTCAAAAACTGAGTAAAATAACTTATGCCATCACAGTCATTTCAAAAATCATGGACTTGAAATCGGTCATATCTTTATATCGTGCATATTTTCAATCTGTTCTTAGCTTTGGAATATTATTTTGGGGTAATTCAATAGGAGCAAAATCTATTTTTAAAATGCAAAAACGGGCAATTAGGATAATACTACATGTTAATAAAAGAACTAGTTGTAGGCCATTATTTAAGGAATTAAATATATTGCCCCTCCCCTGTATTTACATATATGAAACATTATGCTACATAAAAAATAATCTCAGTATGTACACAACAAACTCACAGATACATTCTCATGATACCAGAAGAAAAGATAACCTTCATGTAATCACACATAGCACTAGTTCTTTTGAAAAAGGTTTTGTATATACTGGCCTCCAGCTTTATAATAAATTACCCAATTATCTAAAGCAAATACCTGCACTACATCGATTTAGAATTTGTCTCAAAAAACTTCTTTCACTCCATTGTTTTTATAGCATAAAAGAATATTATGATTACTTTGACAATTGATTTTGTTAATGTTAATGATGTTAATGTTTTATAGTATAGGTGAATTGTTTGAATATGTTAACTACAAGTGAACTGTTTATTATTATTATTATTATTATTATTATTATTATTATTATTATTATTATTATTATTATTATTATTATTATTATTATTATTATTATTATTATTATTATTATTATTATTATTATTATTATTATTATTATTATTATTATTATTATTATTATTATTATTATTATTATTATTATTATTATTATTATTATTATTATTATTATTATTATTATTATTATTATTATTATTATTATTATTATTATTATTATTATTATTATTATTATTATTATTATTATTATTATTATTATTATTATTATTATTATTATTATTATTATTATTATTATTATTATTATTATTATTATTATTATTATTATTATTATTATTATTATTATTATTATTATTATTATTATTATTATTATTATTATTATTATTAATATTATTATTACTATTATTATTATTATTACTATCATCATTATCATTATACTGTACATACAGTTGAATTTTCATTCCAAACTTGTGTTGTATATATGTATATTGTATAATTTTTAGTTATAAGTACTTGACGTGTCCTATATCATGTAATATGATCAAAAGGATGAATAAAAACTAACTAACTAACTTTAAATTTACTCTATTCTTTTATAGATAAAATAATTTCTGTGCTTTTATATGAAGTAACAAAATAAACTCTTAAGTTATAAAGGATACTTACTAAGTCTTTGCAAATGTCTGTGGAAGACATTGGCAAAGTATCTTGTATATTTTATGTACTTTCATTCATATACTTGCTCATACTTCTGAAAAGCTTTCTTCTTATAAGAAATGTTTATTATACTCCATTTAAGTTTTTAGAAATATGTATATGTGCAGTTAGCAACAATATATTTCCTGTAGCTGGATTTGGCAAATCTCTGAATATTAAGGATCACTTGGTAACATCTGATTGATCATAGCTTCCAATAAACTGAAGAATATTTAATCAAATAATAAGTTAGAGGTACTTTTCTTCATAATTATATGATTTAAATTTTTGTATATATCAAACTTTAAATATTTATGACATAACGTATTCATGTTTACTTGCAGCATGATCCAGATCTTTGTACTCCAGGTGGGGAAGATGGAAATTTTATTATGTTTGCACGTGCCACATCTGGCGATAAGAAGAATAACAACAAGTTCTCACCTTGCAGCTTAAACAGTATCAATCCAGTTCTCAATGCCAAAGCCAGGAGCCCAAAAGGATGTTTTACAGGTATGTCTTCATGGGGAAAAAGAATCTGTACTGACAGAATCTCACATTCCTTTCTCTACCTACCAGTTACTTTTGGATCTATTCTACAAAGTATTCTTACCAAAGCTTATTGATTATTATTTTCTCTGCCTTAGTAAGTAGAGGTCCAAAAATTAATACTGAGATGTCACAAGAAATATACTTTTGAGACTTCCTGAATAAAAAAAATTAATATTTTTAAAAAATGATCTGTATGTGTGAGTTTGTGCACACAGGTGTGTGTGTTTGTGAACAAGGGGCATATATATGTTGGTATTTAAGTTCAGCATCTTCCGCGAATGTGACACTTTGCAAGAATATTCCCCCTCCCCAAACTTCCCTTTGCAGTGACAATGTTTTGAAAAATTTGACCTTTTCAAAAATTGATCTAATGGTTTTGATTGTACTAGCATATGTTTGGGGCAAAGCATGGTATGACATTTATGGAAGTGCTAATTGTAACAAAAACATACGCCAAAAATGTTAGAAAACATTTCTTGCAGATAGAGAACTTTTTCTTTAGCTGTGCCCCATACAACAACACTCAATGGCAGGACGGTGGGAAAACAGGAAATCACAGCACATGTTCAAAATGGCCTTCATTAGCTCCAATGTATCCATCAATCTGCTATTGCATGTACTCCCTAATGCACTGAGTTAGGCCTGGAGAATTTCATACTGTATGGCAGCCTGCCACAATACAAACATGTAGAGCCTCTACATCTGCAACTGGAGTTGCATACACAAGAGATTTCATATGTCTCTTCAATAAAACTGTAGTGGGTTTAAGTCAGATGAGCATGGAGGCCAGAGAATTGGTTCATGTCTTCCTATCCATCTAGCAGAATGAATGTATCCATCAGAAATAGATGGACAGAAAGCCTAAAATTAGAGAAACTTCATTGAGCATGAACTGAATACTGGTGCCTAATAAGCAGACTGTACTGTAGCACAATGACAACGGCGAAATTCATCATCTCCATCCAATAAAGTGAATGTTTATTACTGTACTATCAAACCACTGTTCTGTGGTGGGGTTATGGCCACAGAACAGATACATATTACACATCTAGAGTTGTAGAAAAGGCGCTCTGCTATGGAAATAAACTATTTCCAGATCTATGTTCACATAACATTTATCTTCTGTATGCAAGAAATGATTCACCAAAGTTTTGACATACCTTTTTGTTACACTCTGTACACAGGTAACAAGTTTTGAACCCAAGTCCATGAGTTGCAGAAAGACAGGAGCCGTTTCCCTACACATCATACCATGCTTCGCCACTACATATGTTTAAGATATTTGTGTTATGTAACACTTATCAAAAAGCTGACTTACAAACTAGAGATTTAAATTCTTTATATTGTGCCCCTTAACCACCACTTTCATTCATGTTATATTTTATATAACCTATATTCTACCAGCCAACCAAGATACCGGCAGGCTAAGGTACAGACTAAATGTTGTTGCTGCATGCCCACTCTCAATAGGAAAGATTTTTATTTTGGGAATTTTTAGGTAGAGTCTATTGAGTTTAGGTGGAAAGAGCTTCATGAGGAAGCATGTTGTTCCTCTGGATCAGTGTACAGGGTGCAAGACCCATTTCACTATGGTGCGAAAATAAAATTTTGAGGCCAATCAGCTCTTGACTGGATTCAATGTTGAGCTCAGCTGTTGCTGCTGTATGGAGTTGCTCCAGTGTTACCTCAGATGCCCACAAGCCATACAAAGGACCCAATATTCCCTAATTCAACAACCTCTGGTATCATAATCCCCATGAAAGCTAACCAGGCTGATCTGATGTTCTAGTAATCTTGAATACAATTTTGTAGCGCAGTGCCTCGTGACTTATACTTGACTACACAAATTGAAAATTACTATAAAATAAATTTGTTTAAAGTTTTATTGTATGTATAGCTTGAAAGATTTTAACTTCTTTTAAATTTAAGTTAGATGTGTATTCATTTCCTTCCATTGGCATCAACTCTGTCATATGGTACATTTTATATATAATTTGTGTCTAAATGTAAAAGTATTTATATGTCTTATATTATATCATTCCTGAAATAATCTTAATAAATGAAATTCATGTCTTAGGAGGTCATGAGGAACCTAATTCAATAGCAGGAGCTGCACTACTGTAGTAAAAAGTTCAGAAAAATAATACAAAGAAAAAAAATTCTTATACAATAAATAAAATTAAACCTCATCGTAAACCTGTTATTACTTCCTTTAACTTCCTTACATAAATTCTCTATGAATACTTTCCTCTTGCTTTCAGCAGTAATTTAAAAAGCATCTGTTGTACAACTTATGACTTTGAACTCATGTTAAGCCAAAAATTGAAAGAAATAAAATATATTACAGAGCCGCAGACAGCGATATGTGGCAATGGTGTAGTGGAACAAGGAGAGGAATGTGACTGTGGCTGGGAAGAAGATTGCCGAGATGAATGTTGTTATCCACAGCGAAGGTATGCACCACCAGAGGAACCACCATGTAAACTAACTCCTCATAGCACTTGCAGTCCATCTCAGGTAAGTTTCCTACTACTTTCTTTAATATAAATAATTTGAAATCTGTGGAGCAATTGAATTGAATTAAAGAGGAAGAAATACTTCAAGTATTTTGCCAATATTTTGCAAATGGGATAATGCTACAGAAAACTCATTTGTCATTTTGGTTTTAGAAATGTTGATACAAAATTCAATGAGAAAGAGTTTTTGCAGGTGAAACATTTTTCTAAAAGGTCATAATAGTCTTTATATTTATTACTGTGAAATTTGTAATTATATTCTAGAAGGATGAGGTTTTTGTTGCACTGCCTGTAATGTCTTCAACCTACACACACAACATTTGCCTTTTACATTGCCTGCTTGGCAGCTCACACTGCTCCAATATTCACTCATGAACTCTACACTGCACTGTTCAATTGCCTAGACTCCTCACCATGGACCTGGAACATATTATACTGTTGCAGACCAATGTACTTGTCAGCTCAACTCAACTTAACTCATCTGACTCCACTAGGCTTCACACTGCTTTTATGCCCTGCCAGCATGGAGAATGTTCTCGCTTTAATAAACTGTAATGGTCTTGAAAGATGTTTGCACAGTAACAGTGTGCTTCATGACTTGAGATGGCAGCTGATTTTGAAAGTTGCACTTTTTGCTTCTCCACTGGAAAATAACAAAGGTGGCATAATTGTTTGATTTTTCCAAGGCAGGCAGGCACACACTGTTGACATGACAAGATTTATTTCTTCAGAGGACCTTAAAATGTATATTTTATGAAATCTTATTATCATATTTTTAGATATAATGCAATTCTTTCTGTACTGAGCATAGGTAAATAATAGAGAAAGTAAGATGATTTGGTTTAATTGGTTTAAAGAGTATTACTTTTTATTTTCTTCTCTCTTTCTCCATTTTTAAAAATATAGTATTTGAACGAGTGAGGATATGTGTATGTTGCAGGGTCCTTGTTGCACTGCCAAGTGTGAGCTCAAGTTTGGAGATAAGTGCCGTGAGGATAATGGTTGCAGAGACTCCAGTTACTGTGATGGTCGCGGACCACAGTGCCCTCCCTCCATCAATAAACCAAATAAAACCATATGCAATGAGGAATTTGTCTGCTTTATGGGAGTAAGTAGCACTTTTATTATTTATCTCTTTTTCGGTGCATATTTGGCAGTGGAAACAGTGCAAAAAGAAAATGATTATTGTCAACAACAATTTTATTTATCACTTGTACCAAGTGGGATGGCTCAGGCAGTAGGTCTAGCTCTCATATTTGGCAAGTCTTGAGCTTAGTTTCTGTTGAGTTTTTTCATATTTTTTCCAGAACAATATGTGATTGCCAGAATGGATTATATTATATTACAACAAACTTTCCTGTCCCTCATTTTCTCCCAGTTTGTTCCCTTTCATTTTATATGTTAGCACAGATGTATAAGCCTTATTTCTTTAATATGGTTGACTGTGAATTACTTTGACCATTTGCCGCAGAAGCTTCTCACGAGAACTGAAATCATTTTAGGTGCAGCCCCCGAAATTCCTTCTCTGATTGCCAATTTCAGTTCTTAGTTGTGTATAGTCACTGGAAGGAGATCTCTTCTTTGAGACAGCCCTTAAAAAATTATGTACAGCTACCAGATCATCCTCAAGAAATACAGCTCGACAATAGCAAATTTAACTCCAGTGACACACCAGACATTATTTTTAATATGGATTAGTTTTTTTAAGTTGTGAGTTTCTGTAGAAATAGAGATTTTGTTTGTCGACTAATCTGTTTAGATTGAAATTTTCTTCATCTGGCATTACTGGAACAGAAATAATTATCTCATCCTACTGTAATATGTTTAAAAAAGTTATGTGTAATGTAGCTTTCGTGCCTATCAACTCTTGAAATTCTTGTAATTTTTATGGGTGGAACTTCAAATCCATCTTAATAATTCTGTGCATGAAAGTGTGGGTTTGGCTGCACCGTGACCGAGTGGTCAGACCACTCTACTCACCAAAGTGACCTGAGTTTGAACCCAGGCGACTGCATGTGAAATCTGTGGTGGACAAAACAGCGTGAGCCAGGCTTCCTCCAGGTGCTCCAGTTTCCCCCATCCTCCCATTCCACCCATGCTCCATCTTCATTTCATGTATCAACAGTGTCACCGCCTGCGCTACTGCATGTAGTAAAAGCGGGTGAGGGATAATCACAGTATCTGTTTGTGTCATAAACAGAGTGTTTCAGACTTGTATGCATTTTCAGATGTACAAACTGGTTTTTTGTGGGCAACTTTATTCTATATCCATTACAAAACCTGCCCTTCTGCAGTTATTATCCTGAATATCGTTATTTTGTCTGGAACACAAAATCGAAAGCCTTTTCTAAGGTAGTTGACACTGTCTCAAAGAATCCTGTTGTTATGAATGTATACTTTCATAGTGTGAATTTTACTCTCCACTAAACAATGATATATGGTAAACTAAATTGCAGTTATGTGTGCTGTATATCAGAAGAAAGAAGTAAAGCTGGCATATGTTGTTAACTAAAGGGCAGACAGTTCAGAAAAATACTATGATCTTGTATGATTCAAGTTAAAGAAAATTTAATCTCTTCTAGCTGAGAATAATGTAATGTCATTGACAGAGAATTAATTTTACTTTCGAAATAATTAAGCTGGTAAATCCTAAATTCATATTAAAACTAGATAAAACTAAAAATAGGTATCAGAATGGTTTTACACATTCTTAATAGTTGAAACAAACAATGGTATTTAACTGATGGAAATTAATCATTTCTTGACACTAGCCGTATATATAGGCTAAGGTTTTTTTTTTTTTTTTTTTTTTTTTTTTTTTTTTTTTTTTTTCAAATAGAGAATTCAACGTCATGATGGCAAGCAGGCCATGGCAGCCCAATGGGCCAGAGCAGCCGGACAGAAACCAGGAGATGCGCAGCCCAAATACCGGCCATGGCACTGAACCCCTCATGCTGACTCTGTATGGGCTGGGGTTTTTGATGGAGTCAGCATGAGGGATTCGGTGACATGGCCGGGATTTGAGCTCCGGATTTCCTGGTTTCTGTCCGGTCGCTCTGGCCCATTGGGCTGCTGTGGCCGGCTTGCCGTTGTGGTATTGAATTCTCCATTTGAGGGGGAAAAAAAAAGTGTTAATAAAGATGGTGGTGGTGGGGGTGGGGGTGGTGGCGGCAGTGGCGGTGGTGGCAAATTTTTACCTTATATATTTTTAATATATTTAAATCGTTTTATTTCACATAATTTGATAATTGGATGGTTAGTAGTTTTGTTTATGGCTTTTAGATCTCAGTCTCTTGCACCTTAAGGACCCTAGTATGATTCCTCTATATTGGGTGGTGATATAAGTTGCCCCTATCCTTGTCTTGGCTTGTGTAAAATATTCCTAAAGTCTAACATGGTTCGAAATCAATAGAAAAAGCTGTAAAACTTCACATTCCATCGATCACCAACATCCTGTTATTGCAGATAATGGATTCCCATCTGCCAGGTACCTACATCTTGCAAGTGAGTTCAGTCATCGCTTAATAAGACTAGGTTTTCCTGAAGGTCACTAATCACATTGATGGCATTAACAACATGCTGTTATAGTTTACATTTTGATGATGCCATGAATTTTTAAAAGAAATTCTTACCATGAATAAAAGCATAAATAATTATATAATTTATTTGTATAGGGCCATCATATTTGTCTCTAATAGAAATTCAGTTAGGAAAAAAACTGTAATTTTCCTTTACTCTTTATTATAAATTTCAGGAAATATTTATCAATGCAATGGTGTAGATATTCTTTTAAAATATTGTCACCCGGGCGTTGGAACACCCTATGGAAGCAGCTGAGAGCGGAAGACAGGGGAGGTCCGTGTTAGCCACGCCTCCTCCTCGTCCGTCTTATAGTGGTGACAGGGATGGCTGGGGGAAAAAACATGATTGTGCGGTCTGTTTCTCTTCTACCTGTGTTCTGGAAATTACGGGATCTTTCATCTACTGGAACCTTCCTGTGGAAGCCAGAAAGCGGCGATATTCCTATAAAGAGGGGCTGCCGGAGCGAAGTGAAGTCAGTCAGTTAGTCAGTTAGTCAGTGAGTGAGGAGACAGACACAGTTCTTGGTGTAAGTGTTAGTCAGTGACGTGTTAATGAACGAGAAGATTGTGCAACGGAAGACTGTACGTAACTGTGTATGAGCATCGGAGTTGACGTAATCGCGAGTACAAGTGAAGTTGTAACGGACGAACTGGTGAATTGTAATTGTGTGCAGTACGCTATTCTGTGTAAATGGCAAGTGTTAAACTGTAAGTCGGTGGAAATAAAGAACAGTTTTGAGTGGTGAAATTGGACTTTTCATTTCACGAACCCACAAAGTCACAATATAGATTCTAAAACTTTGACTTAGGTTTCTGTATCCCAAATAACTTGTGTGAAACTCTGTTACATATTGATGTGCCTATTATAAGTCAAGGATTGGCAAAGCTAAAATTATTTATTTTGTTTTCAGGAATGCACTGGTTCTATTTGTTTGGCATTTGGTCTGGAATCCTGTCAATGCATTCCTGGTCCAAGTGACTCCAAGACAAAAGCCTGTGAACTTTGTTGCAAGTTGCCTGGGGATGATCAACCATGCCTGTGAGTATAATCAGGTTCTTATATAAAAATAGTCATGTTCAAATAGGAGTATAAATTCTTTTATTTTTAATATCAATAAAATAGAAATTTATAAACAGTAATGTTACTAATATATAGCTAGTAAGCCAGAAATTTGAAGACGTAAACATGATTTAATAAAAATAATGTAGAACATTATTAATTTTTAGATGAGTCGTATTTATTACACATCTGCTTCACTTTCGTACCTATTTTGAGGACATGTTTCGCAAATCGTTTGCATCTTCGGCTCTTATGCGACTAAAGCTTGATCCAGTGGTGTGGGTAGTTCTGGAGTTGCTGCTGCCCACACCACTGGATCAAGCTTTAGTCGCATAAGAGCCGAAGATGCAAACGATGATTTGCGAAACATGTCCTCAAAATAGGTACGAAAGTGAAGCAGATGTGTAATAAATACGACTCATCTAAAAAATTTTAATTATTTCGCTTCACTGTGGTGTTCAAATACAGTTAAATCTCGATATAATGTAGAACATATTTCAGGTGATGTTAGTACCCATACTTAGTAGGTTCCAGCTAAAAGGCAACATCAGTAAATCTTGTGTGATGCCATAAACAGTTCCAATTGCTGTCAAATCTATTGGGCAAGCAAAGAGAAACTTAAACACAATACAAACAGATTGACAGATCTATGCAGCCCATCATTTCTGATCGACCAATCACAAGATCATCCTAACATACAACTCCTAGGTCACCACCTAACCAGCTAAATGCAATATACGGGAGAGTGCAATGTCAAATCCTGTGTGGCAACATCTGGGGCTGAGATGAATCTCCAACATACATTGGGGATCCCCACGCCGGCTTGCACCCGTGGCCTCAGTTTCAACACATCCCCAGAGCACTACCATTTCATTCCTTCCTCCCGAAGGTCTGATATATAACTGTCTAGATTCAGTGCAGAATCCCCTCCACTTATAATCCACTCTAATAAACAGTAATATAAATGGTGTGATCCATCTTAGATTGCTAGTTTGTTTACACTGTTTATTCTTGCTTGCCTTCTTGTTATATGTTTATTGTTTACAACAATTCTCCATTTATATTAGCTCACCAGAAAGTCTGAATAAATTTGATCAAACATTTATTCTAGCAATGATGTATTTGATGTTTGCAGGTCCTCATTTGATTGGAACTCAGTGCCATATGATATTCCAGATCTGTTCTCCAAGCCAGGTACACCTTGCAATGACTACAACGGATACTGTGATGTGTTCCAGAAGTGTAGAGAGGTAACATCTCTGAGAAATGAAATAAGGAATAAAAATTGCATTTGCAGTTTTAAGTAACACTCTTTGCTATTATACATAAAGATTCAAAAACTTTACATGTTACTTTATTTAATCTTATGAAGCAATACCAGCAGCAGTATAAATATTAAATATTATTATGGTAAAATGTTAAAAATATATTTCTGAAGGCATTGTATAATAACTTAATAATCAATAATGGTTTGTAATTAACTAGATCATGATTTGTTATTTTGTGTCACATAGTATTCAAGTTGAAGAGCAGAAATATTTAACATCAGATAAAACAAAAACACAAATACTAGTATAGAAGTTGGAGACATTGAAGCAAATTACAATAGCAAATTATGAATCACAGGAACACTAGACTTCACTTACTTGTAATTAATGTATGTCTAGTTTCAATAGCTGTTACTACCATTCTCAGGTTCTTGGTTTGACTCAGTGAGTAGCAAGAGCTATCGAAATTAGTCATTCATTAATTACAAGTAAGTGAAGTCCAGTGTTCCTATCGACTCATATAATTTATTATTAGAAACTACCCTATTAATTTAAAAATAAAATATGGGGTTATTAAATGAAAATGCAGTATACTTTTTTCACTCGTTTAAGAATGTTTGTGTTCTGATATGAAATGTTTAGCCTTCTTCCTCATTTATTTTGCTAAAGAACCTATGCTTCAGCAAAATATAGGTCAATTAACTTGAGGTGGCAGCTGAGTAAAGATGCACACTAAAAGAATTAGTCTGATACTCAACCTGAAAGAAGACTGAAGGTGATTTATATATGTGGAATAGTTGATACATGTACCGTCAATAGCTCCATATGTATAAAATCATCCTCAGTCTCCTTTCAGGATTGGTAACAGACTAATTCTTTTAGTTCACATCTTTACTCAGCTGCCACCTCAAGTAAATTAGAGTGTATCTGTTCAAGTTTGCAGCCATGTAATACCTAGATGTGAGCTCCTGTTTGATTCACTGTAAACAAAGCCTGCAAAATGTAATTAATTTTCCAGGTTGACCCATCAGGACCTCTTGCCACACTTCGTAAACTTCTTCTTTCTGATGAGAGCATTGCTTCATTCAAGCGCTGGGTTACTGAACACTGGTATGCAGTGTTACTCATAGTATTTGCTATTTTATTTATCCTGGTAAGTAAAGAATAACAATTCTTATTATATACAAATATTTATTAAGTGTGTTCTAAAAGTAATAATAATAATATGCTATAAACATTCTGCTCAAATAATTTACTGAGTTTCAAGCATGTGCAGCTTAGATTTAATAAAACCAGTGTTGATGAAAAGAGAAAATCAAATTGTATAGTATTCTACCCCAAATATTAACTGTGGTTCCTCCACTAATATAGCACACCTGACCTGTAATCACAGGCACAGGTTATTAAGGTTATGGATTGGTGAGCAGGAGATTTTCAGTTAAAATTCTTCCAGGAACATTCCTTCTGAGTGAACTTTTACCAAGCTTTTGTCTCTCTCAGCCACAGAGTGTTAGTAGGCTGGCTCCATAGCTCAGTCTGAAGAGCACCTGCCTGATGTGCTAGGGTCCCGGGTTCGATTCCCGGCTGTAGGGGGTGGGGATTTTTCTCCATCCAAGATGATTCCCCATCTTGCCCAAAGTCTGGAAATATGAATGGGAGTGTGAATATGTGCGTGATCTATTGACTAAAATCCAACAAATACAAGTTAACACCATTGATGTGTTCCAAAAGAGAACAGCCGCCGATATGACCACTGCAGTTAAAGATGGGGTATAAATGGGGGGAAAAAATTAGAAAAACATCCTGAACTTAGATGTGAAATGGTTCCTTCCAAAATTATCATTTTATTTCATGTACTATTAGTACGGGGTTGTTCATAGCAACTAAAGGCCTGAGATGCCATTTTTTAACACAAAAAAAACCTTAATTGGGTCACTTCTATATATTTTCTGGATTATGCATGCTTGGAGGAATTTAGTAACAGTGATGTTCAATTAACTGAAAATTAATTCTCAGGAGAAGAGACATCGGAGAACCATGGTCAGCTGGAACACTAAATATTTGTATTGACGTATCCAATGTCATTGTATTGACTTAACGGATGAATAAAACTACTACTACTAACAATTTCTCGTTAATACCTTCAAATGGAGGAAAAACATGTTAAAAGAAAATTTGTGGTATATGAAGTACAGAGTGTCTCAGTCTACTCATAGTATAATTTTAATTATTGCATTATTTCACAGTGTTAATTGCAATTTACCTCTTCAAATAAGAAGGTATCTATAGTACACAATTTTGTCACTTGCATGTTTAATTAATTTTGCAAGAAAAGGTAAGTATCTTTAAGGCCACTTTTATTATTTTGGTTCATTTACTCTATCATACAATATAGCTTAAAATGCTAACTCAAATAAAATGTATGAGAGCAGTAAATGAATTAAACAAAACAAATTTTGGTTTAAATTTTTGTTAAAAATCTACATTATACCTACCTCAAAAAATATGTTCTTTCAGAAGAGTTATACCAGTAAGAGAAGAATGAAATGTTACTTGCACATACTTCAAAGCAGTTTTCTTCTACAACAGATTGAACATATCCATTTTAAAATACTGCATTTGTTAAATAAATTTATATCTATGATAAACTTCCTGGCCATTTTCTTATATTCAGTTTATTGATAAAAATAGCAAATCACTTCAATGAACACTATATAAATATTGTAAAAAAATTAGGAATAAAACAAACTCAGTATGTACCAATAAAGGAAAAGAAAGTATGTAATTCAATGGTGCTTAGTAAAATTAACGAGGGTAAAGTTATTTCACAGATAAATGCATTAAAATGCAAAAGATCCAGTGGACTGGATGAATTTACAAATGAAATGGTTAAATATTGCAAATACGAAATTACAGATGTACTTACTCACTTAACCAATCAATCTTTTAGTTCTGGAATATTTCCAAAGAAATTAAAACAAGTTGTGGTCAGACCAATTTATAAGAAAAAAAACTCAAATTTAATAATGGAAAATTATAGACCAATATCTTTATGTTCAACTTTCTCTAAAATAGTAGAAGGATTATTTCTAACACAGTTACAAAGCTTTTGCAAAAAATTTCAAATTTTATCAGAATTTCAGTTTGGGTTTCAAAAGAAAAAGTCTACAGTAGAAGCAATTTGCAGAGGAAATGACATTATTATAAATGCCCTAAATAGAAATGAATATGTAGTCGCTATTTTCCTTGATCTTTCCAAGGCCTTCGACTGCGTTAACATAGAAATCTTAATGTCAAAATTGGAAAACTATGGAATCAGAGGCATACCACTACTATGGCTTGGCTCCTATCTACAAAATAGAGAACAATGCGTGGAAATAATACATGATTTAAATGGAAAGTTAATGAAATTTCGATCATCATTCAAAAAAGTAACACATGGAGTGCCCCAAGGCTCAAAATTAGGACCATATTTATTCCTACTGTATATAAACAGCTTATTTCAAGTAATAAAAGAAGCAGGGGGAATAGCAATAGGCTATGCAGATGACACCACGATTTTAGTAACAGGAAAAACAGAAATAGAAGTACAAAATAGGGCAAATACTCTACTAGTAAAAGTAAACAGACATTTAGAAAACCTAGGTATGATATTAAACACAAACAAAACAGAGTGGATACAAATCAGTCTTAATAACAAAAAACAGACAAATATAAAGTTAACAATAGGAAACAAAGAAATTCAACAGGTAAATGAAACAAAATTCTTAGGATTAGTAATAGACAACAGATTGAAATGGAATGGACATGTTCAAAAAGTAATAAAAAAAGTTAATTCAGGTATATATATCTTAAAACAAACAATACAAATAATAGATAAAAAATGTATTAAACAAACATACTATGCATTCATTCACTCTCACTTGAGCTATGGGATTGTATTATGGGGCACAGTACAAAAAACTTTAGCTTTAAGACTATTTAGATATCAAAAAAGAGCAATACGTTTGATGGCAGGAATACAGAAAAGAGACACATGTAGAAATGCATTTAAAAAACTAAATATTTTAACATTACCTTCATTATATATATATGAATGTATCAAACTTACATTAAAAAGTTATGATCAAAACAAAAATAGTAACATCCATAAACATAACACCAGAACAAAAGAAAATTATTTTAGAAACAGACTTACTGGTATCCTAAATAATAAAAGCATAGAAAATAGCATCAAAGATTTGTATAACCACCTACCGGCTGAAATCAAACAGATAACAAACGGTAAAACAAAACTAAAGGCTGTCAAAACTTATTTATTACAGAAAGTATTTTACTCTGTGGAAGAATATAAACAGATGAGGTAGAATATTGTGACTTTGTGGGTTCGTGGAATAAAAAGTCCAATTACACCACTCAACAATGTTCTTTATTTCCACCGACTTACAGTTTAACACTTGCCAATTACACAGAATTACTTGCTGCACACAGTTACAATTCACCAGTCCGTCCGTTACAATTTCACTGTACTCGCGGTTACGTAAGCTCCGGTACACATTCAAAGTTACGTACAGTCTTCCGTTGCACAACCCTTTCGTTCATTAACACGTCACTGACTAACTCTTACACCAAGAACTGCGACTGTCTCCTCACTCACTGACAAAACCAACTCACTGACTGACTAAACCAAAACCAACTCAACTCACTAACTAACTCCGTCTGTCTGTCACATTCTTTATATAGGAATATCGCCGGTTTCTAGTGACCAGGAGAATGTTCCAGATTACGTAATTTCTGGAACCAGGTGGACAGAAAAACAGACGCACAGTTATGTTTCTTTCCGACCGCTGGCTGTCACCACTATAAGACAAACGAGGGAAAGGCGTGGCTAACCGAGCCTCCCCTGTCTTCCGTTGCCAGCTGCTCACAGGGTGTTTCAACGCTCCCCGTTACACTGCTCCCTTCTCAAAGCTGTTCGCCCTCGAACAGCCCCATCGTAGCGTGCGAGGCGGTCCAGGTGTACCACCAGCATCTGCTCGGAGTCTCAGCCAGAAGTAGCGCTGCCGTAGTTTGTGAATCATTCGGTTCGCTCCCAGGTGTCCTCCTGAAGTACCGGCGTGCACTTCCTCCAAGATTTCCGGGACCTTACTCCGGGGAAGTACCAACTGTCCTCTCTGCGCCTTCCCATCGGGTGACTCCCATACCCGGAACAGCACGCCCACTCCGGTCTTCAACGAGTCCCATTGGGCCCAGTGCGACTTGTAGGTGGCGCTCCTCGGTGCGATGTCCTCCCAGGTCGGTCTCGTCCCTGCGTCCACTTCCCTCAAGAGTGGCCCCAAGTCTGCGTCCGCCAGCTGCTCCCTCCTCAGGCCTGCGCTATCCCAGCCTTCAGCAGGCACTGCCACAACTACTCGGACTGCTGCGGCACGCTCCTCCTCTTCCACTCTTGTGCGCTCGTGGCCGTCCTGGATCTGCGATAGGACACCTCCAATGCAATGGTCGCTGGCGTCGGTGTCCACAATGAAGGCGCCACCCGGTTGTGGGAAACCCAAAATAGGAGCACTGCACAGGGTCCCCTTCGGGTGCTGGAAAGCGTCTTCGGCGTCCTCCGTCCACACATAAGGCCGGTTTTCCTCCGTCAGGCGGGCGAGGGGCTTTGCGATGTTGTCGGCCTTTTCCTCTAAATCATTAAGGCGGTCGTCTACTTGACCCTTCCGCTTGCCCAGGTTCGTGACGTCATCCCTCTCGCCGGCCAACCGTTCCTCAAACTTTGCGGCGAGAGCCTCGTTCGCCGCCTTCATTTCCGTGGCCAGACTGCCGTTCGCTGCTCTCATTTCTGTGGTTAACTCGGCCTTCATCTCTTCCATCTTCTCGGTGATGTTGTCGTTGGCCGTCTTCGTTTGTTTCAACTTGGCGATGAGGTTGTTGTTTGCCGCTTCTATTTTTGCAACGAGGTTTTCATTTGCCGTCTTCATTTCCGAGATTAGTTCGGCCTTCATTTCTTCCATCTTCCCGGTGATGTTGTCCTTGGCCGTCTTCATTTGTTTCAATTCTGCTAAAATCTTTTCTAATGCTGCCTCCATTGTTGTAATGTTCGGTGATGTTGTTTTCCCGCTTCCTGACACCAGTTTGACTTCGTGTTATATCCCACTTCTGACGCCAGTGTGACTTTGTGGGTTCGTGGAATAAAAAGTCCAATTACACCACTCAACAATGTTCTTTATTTCCACCGACTTACAGTTTAACACTTGCCAATTACACAGAATTACTTGCTGCACACAGTTACAATTCACCAGTCCGTCCGTTACAATTTCACTGTACTCGCGGTTACGTAAGCTCCGGTACACATTCAAAGTTACGTACAGTCTTCCGTTGCACAACCCTTTCGTTCATTAACACGTCACTGACTAACTCTTACACCAAGAACTGCGACTGTCTCCTCACTCACTGACAAAACCAACTCACTGACTGACTAAACCAAAACCAACTCAACTCACTAACTAACTCCGTCTGTCTGTCACATTCTTTATATAGGAATATCGCCGGTTTCTAGTGACCAGGAGAATGTTCCAGATTACGTAATTTCTGGAACCAGGTGGACAGAAAAACAGACGCACAGTTATGTTTCTTTCCGACCGCTGGCTGTCACCACTATAAGACAAACGAGGGAAAGGCGTGGCTAACCGAGCCTCCCCTGTCTTCCGTTGCCAGCTGCTCACAGGGTGTTTCAACGCTCCCCGTTACAATATGCTATTTACACTTCTCATCTTTATAAACATGTTTGTAAATATCATTGTATTTATTTTATGTATATACAAATTGACGATCCATGTAAAGGGCTTTACAGTTGGAGATAAATAAACATCAACATCAACATCAACATTGCAATTTTCTTAAATTAAAAATCAAAATTTCTCTATAGTGTTAGAGATGTAGACTTCAAAACTCTACTTCCAAATATGCAAAATAAAATTTTCATTATAATTTTATCTTGGTTTGCTTTTAAAGTAATAATTTGAATGATAAAGCATCACTTTTGCTGATTGTTATGAATGTTTTAATATTCATTGCATGAAAATGTCCATCATCAGTTTGCTAGAAAGGTATTAATAAGCATATTTTAAAGTTTTATAGTTAAAGTTCACTATCATAGGAGAGGATATATTTTAACTGATGTGCTTGAATAAATTAATTTATTAAATTAATTAAATTATATATTAAAGTAAAATTGTGACATGCACTACATCATTACTTTGATTCGCTGTTTGCGCTTATTTAATCTCTAGGCTTGATGGTTTAAAAATCAGGCTTTGCACTTAATTCTCCAAATTGTTATTAAAATAACAAATCTTTACCTTAAGGTAATTGATAAATGTAGTTAAGTTTATTGAATTTTCCTAGATCTCCAATAAGATATACATTTAAACAGCAAGTGTTAGGGTTTTATCCAGTGGCACAGCCAGCATTTGTTTCTGGAGAGATATGAATTTGCTACTACAGAGTGCCTGTTAATGTCACTTTGTCTGTCCATAAGCATGCTTCTCCGTGTGTAGATTCAACATTTATAATATAATTCCTCAAAACCTTTTGAAGGTTGTTAAAATTGGAGCAAAATTAAGGATGGTTTAAATGGTGAGTCTCTTAAAATATTCAAGAATTTTAGATAACAGGCTATATATACTGATTTAAAATGTTATATGTGTCTGATTCAGGAGATTTACTTTCTTTGCAGTTCAAAATTGGTTGAAATTATTATACCTAAGGATACTTATGTGTGGGGCTCCTAAGAGTGTACAATGTTGGAACTATGTCCTAAAATATTTATAATAAAGTATATTAAAACCAAGTCACATTATTTCTGCCCAAACTTTAACAACATATATGCATTTATGAGTTAAAATTTTGCATATACAGGGTGTTCGGGGTATGAGGGCACAGATTTCATAAGCTGGGAGATCCAAATATGATGAATAATAAAATCCCATAACAGTTTTGCCTATCTTGAAAAATAAAAGAGATAATTGAACTTTATTGAATATTATCTGCACAGTCTGGCAACAGTGTAGGATTTCAGAATAAAATGTTTTTGTTTTTGTTTACCTCCAGGCACGTTCACACCTACAATGGGTGATAATCTAAACTAGGCCAGTACTCAAAAGCTGGTTTGCCACATGCCTGTGTGTTTATCAGTTCTCTACTATTGCAAGTAGCGAGGGGTGGAGTAGTTTTGTTTTCAGCTATTAAATCATATTTACGAGACCTAAACTAAAAGCTTACACATAAGTTAATTAAGGATAACAAATTCAACTATTAATTAAAAAATTACCTCAAGTGTATCGTATCAAAGCCACATATTTGCTGAACAGAAAATTTATTAATGATCAACAATTACAACATCAACATGATGGTTATTTCCGTAGATGCTCAAAATGTGCTCCATTGGACTCTATGTCATGACTCTTTGGTTTGGAATTCTCCTATTGGGAAACTTATCTCAAGTATTCCACTTTATGAATGTTCCAGTCAGCTTTGACTTAGGCAAGAACCATACTCTTTATTTGTAAAGACTACCATAATTATGAATGCATTAGACACATCTGAAGCTAACAGAACCTGCTGTTGAACAAAGTGTCATGGCAGGTGGGTTTACTGTTTACATTCTGACCTTCCACTCTAAATGTACGTCAATGTTGCAGGGTTGTCAAGCATAAGCCCGTGACTTTATTGCAATTCCTTTCATATCTTTTGTAGCTAAGCAAATCGTATTAGCAACATATGGTAAAGAACCAAGTAACTCATCTTTGGTAGCTCTACCTCATTATCCTAATTGCAAAAGCAAATGAATAAGATGTGATTACATATTCAAAATCAAAACTTTGATCAATTTTATTTTGTATGCATGCAACATACACTTTAGAGGAAAATGGCACAGGAAGTTATGTTTCAGCTTAACATCAGGAAGTTGCCATTGAAGTCATCGCACTCATACCCCTAACACCTTCAATGCCATATCTTATTGCATAAGTCTCCCCTCACGTATTTCCCTCCCCTGTGAGTTTTCATCACCTATTAAGCATCGCATAATTCCCTCTCCTGGTTTGTTCTTATTGGAGCAGCCTTCAAATGACTTGATAATGACTACAATCGACACGGTGTGCTTGTCACGAACAACAATGGATGCAGTGCTTGCCACACAAAATACTCGTATTGTCACTGTCACAACGTATTGTAAAATTGAAATGTGAAGGTACAGATGTGTTTCTAACTCAGTTTGTTACAAGTCGTCGTAATGTTGAAATATTTAAATTATATGTATTAGCCTACACCGATACAAACAGGGTGAAAGCTGCTGAAAGACACTTTTCCATTGATCCTAATTTAATACGGTATTGGCAGAGACAAAAAGATAAACTCAAGGCTGCAAAGACAAGCTCCAAACCTTTCCATGGGTCTAAAACAGGAAAATATCCTGAAATTGATGGCGTTGGGATCTCATCAGCAGACTCCAGGAGGCAAAATAAGGAAGCCATCAATACCGACCATGTGTGAGTGTATAATGTATGCCTGGGAGACAATTAGTGTTGATATTGTTAAGAAGACTTTTAAAAAAGAACTAGAATTTCTGATGCCATTGATGGTACTGAGGACATAATGTTGTAGAATAGTGAAAATGAAGATGATGCATTATCTCAGTCAGATATAAATGAAAATAGTGATGATGTTGACGAAAGTGAGACCGCAGAATAGTCAGAGAAAAGAAACAATGAAACAATACATTGTAAGCCCAATGAAACCGTGGTATGTATCCAGTTCATTCACAAATTACTGTATACCTATATAACTTTTCCATACTACTTACATGGTTTCCCTTACTTTCTGAATTCTTAGAAGCATCACTCACATAATTCCCTCCCCAATGTTTTCAAGCAAATTTTTTTATAAAAAAAGGGGGGGGGGAATTATGCAATAAAGTATGGTAAACCTTCCTGTTTTAATAATGGGGTCAAGGTCAGAAAGCTTTCTCTTCCATTCTATCAGTAACACAAAAAGTACAGCAATAATTTGTACCACAATTACCAGTGCCTTTGAGTTCAGTTGTCTTGGCAGTAAATAAGAATTTGAATACTCCATGACTGTGTTTCACCACTCTCTGTTGATGGGAAAAGACAACCACAGAAACAATGCAAAAGAAATAGTGTAGGGAGGGAGCTAAATAACTATAACTGATATTTGGGCAATATAAATATTCTTTGCACATACTGGAATCTTTTGAATAGAGAGTCGCCCATCATTAGAAATTACCCAATACTGCTATGACGGTCTTTTCTTTAATTCTGTAGGAAATTGTGTTTGGATGGTTCACTCATTTTGATAGTTATACATTTTTAATGTTTTCTTTTTATATGGGCCTCTGACACATCTTATTTTTGTCTGTATTATTATTATTATTATTATTATTATTATTATTATTATTATTATTATTATTATTATTATTATTATTATTATTATTATTATTATTATTATTATTATTATTATTATTATTATTATTATTATTATTATTATTATCATTATCATTATCATTATCATTATCATTATCATTATCATTATCATTATCATTATCATTATCATTATCATTATCATTATCATTATCATTATCATTATCATTATCATTATCATTATCATTATCATTATCATTATCATTATCATTATCATTATCATTATCATTATCATTATCATTATCATTATCATTATCATTATCATTATCATTATCATCATCATCATCATCATCATCATCATCATCATCATTATTGCTAATCACTTTTATAATTCCTATATTGTTCCTAATGGTAACAAAGTAAGGTATAACTGCCTTTAAGAAGTTAAATATTTGCTAAATAATGTTCAGTTCTGTTTCATTCTATTTTTACATTTGTTTTCCTTTGTTAGAAGTTGCGGACAATGTTTGATGATGACAATGATGATAAAGATTCACGTAAGTTTGATATATTGTTGTCCTATATTGATGTAGCACCAGAAGCAGCTTGGATGCAACGCAGTAGCACCAAAAGCATAATCTAAACATTTCACAGAGTCACCATTTGTAGATCTTATGTCCCAGTAAGCAACAACAACTTGTATTTATGTGTAGTTAAGATAAGCCAGAAAATATACTCGTAGATAATGAACATTTTAAGTAGTATGTAGCTGAATCTAAGTTCCTGGATCAAATGTATCAAAAAGCAAAAGGACTGCCTTTAGGAACTACCTTAACAGTTGTAAGTTCTCTCTGCTGTAGTATAATAAGTTATAAATATGAGGTTTGACAAAATCATTGACGAATCTTATGTTTCTTTATTTAGTCATTAGTATTAATGTTTTCTCTTCAAACTAGTCCCAATAAGACATGCTACATAGTTCAGTAAGTTTGTTATTTCCTCATTATTTGCAACACAAAATGTGCTACATTGTTCCCTGATCCATTAGCTACAAATAACTGTTATTTGACGTAGCCTACATTTGAATATGTACTTTTCCCTACAAAGATGTAAGCGCATATATATGCCACTGCAGTACCATCAGTTTCCTTCTCAGCCATATCTAGGCTATGCTTAAGAGCTCATCATTTGTGTTATATTGCTTCCCATAGAGTGCACCTTTAAGGGAACCAAACTAATTTACAGGGTGCAGCACATAGAACTGGCCCGTCTTAATATTATGGTATATTGCATTATTTACAGTTGTTACAGGTTACAGTTGTATATTGCATTTTTGGCAACAATTAAGTTATCTACCTTCCTACCAAGAAATTGATGTGTCGACCCAGGGGATCGAAATATATGACTGTCACATGTAAGGTAGCTGCAGGCTCAGCCAGTGAAATTTGTTGAAACCAGTTGAGAAAAAGGCATCATTGTGTGGAGCAGTGTATGTGATAATGACGCGTTCGACACCCATGTGAATTGCAATTGTTGAAGCGTTCATTCGCACTGGATCAAAACAAAGAATTTGTTGCCCAAAAAATTTCCAGGATATTCTGTGCAAGCGAAAAGCACCATAGAGGAATTGATTGCAAAATATAGGCATACAAAATCAGATCAAAATGCTCTTAGAAAGATCTATCTACACACCTGATTTACTTTGTCAGTACCTTCTGTGAAGGTGAAAAGCCATATTCATGCATTACATTATATTACAATTTATGTTCATTTTATGCATTCAGCTTTATGGGTCAGTTTTACGTGCCACACGCTACAGTTGGGTGCTGCAAAACCCTTGCTATAGGGTGGATGAGAAAGAACAGCCCACTCTGCAGTGATTTGAGTGTGGTCTAGCACTGTCATGTTAAAGGAGGAATTTGTTCATATATTTATGGGAACAAATACACAGAAAGTGTCTCTTCATTGTTTTTAGATTCTCTGTGTTGACTCTGAGCTTATTGTGTGACCAGAAAGCAATGCTTCTATCAGAAGCACTTCTTTGAAATTCAGAAGTTTGAGGCCATAACCTTGTCATCCAATAGTTCCGAGTTTAACTTCTTCTGAGGAGAATTTTTGTGATCTCCTGTCATATAATTTCAAGCTCAAAATGATGAATTCATGTTTCATCCCCGTGACAGTTGTGAATAAAAAGCAGTTTGTCTAGTTTGTCTTTAACTGGTCTCAACAGATGTTTAATCTTTGGAGGTGGCTTGTGGATGGTCCTGATGTATTTGGCAAGAATTTCATGTGTTTATTATTATCATGATTAATTTTACACCTGTATATGGTATGCTAAAGCACAGCTGATAATAGCATAAGGATGCACAAACACTGAAGTAAGTCTTTCTTAATTGTTGAATAATATGTAACATTCACTATGGGACAACCAATGTTGAAAAATAGTTCAGATCGTATAGGAACACTGTTGCACCATGTAAGATAAATGCAGCAATAGTATTGTTTTTATTCATGCAGACACCTATTGTTTGCCACTAGCCACACTGTGTTTCACTCTTTATTAATTATTACAGCAAGATCTTGATTACTATCTGCTACTCAGTCAACCATTCACCTCATTAATCAACATCATATTCTCTTTCCCTCTTTCTTGGATTCTGGAAAGAAAATATCAACAGATGGCTTCAGTATACTAAACATTCTCAAGTAGAATACACTTTAGAAATAAAAGTACAAAACTCTGTTATATCATGAGCACATAGGTAGACAGAACCAACTAAACCAGTTACAGTTGCATTTGTTGCATCTTGTCAGTGCAGTGGTGGATTGCATGTTCAACATGAGCAAATGACGAATGTTTGATCGGGACTGAGAGAACAAGTATTTTTTTGTTCTTAATGATCGTAAAGCACAGTGTTTGATATGACTTACTAATTAATATTAAATACATTAATTACAAGCTTCTCCATAAGCAAACATTTTATGCGGCTCATGCTGAAGCCTATAGTGAAGAAAAATGTCAGGGCATAATTCAGTAAGAATAACTTTGTGTAAAATCAGCCACTCTGAATAAAATTATGTCTTTCTGTGTCAAAACCGAATATCTAATTAGAGCTCATACAGAGTGACACAGACAGTTTCAAAATTTCTTGACAGTGTGATACTCCAAAAATTTGGATTTACGCCAGGTAAGATGGCTATCAGGGTGAATCAAATGAAAACCTTAAATATTTTTTAAATATTATTTATTTTGCAGAAGTGGTACAAAGCTGTATCACTTTTCAACATAATCTCCCCCACGCTCAATACAAATCCTCCTGCGCTCACAAAGTGCATAAATGCCTTTAAAAAAAAATTCTTTTGGTAGTCCGCACAATCACTCATGCACCACGTGGCGTACCTCTTCATCGGAACGGAACTTCTTTCCTCCCATTGCGTCTTTGAGTGGTCCAAACATATGGAAATCACTTGGAGCAAGGTCTGTTGAGTATGGTGGATGAGGAAGACACTCAAAATGCAGGTCTTTGATTGTTGCAACTATTGTACGGGCAGTGTGGGGCCTTGCATTGTCATGTTGCAAAAGGACACCTGCTGACAACAATCCACATCGCTTTGATTTGATTGCAGGCCGCAGATGATTCTTTAGGAGATTTGTGTATGATGCACTGGTGACAGTGGTCCCTCTAGGCATGTAATGCTCCAAAATGACGCCTTTTTCGTCCCAAAAGAGAGTCAGCATAATCTTTTCTGCAGATGGTTCTGTTCGAAACTTCTTTAGTTTTGGTGATGAGGGATGGCGCCATACCTTGCTTGCTCTCTTTGTTTCCGGTTGGTGGAAGTGAACCCAGGTTTCGTCCCCAGTAACTATTCTTGCAAGGAAGCCATCACCTTACCATTCAAAGCGCTGAAGAAGTTCTTCACAAGCATCAACACATCATTCTCTCAAAGCAGGAGTCAGCTGCCGTGGCACCCATCTTGCAGACACTTTGTGAAACTGGAGCACATCATGTACAATGTGGTGTGCTGACCCTGACTAATCTGTAAACATCCTGCAATGGCATTCAGTGTCACTCGGCAGTTTTCCTTCACTATGGCTTCAACTGCTGCAATGTTCTGTGGAGTCACAACTCGTTGTGCCTGACCCGGACGTGGAGCCTGGACTTCCACTGAAGTCACACCATTTGTGAACTTCGTACTCCATTCGTAGACTTGCTGCTGTGATAAACATGCACCACCGTACTGAATCTTCATTCATCGAATTTCAATAGGTTTCACACCTTCACTACACAAAAACCAAATAACAGAATGCTGTTCTTCCCTGGTGCAAGTCGCAAGTGGGGCAGCCATCTTTATACTGATACTGCGGCAGTATGTGTGTATCTGCACTATGCGGCCACCTACAGGCCATTCTGCTTGCTGTTTGTAGCATGCTTACCATCTTACAGGATAAGGGCGCAAAATTTTGATTTGTCATTACAAATTTAAGGTTTTTATTTTACTCACCCTCGTATATAAATATAAATATAATACATTTAAAAAGAAACCAGCAGGAATACAACTCTAAATTATGGGAGTTTCATTATGACTGTGCCACTATCTAACAATGTACATTGTAAACAATTTCAACGTTTATTTTCAAGAATACAGTATAGAAAATACTTAAATACCTTTAGCAATGTAAGGGAAATAATTAGCACTGAATAACCACTATTGGTTAACAAAACAAAACAGAGGTAATAAACATGTTAACTCTACAGAACTGCTTTTGTCACCTTATGGTTTGGCTAACATCAGTAATGTGGTTAGAAGGCAGTGTCTAGCATTGTTGTTCAGTCCTTCAGTCATGTTCTCTAGTGTCATTAACCCTCTTTGCACTTTCCTAACCAAATCTTGCCTTTTAAAGTTTTCATTTGATTATGCCTCATAAGATGTTTCATCAAAAACCCAAATGACCACCACTGTGGCACACATCAGCTATTTGTTTACATGCCAGATAGAAAAGGAAAGGCAAGGTTCATTGAAGGGGTAAAGCATTTTGAACTTGAGTGCTCATCTTGCCATCCATGCTCTAGTTACAAGGTTATCCTGATGCCTTCAGCCATGTTTTATTAAATTTTAGTTGGAAATGACAAAATGGTTATGCACTAGTAGTGATCATAAAGTATTGTTGTTGCCTAGCAATGTACCTAAAATGTAAGTGCACACCCATGCTCACTTACATTAGTTCTTTTATGGAACAAAAATCTTATCTTACAACCCTGCTCCATAGATAACAATCACGTTTACTGCCATTTTTTTAAGTATAAAAATTGTAACATAGGGCTTATGTGATTTTTATATAATTGTTTAGTGTGTTTATTATGTAAGATGGATTACACTATCCTACAAAATATAACCTTTGTTCGCCGGTTTGCAACTTTTTCTAACTAATTTCAGTGTGCTAAATTGAATGATGCTGTCTATTTTTCTCTATCACATAAGGCTTTCTTGCAAGTCACAAATCATAATTTGAAAATAATGTTTTTAAGTAAAAATTGTACATTACAAAATGAATACAAAAAGCAAAATTTATGATTAATAGTTGTATAGAAATACCTGTATATATATAAAATAAGGTGTGCTTGTGCTGACTTACTCAAGTCTGATTAAGGAACTTCCCTTTTCAGGCTCCAACAGTACTCCGCTCATAACGTTCGCAACATTCGCTTGACCCAATCTGAGGGATCCAAAATTATCAGGAAAATAGTTTAGATGAGAGTACAAGAAGTGAAATTTTAGTTAATTGGTGGAAATTAATAATTTCTTCACACTAACCGTATATAGGCTAAGATTTTTAATAGATAGAGTCAACATGAAAAATTCAATGCCATGGCCGGGATTTGAACCACAGATCTCCTGGTTTCCATCTAGTCGCTCTAACCCATTGAGCTACCATGGCCAACGTGCCATCCTGACATTAAATTCTCCATTTAACTCGTATATTTCCCTGGTAGACCACTAAGGGTTCTCGCATTCGAGATACACCATTTGTGGCGACTTACTATCGTAAGTACTTGAGACCCAGGCTTCATCATTTAACTCTTATTATTTAGTTAATTGATGGAAATTAATCACTTCTTCATACTAGCCGTATATAATTTCCATCAATTAACTAAAATAATAAGAGTTAAATGATGAAGCCTGGGTCTCAAGTACTTACGATAGTAAGTCGCCACAAATGGTGTATAGGCTATATATATTCTTTTCATGAACTGATTCATATGTAATTTTATATGCAAAAGAACCAATAACTTTTTTTAGATCAACTAGACTAGCACGAATTATGCTTTTCTCTTAGACAATACTCTCACTGTCCAGCGTTTTATCCTGATAGCTTAGAATTATAAGGGCAGAAGGTAAGGAAGCCTAGAAGGGATGGTTTGTTTTTAGGTATATATACAGCCTGAAAATGCAAAATATGTTATTATTCATCTTTCGCTGCATATGTCAGAATCTAAAAGAAACTAAAAAATCATAAAAAGGTTAAAAGGCATAAAATTTATGTGACTAAATTCCAAAATTAACATTTAAAAACAACTTAAAAACCGTGGCCAGTTCTTTCTGGTCCTCCATCAAGATAGCCAGCAGCTGGAAAGACTGGCAAAGACTTGACAGGCTAAAACACTCTAAAAACACATGACGGACCAAAAGAGCTTCTCTGCCAAGCAGAAAAACTGGAGCAGGGTCCCCTTTTAATATAAAACTATGCATAAAAGCACAGTGACCAATGCATAGATGAGTCAAACTCACTTCCTTCCGGCGAGATGAACAACGGGAGGTTACCCAGGGAATCAGAAGTTCCTTCAAGGAGATGTAGTTTTTTTCCACGGAAAGCCGACCACTCTTCCCGCCAGCAGGACTGCACAGCTCTCCATCAGAAAAGTCTAAAATCTTCTGAGGTAACAAACGGTATGTGACCCTGGGCTGTGTGGTTGCCATCTTAGCTGCCTAATCCGCTATTTCATTCTCCAGCAAACCCATGTGACCAGGAAACCATGCAGAATAAGATAAAAATATGCTAAATCCTTTCATGGAAGTGTTGAAAACAGTGTTGTTGTATAAATTAAATGTATTGGGAGTTGATTAATGACACTAAACAACACTTACTTTTAAATTTTCCCGGAACTAGTTTCAGAGGCCTTCCCTCTATCATCGATGTCCGGCTGATGATAGAAGGAAGGCCTCTGAAACTAGTCCCGGGAAAATTTAAAAGTAAGTGTTGTTTAATGTCATTAATCTACTCCCAATAAATTTAAAAATATGCTTCTCAACACAGTAGGGATTTCTTGTAGAAATATATATTACTAGAATATATATAAAGAATATATATATAAAGAATATACAGAGAATCCTAGAACTATAGTTTTAAAGTTTAAAGTTTATTAAAGTTTTCATTAACAGTAGATAAATAATATATAGATGTAAATAGTTTTTGTAATGTTAATTATATTACAATATTATTTAAAGTTTTAGCTAGATATAAAATGTCGGTCTGATTAAGTCATCAGTATTCACTCAAAGTATGTAAATGTATATACAAATAAACCATCTCTATCTGCCACCATTAATGACACCGTACAAAAACTGCTTATTTTGTAGAACGTTGAGACATGCTATGTACACAAGCTAACTGTACTCACCTCGTAGCCGTATTAATTGCAAATAAATGTTTAGCTTAAGAAGAATGAATGAAGAATACTGAACATTTGTGCCAGTGCATTAGCTGTCCTTTGATACCAGAGGAAATTAGTTGACTTTTTGCCAAGAGAAACATCCAAATTATTGCTTACATTGTTATGTTTGTCTTGCAGGTGGTGAGCACAAAGTTTCTTGGGAAGCGGCCGAACATGAAGCTCAAGTCGATTACGATCATACACAGCTCAACAACGGAGACTGTGCGCTTGCCACCAGAGGGGGCAGAGACAGGAGCACCAGGTGTGACAGTGCACCCAGCGGTCCGTTCTAAGTTACCACTGAAGCGAAAGGTTCGTGAGAAGAAGCGCATGCATAACAGACACAGCAAAGGAAAAGACATTGTCACATCCAACAATAATAACAATGGTGCATCTGCTACGCCAAGCAAAAGTAAATCAAAAACATCACAACAGCTGCAGAGCAATGGAAAGAAGAAGAAAAAGAAGAATGTAGTTGCTGCTGCTGCTGTTGTAATTGATGAACCAAAGCAGGATATAGTTGTGCCAATCATACAGCAGCCACAGCCACAGAGGAAGCCAAAGAAGACTAAAGTGAAAAAGAATGTGGGCACCAAAAAGAAAAAGAAAGAAGTTATAGATTACAGTGGAGTGCAAGGGAATGGGGGAAAACAGCTCCAAGGAGTGACTGATAGTGTAGTTGTTGCAACAGATCCTGTAGGAAAGGTGAAGAACTGGCTTATGAACTCACAACATCCAGCCATTGAGCCATCACTAATCCTTCCCAAGTCCAAGTCAACTCCTATAGGGCTTACAGGCAGTGGTGGTGCTGCTGTAGTGGCCAAAACTCATACTAGTGCTGCTAGGGACAGTAAAACTAAATCTCGCAGCACAGGTAATCTTTTGCAGGGAAATAGCAGTAAAGACAAAGTGCGCCTTCAAGTAGTATACAAACCGCCATTTAAATTTAGCTTCAAACTGAGGAACAAAGGAAGTTCAGGACCTTCTGGAGTTCAGGTTACAGTGGATAAAAGCCAGCACCGCAGGTCATTACCAGTGGCAGCTACCACAGACAATTCCGGCGCTGGTAACAGGAGGAATGGTAGGCCTCGTACAGCTGTGCTGCTAGGAAAAGGTTATCAGCGGGATCGTGTTAAGAGAGCTACCGGAAACACGCGTCAGCTGAAAAAAGGTAGCACCGTAGTTGCAGCCACAACAGCAGCAGCTACGATGTTACAACTTCCACTCTCAACATCAAACAATGAAGTGGAAGTACCAGGGAATAAAGAGGACATGATGGACATAGATTCTAATGTTCATACTGTTCCCTCAGATCTGGAAGTGTTACTTTCAGAAAGTGAGTTCCTCTTTTCTGATGCGTGACAGTGGTGAGAAGACATAGTCTTTCCTGTTTACTTTCCTATAATTTAATTAATCTCTTTCACTAGGATCAGTATTAGACATGCAAGGCAAAAACTGACATAATACATATAATAAATTAATGGCAGATCCAGAATTATCTAAAGTAATGAAAACTTATATAAAAATAGTTTATGTATTATATTTATATGATTTTCTCTACTCACTCTTCTAAAAACTATTTTATAAAACCATATTATTCTATCTACTTCATGTTAATCTCAATAAATGTTTGCAGAAATGATTTCATTATAGGTACATCCAAGGGAAATATAAAAGACTGAAGCAATAGTCAAGTCCTGAAAAAGTACAGCACTACATGCTGACTTCAAAATTCCATATTCTTTGCATGACAGTTATTAATTTTCATGATCTTTCTTCGTTGATTAATCTTGAATTCTCGATCATATGAAAACAAGAGAAAAATTATTTGTGCTTAGAGGAATTTAGTAACAGTGACATCAAACTTTATTGAAACAACTATTTAAAGTTGATTTTTTGACACTTCATCACTTACATTTTTATATCATTGAGGGACCAGTTTCGGGAGCCATCACTTCCATTTTCAACCTCTATCCAATTATCATCTGTTGTCATCTGCTTTCTTCTCCCTGGTGATGAAACTATGAACTTCTTTGTCACCAGTAGATAATTTGACAGCCATATCTCAATACAACACAAGGAGAAAATCTGACGTTCATAAAATGCATGCACGGAGTTGAAGGAAAATGAAAGGAAATAAATCTTAAACAATTGATAATCTTCTTGCCCTTCTATGTTTATAATAGATAATATATCATCAAAATGCATCCAGTAAATCAAGATGTCTTATGCTTCTTATATGGAGCAACAATGCTTTTATTTTTACTTTTTATTCTATGTTTTGGCCCTATGCTGTGGCATAGTGGGCTAAGGCATCACGATTTGGTTCCCTGCCATAGAATGTACCCGGGATCGATACCACCCCTGGGGGATGCAGATTTTAAGTCCTGGGTAAAGGACCTGTGCCCACTCAGCATCGTGAGGAAATTGAGGAGCTACATTAGATAGCAGCCCTGGTTGATAAGCCAATCTTCCGGCTGGAGGTGCTGGTTTGCTGACCACATCTCCATCCTTTATTGGTTGTGCATGTGGGCATGAGACTAGCAGTCGGGTTGGCAGGCTTTGACACACTGAGGTTGTTACACTACAATTTTATTGTTTTTTTTATTTTAGTTCTATGTTTTGATCAGTCAGAAAGTTTTAGGACTAGATTTTGAAGAAGACAAATTACATGGTTTTATAACTGTCCTTGTGCTATTATGCACAATGTGCTATTATGCTATTATGCTATTAGGTTACCTTTCCATCAAATGACTCTATCAATGACCTATAAATCAAAGATTATAAGAATCAAATATCAGTGTTTTGCATTTTAGTAAAATTATAAACATGAACGGCCCGAGGTTCCTCTAGTAACGTCAGAGGTACCACGAGTGCTAGGGGTCCACAGCGCCCGCACCATGGCAGCTGAAGGGGACGGATCCCCTCCCCTATGGGATATATATATCTTGCCAAGCTACAATTTTACTGGATTCCATAAAAAACCTAACCTTATCTTATTCAAATTGCGGTATTTGAAACCCAGCTCCTTTAAAAGGCCACGCAAAGTGAAGCGCCTATAAGGAAAATCACAAATTTCTTGCAAATGTGCAACCAATTCATCTAAGATGGGCACTCTCCCTTTTGCATAGAATCTATAAATATCTCGGTGAAATAAATCACATTTTAAATTACCGAAACTTTAGAGAAACGTTTCCTTTTGTTTTCACACTTGATCGGCGTCTTTGGTATTCCTTTCATCACAATTTATCTTACTGTATTTCTGTGAGTACCCAGAATTCATCATCAGGTTCATTGCATGACCCCTTACCAAGATTATTTTTCAGCACATATTTATATGTGTTCAAAACAAGCGCTTGAATTTCCTTAGAAACAGTTCCCGTTATAACTTTGTTTTTTCAGGCTTCTCCAGTAACATAACTCGGCCCAGCAACACTTTCCAATTCATTCACACTATTGTCTTCATTTTGATTATTTTCATTTGACTGAAAGTTATCTACTGCTTCATTTGCATTTACCACTGCATTTCCCTCCCACAGTCTCCACATCGTTACACATAACGAATTTCTGCACATAATGAAACAGATCAACTGGAAGTTGGAACTTTGGCAACTGAGACTCCACATGGAGTAAGCATGTGACTGTCATTTAAAGAAAATCAGGGTTGCTATTGGTCCTCAATGACAGTGTTCCATTTCTGAAGTGTGGAGATAGATTTATGAAGGTCATTAGTGGGTGGTAGGCTCCGTTTCCTTTGTGAGCAACTGCATTCGTGTTGTCTAGACAGACTTTAATGCCCTGAGGCATGAATGTTGTACATGAGAAAACGTTATTCCTAACTTGCAAAACCTGCAAATTTGTTTGCGTTGAAGTAGCTATAGGTAGTTTTCCCTACACTCTCTACTTTCATTACTTCTTGTTCCACAGTAGTGCTACTTAAAAGCTACTCTTCCCCATTCCATTGGTAAACCGAAAGGAGATCGTAAATGCATATGAGATAACATACCCTAATGACAATTTACATTGCTATAAGTACTTATCTTGAGTTCCGAGCTCCATAGTTCAACCAACGATTATGTGTACCAATGGAAATTATTTTTTCACACTAGCCATGTGTGGGACAAGGTTGGAAACGTAGAATCAACCTGAAATCTATCAACTGTTGGTTACTATTGGTAGGTGTTACAGGAGCAACAATTGGTTTATTTTTCCTTATATATTAAGATTATGTCAGTTTCTGCCATTGCCGTTGGAGATGGATGAAATCAGAATACTTTACAACAGCAGCATTTTACTGTAATCTGTGTTCAAAGAACGGTGCTCTCCTAAGGTCAAGCAATTGCAATTCATTGTTTCTTTAGTTGGTAATCGCAAGGCCATATGTGGTAATAAACATTTACCAGAAATCTTCCTATCGTTGTAAACCTACAGTTGTTTACATATTAAAATGCAATTTAAGATTCTTTTTATCAATGTAACTTACTGTGCAATGTGCCAAATATTATTGGTGAAGCTTAATACTCGAAAGTGAACCATCGTTTCAGAGAAGACTTCCAAATCCAACAAGCCCTCTGATACTATGAAACATTGAACTTTCTTTCTTTGGGACTCAACAACTCTGCCTTCCTTCTGGATGACATAGAAATAAAATAACAGATTTATGCTTTGTGTTTTGTATGGTATATTTTAGGCATTTTTTATAATAATTGTCTGGTTGATGACTGTGAGCTTTAAAATGACAGGAGAGGACATTACAAAGTGAAATTCTCCAAAACATTCCACAGCGCTGTGATTGGGGTTGCCTCCAGTACAAACTTGCTTGTTGCTGCCATGTGGACTTTTCCTCAAGTTTTTCTAAGTCTTTGCCTTTACTCCTACCTCTTCAGTCTTTCCTTTATGTCTTTTGATATATATGATGTGTGATAAGGATTAGTTTTATCTAATGTGCTGGTGCTCACCACTTTTTTTATTTAATTTAAATTTGTTGAACATAATTAACCATAAGTATTTTTGTTAGATAAATTCCTTGCTATATGTAGAACTATTTGTCACAAGTTGATTGAAAACCATCTCATGTTTGTCAAAATAGGTCATAGTTCTTTACACCAGATTTTTTCCCCCTTAAGGCAATGCACCTGTTAAAGATTTATGAGTTGTTTGATAATTTAATATAAAGACAATGATAGTATGTCAATCTCGGTGACTTATTTGGTTAGGCATTGGCCTACTGTTCCCAACATTTAAGCTTCAAACCTGGCTTATCATGGTTTTTAAGTGTTTTTAAAAGCGACAGCCCTAAGTAAATTTACTGGCATATAAAAGTAACCCTGAGAAACAAAATTCCAATGGCTGATATTATCCTGGCAATTGACAGCATTGTTATCAAACAAAATATTAGGCAGATAATGATTATCCGGGCTTGTGGGCCATGGTCTAGTGGGAACTCTTCTTCCAGACGTTTCATTCATAGAGAACACTGATACAGCCGTCCTGTTTTCCAATGTCCATTACTTTGCTCGCTTAAGTCGGGAAACCTTAGAAATTTATGAACACAAAAATAACTTCAACAGGAAAGAAGAGACTAAGGGCTTAAATAAAGCTTGGCATCCAGTCTTAAGGAATACAAATCAGAAACCAGTCCAGACAGAAACCCAGGCACGTATGCCACCAACAATAGTAACTACAATAAACACTAACTCGTTGGCACCAACCAGTTCTGATAAAAGCAGTCCAGTCCATGCAGCGGCCAAACCTATCAGAAAGAAGTGCACCTTCCAGAGGATGGCTATATATATAAAGAAGATATATGCAGCCAAGAATACAACGAGAGTATTACAGCCACGCCACTGAGGAGGTTCGATGCAGCTTCGAACGAAATGTCTGGAAGAAGATTTTTCACTAGATCACAGCCCACAAGCCCGAATAACCATTATCTACCTAATGACTCCGGCTGTGAGAGCCTACGTACTTCAAACAAAATATTCATTCTTATTTTAATGGTAGTATAATATAGAGACAGTATAAAACATTTCAATGAGTTATGTGATTTCAGATATACTATATTCGTTGTCCTTTGCTTATTCAATTTTTAAAATTGATTAATTAAAAATGCCTCATATTCTCAAACAACACATTAAATTTTTGAAAATTTAAGTCAAACAACATAAGAAAAATTACTTGTTGACGGCATTTTTTCCCTCTTTTCTCTTTATTTATTCACTATTTTTAATTTTAAAATGTAAAACTTTTAACATTTTTAATGAGCACTAAAATAATTGATCATTTTAAAAAAATTTGGGTTCAGTATTAATCATTCTTGAAGTTGTATTGAAAATTATAAATTAAATAGCTAAAAATTATTAAAGATGTAGCATTTTTTCAAAAGAAAAATGAGAAAAATACCATTTAATATTGGAATGTGCTTTACCGTAGTGTTCATTTCTTAAATGCCATACAGAGTTATAAATAATTCCATAATTAGTCAATCAAGAATGCAATGAAAGTAGAGTATTGTAACAAGCGCATGGGGTTTTAGGTTGACATTTAATGTTTATGGTTAGTCTTCCAGTCTTAAGTATGGACAGAGAGGCTACTACGTAGGTCTGGTGGGAAGAGATACTTCTAAAACCTGACTGATGCGCTGGAGACAGGAAGCAGGGATGGAACTAAGGAAACTATAAACATAGCCTTCCTGTCTAAGGTTACCACACTTAAGGCTGGAAGACCTATCTAGAGATGTCAATTTAAATTACCATGTGCTTGCCACACCTTATACAAGAATCAAAATCAACATTTAGAATTTTTTCAAGAATTTTATTTTATTGCACAGATGCATGGCCTTAAGATGTTTAAATCTACTATATCATTTTAATTTAGCTTTTACTTTGAATATATATGTAACATTTTCAGCATATTATGTGATCCATTTGAGAAGATATATAACAATAGCACTATAATAGAAATGTTACAGAATTTATTTTATCCAAAATGTGATGCTAAAGCATGTAAGTTTAAACAGGGAATGAATAAATTACTGGAATAAAAACATGTTTATTTTGGGAAGTTTGCATTATGTAATGAACTCAGTTTACTGAATTAAATGTTCAAAAGTGCTCCATTGTTGCGTAGGAAATAATACAATACCTTTTCAAACCCTTGAAATGTTTCTTAACAGTAGTGTGGTATTTTATTCTATTTAACTCTGATCAAATTTAAATAAATTATAAAAATAAATAAATTATTATTGCTAACATAATATAAAAGAATGTAAAAACAAGTGAATGAATTACATGAACAAATGAATGTTTTTCCAAAAGTAAGAATCAAAATATATTTGTTTATGATATTGCAAGTGAAAACTAAAATTCAATTAACCTTGGTTTTAAACTTTTGCCTCATTATCTAAATTGAAATTTTTAAAATATTTTGTTTTACATTAAATTTAAATTAAAGTAAATTTAAGACTTACATTACATTTAAAGAGTTATTTAGAATGGGAAGTTCCAAAATAAGCACTAAAAAGCTTTAAACAAATAAGATGTTTTATTTTTTGTATGTAAGACTTTGAAGCTTTCACGCGAGCATCATTAATCAAGGCTTTGTGGGTGATCAGCCATGCACGACTGATCACCCGCGAAGCCTTGTTTAATGTTTTGTAACTTACAACATTCCAAGTAATTTGTTTAAATCATTATTTAAAATATCTTAAAAATAAATAAAGAAACTGAATTCCTTAATTTTGAGAAAATTCTATAGTCTGCACATATCCAGTGAAAAAAAAAAAAGAATTCTTAAATTACACACTAATTCTCATAAAAGTAAATTATAATCCATTTCTAACCACATGCTCTGTTCTGTTGTAATATGAAACGCCTTCATTTTAATATTATATTTTACACATTTTTTTTATAAATCCTCCCAAATGGATTACAATACTATGCTTCAACTGCTAAGGTAGTAAGCAATTCAATTAATATAATTTAGAACTTAATTTCATAATTCTGAACTTACATTTCAAACATTTGTGCCAAGTACCCATATGTACGGGGTGATTGAATAAAAACAATTTTTTAAAATTATGCAGTAAATTAATGATGTTATTGATGTAAACTATCAAGTATATGAAATTAATTCCAATAATACTCCATTCTATGCAACATAAGAAACTATTTTGTTTATTTGAATTTATGCCCCACAAATGGCCTCGATATTTATGTATCTGTCAGCATACTATTCATGCTAAATATTTTTATAACATTTCAACTGGAATTAATTTGTCTGTTAATATTATCTTATGGACAATTTGAATACATCTTGCTCTTCAAATATCTCAGTCATGTGCAGGGAAATATGGGGATATTGCAAGAGAACTATCACTGTGCTTACACCTGTACGTACTTGAGAGTTTGACTGCATCATCTCTGTTCTATGTTGGGCCTGTGTGCCAAAAATCGGGTGCGGAGTATAGCTGGAGATACCCGAAAATGAGTTCAGAATACGTATAAACATATAGACACTAGCACAGCATTCTTCAGGAGGGATTTTTTACCCCTGATGGGCAACAGTCTACACATGGCATACATAAGGAGTGCCATCCCCCACACTGGCACAGAGCTGAGAAGGATGTCTGGATCGCATGCAGCAGGCTTCAGTTTTGGACACTGTGGTTCTACTCCGCAGCAGATGTTTGGTGCACATGGTTTATATAAAGCAGGCATTATGCCATCAAATTTTCAGGTGTGTAACGGTGTGTTAGATGCTAAACGGCACCTTGATTTCTCAAAGAGCCAATGTACAGCTGCTATGAAAACTCTAACAGTATGGTGGCACCTGTTTGCTTGTACCATTTTGGCTGACATTGTATACCTTAATACTTACAGAGAAATTAATGCTATTCTTGTTGGAATGTTATAAATCTTGCTTGATAATGTTTATCACAGAATTGGTGGCCACTGAACATAATTTCCAAGAAATTAAATGTTTTCCTGTGTTGTATAAGACAACATATTATTGGCATTACTCCCACAATATTTGCTAATTTACATAAATAATGTAATATAACATTTACTACACATTTGTAAAGCTTTGATTTAGTTTAATCATTCTGTACATGCTAACAAAGTTATGGTAATTGTTTCTCTGGCTTTTAGGTACCTCTATAGTGAAAGGTAGGTACTTGTTACTTAGGTATTTTTAAATGTAATGTTTACTAGGGTGTACAACAAAATATGAAATTAGTAACAAATGTTAAAGTCCTTGTATCATCCATTTTGATGATAGAGCATATTTTGGAAAGTTGTGCTGAAACTGTTTCTTTGTAACACTTGATACTATGTATCACAGTATTCCATTTTATACTGTAATGTTAAACACCAACATTTGAAGTAATTTGTGACATTCCATTGCAAGAAAATCAAAGATCATATAAAACTGATTAACCTTCAGAATAAAAAATGTATAAAATTAGAACAGAATGTTTTAAAAGTGCTTTCATATTGCTTTTCTGCTTGCTCTTTGTCAGTGTGTATATATGAATCAGATGAAATAGATGCAGAAAGTAGCTTAGAACCATTTAGATATAATTTCTGAACACACTTTTGACAGTATGTATATCACAGGTAAAAGTAGCTTTCTGACTTATACCTTAAAACTTAAAATTGTTTTTCAGTTAATTTTGGCAGTATGTAGATATATATTCCAAGGAATGTCTGCAAGCTAACAGTATGAACTCCTTATCTTGTAATTAATAAGTTGATATATTTAGTTTTGGTAGAATAAATTCCGTGTAAAACATTTATACTTTGCTGGCAAATTGCATTTGTTTTTCTAGAGTATTAAATATGTTCTAATGTACTTAACATATTACTTTATTAATAATATGAAGAAAATGACAGTAACTTTTAATATTTATTTGAAGTACTGTTTAGGACTTAAATTTGAGGCTTTGTCCACATGGTGAACTGAAATTAAAGACAACATAATTTATGGCCAAGTTGCAGAGATTTTAATACATCCAGAAAAAAATTACTGGTTCACGCAATGCAATCATCTTTTCATTATGGGTTTTGCTATCAGCATTTCTATAATCCTTTGAATAGAATACAATTTGTTATTTACCGATTGATATACATTAAGTATATATGACTTCGTCAGTCTTATATAATGTTATTTACAGTATACACCTAACAGAAGAAATTACATACACAATACACAGGCTACTGTTTGAATTCAAGAAAATCATTTACACTCTAAAATTTATGTTTTAACGAAAGGTGCTTGACATTTTTCTTGAAAATTTTGCCTGAGAATGCCTGGATAGACTTGGATATCTTAATGTACAAAATTCTCCTTTGTGGGAAATACTATTGATTGTTCTGGTTAACAGAATAATAGTGATGATGATGAAGAGCAATGATGATGATGATGAATATCTGTCAGTTTCTTTATTAGATCACAAGTTTAATTTTTTCTACTTTTCTTTGTCTATCTCCCTTTGTGAACTTCTTAAAAACCCTAGGGGTTACACCTCCAATTTGGGAATCTTTGTCATACAGTGGAAAAATAGTACAAATGTTTCAAGGCAGATGGGATAATTCTTAGATTGTTGAAAGATGGGTTACTTTCTTATTCCATTATGCGCCGATCTTCGTCAGGGAAAGGTCTGCAACATTTTTAACTAAAATATGGGACAACAGGAAGGCAACAAGGAACCGATGGATCAAATAGAGAAAGGTATACGGCAACATCTATCATAAGGTGATAGACGTTAGCCGTATGTAAGTCGTACGAAAAATATTGGTGAATCTTATTTAAATATTATTTTATTTCACCTCTTCGTTATATACAGGTTAATATTCCCTGATGACTATCTCTCACTATCTACTCAAACGAACAAATATACATATATGTGTCACACATATTTAGTTTGTTTTTTTTATTCCTTCCTTAGGACTAAATTAGGTTCCAACAAGACATGAAATTATAAACAGTTCTCTTTTCTCATGAGCACAAGGCCCAGCCCAGAAACTAAAGGCACGTTTTAGAAAGAAACATATTATTACATATTACATATCTGCCACTTACCACTTCACCGGCCAGTCAGCCACTTACACCGACTGACACAAGGGTAAAAACCCTCTTCTGAGCAAAGCTCGGTTCATGCCCCCAGCGCCACCAGGCACTTAAGAAAACCACAGCAACTCAAGGCAACACCACCTGACCGATAAAGCAGTGAGTGTTCGGCTCAATTATACCTTGATATTCAGGAAGAATATGCTTGAAGATCAAAGTCTGTTGCCATTCAAGGGATGATTTGTTGCAAAGTAGCGACACTTATCTAAAGTTAGAATCAGGTTGAAAAATTCATTGCCCAGCTATGACATTAAATTTTTTAATTCTTTTGCAAAGCTTGCCTTACACTGGGCTGAATGAGGAAGAACAATTAATGTCCAGTATTTATGTACTTTTGAACCACAGCATTTTAGTTTAATAAGCAAAATGAGTGATTAAATGTATTAAAATCATATTAGTTTAATGTAGTAAATACCATAATGTTTACTTTAGAGACTGCTGGTTTGTAATCTAATTGTCTTTTAAGTTACGTTTAGTATAATCAATGAAATTTTAATGTGTGATAGTTGGTTCCTTGGGCTACAGAGCATGCTTTTCAATGCGTAAAATATTTTGATGGGAAGATAAGCATGCTAAGAAGGTTTGTTTTCCTATACTCATATTATCGTGGTGCGGGCGCTGCGGATCCCTAGTACTCGTGGTTCCTCTGACATTACTAGAGGAACTTCGGGCCGAACATTCGAGCACCTCCCTGATAGGGAGTTGTTTGGATTGGGTTGGACTCAAGGGGGCAGTGGTTCCCAATACCCGTTGGAGATTGGGTACGTCTCCGGACGGGGTTGAGGGAAGCCATGATATTCCTGGGTACTAGCCTGCATAGCTAGTAGAAGGTGTGCTAGATCACCAGACAGCCCCACCGAGGTCATATTGGTAGCCTTCCCATTTTGGAGTTGGCGTGCATAAGTGGCGTATCCATTTCCATTCAGGCTTGTGTCCACAGGACCAGATGGGGGGGCTTGTTAGTCTCTAGGTCTTGCCCTATTGAAAGCCCCATGGAGGTGCCGGGCGCCCTTTTGGGACAGCTCGGTAACTCCCTGGTCATTAGAGGGGGGGGGGTCAGTCTTCACTCTGTGAGGATCTGCCCAGGGAGATACCCTCGAGTTTCTAAATACTCATACTATATGATGACTGTTGTATTCCTGTGACTGTGAACTTCAATGAATATTTGGTTTTTTGGCAAATAATTCATGTGTGAAAACTGTCAAGATATCAGATGATCTGTAAAGCACACAAAAATAAGGTTCACTATCAAGACTGTTTCCTTTTCTCCAATACAACCGTCAATATAAATCTCTACATATTAAGTGTCAATTGTTTTATATTATCATAAATATGCATTAAATTTAACAGTTTCTGCAAATTTTGTAATTCAGTATAAAGGCACATCAAAATTAACTACAACATTTTCTAATAAATCATGACTTTATTTAATTTAAATTTCCACCACACTTGAAAATTTCTAAGAAGTACAATTATTATAAATGTGCAAGTAACACCTCTAAATCTGTATGCATGAATTGTAAATCCTATATTCGATCACAGGGTAAAACAAACCAAGTTATATAAATAATATAATGCCAATATTTGTTTCATAATCTCAACATTGTAGCAAACATTCCGCTCTTAAATATAACTAAGCTAAAACCCACAAAAAAATAGCAAGAAAAAACTTAAATAATAAATGGATAAATAAAAGGCATTTTTGTAAATTTGCATCCGTCCATTAGTCCATCCAAAACATATCCTTTAAATTATTAGAACTACTCATGAATTAAAAATGACCAAATATGCTCTACATGAAACATTTAGATGGTTGTCCTGTTGTTGATGGAATTTTAAATGCTTTTAATAAAGTGAAAAAGTATGCCTAATATGAAGTTAAATTTTTGTAGAACACTTGAATCAAATTTACAGCTAAGCAGTTTCTTAAATCTTTGTTGGAACTTGCCTGTGAAATGCATTGCACAGTAAGAAGGTTAGTGAAGCTAGTTAAACGTAAACCTAACTCAAATATTCTACAAAATGATAGTTTTGCATCACTATATACTTCACTTTAATTCATATTCACTTTAAGAATTTAATCATTTCTTGCTGCATCATTGGTTTTAAAGCATTAAACATGGTAGTTTAATTCATAAATGTAAACTGTTGGCTTGAGATTTATAACAATAACTGTAAAAACTTGCATTGTAAACCAGTTTTTGGTTATTTTATTACTTAGTTTTTATTTACATGAAAGCATTTATAAACTGTAGCTATTTATATTCAGTTCTCTCTTTCTTTATATGCATCACTTACTTTATATTATAAAAATAAGATAGCCTCACAGCTGACAAAATAATCAGGGGAAAAAAGTGTGATGAAATGGAGAAAATAGTGAAACAGTATATATTTAATATTATAAACTAAACATAACATCCGTTAACTTTAAAGAGAGTCGATTAAAGACACTAAACAACACTTACTTTTAAATTTTTTCGGAACATGTTTCTGAGGCTTTGCCTCTATCATCAGCCGGCTCTCGACTGATGATAGAGGCAAAGCCTCAGAAACATGTTCTGAAAAAATTTAAAAGTAAGTGTTGTTTAGTGTCTTTAATCGACTCTCTTTAAAGTTAATTTATCATAACAACACTGTTTTCAACACTTCCAAGAAAGGAATAACATCCATTACTGATCTTTTGCGATATGGAACCTGCTTGAATGTGTTTTTAAACATAAATGAGGATAAAATACTTGCAATGTCAGTTGTAAAATTTAAAATGTAAGCATTTATTCAGTGATAAAAGGGCACATAAGAGCTAACTTATAGCTTAGCAAAATTATCTGAGGAAACTAGTAAATAAACAACACAGGAAAAAGTAAAACAAACATCTAGCACAGAAACTGTTGAATAATTGAATTCACTATTCTTTCTTCTGTTTTGGCTAAAAGAGAAATTTAAACTCAAATTATCGAAATACTTCAAAAGAGAATTTTTGTTCCCATTGTAGTTTATAATGTTTCAATGTTGAACTTCTCAACTCAGAAATGCAATGAATGTAGTTCACATTGGTTTGTACAAATACCAAAAACTGTATAAAAGATTCAAATGTTTGATACAAATAACGATAATCTTATAATGAGATAATCTTTAATTATATAATGAGATAATCTTATATATCAAATATATTTTTATTGACTTCTAGACTGTGCTTTTAAATAAAAATAAATGAAGGCAGTTCAGGAAAGTTGCTCAGTCTGCTGTTGCTGCCTATCTTCAGTTTGTTGTTGGTTGTGTTGTACAGGGTTTTAGTTTTCTGAAGGCGGTTGGGTGGTTGCTGTGATTGCTTTATGATTTGATGCACTTGATTTAGGATTCAGCATTTGTTGGGTTTGTATGGGTCTAATTGACTGGATGTATTGGTATCTCCTCAATGTCTTTCCAGCTTTCCCATTTACCATTTATCTTTATTTTTGGTATCACATCAAATTTTATTGACACAATAACATTTACATATTTGAGCAAAGCTCGTAAACTGGTGTCTCTCAGTATATATATTAAAATGTAAAAACTACATATAAAATGATTAATACAAAAGAATAAATATGTTTGCTATTGCTTAAAACTATACAGCTAACAAAATCAATAATTAGTTTATGTTATCTTGCATATATTCTTTAACAGAGTAATAGGCTTTGTTAATAAGTAGGTTCTTAACATGTTTTTTGAACAGTGTTTTACTTTTTTCGTTACGAATTGACAGTGGTAGTTTGTTGAATAACTTAATTCCCATATAGTAGGGGCTTTTCTCAAGCAAGGCCAGTCTATGGGCTGGAAATTTTATGCTGTTCTTATGTCATGTATCATAGTTATGCTGGTTTTGACTGATCAAAAAATTATCCTGGTTGGTATGTACATAATTAAGTTGTATAAACATAATGATGGTTGTGTAAGTATTCCTAACTTTTTAAATAATGGTCTACATGACTCTGTAATCTACATACATCATTACCCTTATTATCTTTTTCTGAATTTTAAATAATTTTTCCAGAACCATTACCCCATAGAATTATACCATATGCACAAGTATCCTACTTTCCCTTTTTCCCATTCTTCTTTGGACCTTTTTCTTTTGCTGTTTGAATTTACTGCTCTTGTCTTCTCATGCCATCCTCTCTAAAGTGTCTTGGACTGCAAGTTTGCATTTATAGTGAAGATAAAATTAAGTAAATTTGTGTTCCAGAAATATTTCTTTATGGTATTTGTTCTTTGTTGTCTGTAATTTAGGGGTAATTAATAAGTATGTTTTTCTTGGGATAAAATTACCAGTTTTTGCTTGCACTATGCCAAACTTCTTTACTCTACTGAATATTGGCAAAGATCAAATAACAGCTTGCAATTTTTAGAGCCAGTTAATTTAAACATTGAGAAAGATGACTTCATGTCTGCACATGCCTGAGATACCTGATTTAGCTAGTTTCCTATCATGACGTTGGCATATTGGTACATCATAGCAGTACTTTCTTTAATAAGATAGATTTCTACAGTCATTAAGCCTGGCACTAGACATGTATAGTGTCAGGTGATTTGATGCTGCCCATAGATAACACCACAGAAGGGAAGCAGAGCACTATAACTGTAAAATGCCCAACGATTTTGCTCAGGGACCTTGTCTTTTATGGTATGAGATTCTTTTACATTCAAATAAACATATGGGACCAACTGCTTTATTTCTCTAAAAGAATCCATTGCCATCTACTCGATTTGAAGCTTTGACCTCATGAATGATAACCACCATATCATAGAGGAAAATTATATAAAAGTTAGTCACTAATAAGTGTTGCAGAGGTTGTTAAGGTATTGACCTGAGAGAGAAGGACCATTGTTCAAATCCTGCCAGACTGTCCTCCCAGTTTGATTTTTTTTTTTTTTTTTTTTTTTTATCTTCAGGTTTCCATTGCCGGTAAATGCCTTGGAGTTATCCCAAAAACTTAGGCTAAGAATTACTTCAGTCCATGTTTCAGTAGCATCTGCCAACAGATGCAACATGTAAAACAGACATTCAGTACAATTAAAACAATGTTAACTTGTAATATCAGAATAAATTGAAACTAAGAAATCTCAAAAAAAAAAAAACAGTAAAATTCTTGGTGGTTGGAATGTACAAAATGTTTAAGTTTCTGTTGGAGTAGACGAAAGCCTCAATTTACACCATTCCTGTGTCATTACAGTAGTCAATCTGCCAGATTCTGTGAGTGTGTGTGGTGTTTTAGGGCCTGTCGATAATGAGGTAATTTGGGCCCGGGGTTCTGTGATGCAGTACTCATTTGATATATAAGTATATTATAAATCAAGTTACATGGACCAACTGTCTAGCACTAACTTAGTATATATACTGTGATTTTACTCATAATAGTTACCCCAAAGAAAGCATGGGAGTCACTGTGGCTGAAAGTCTCCGAAGTTATCTCATGAAATAGTTATCAACAAACAATGCTGGGAGCACTTATCTTTTTTATGTTCTTACATTATTTGGTCTGGCTCTGTTCTAAACAAACTTTTTCTACGTGTACTCTTTAAAAGAATAAAACAAATATTTCATTATGATACAGTAATTTAGTTCAGTTGAAGTATTCATAATTATTATCCATGGACAGTTCTTAATTGGTTTTTAGAATAACAGACAAATAGTGAACACGCAAATAAGGGTGATTTTCTGGATGGATATATAGAAACAAATCTCTGCATTCTTGTAGCCATTTGTAGTAGCTTGCTCTAGAACGTGATGAGCTTGCTGGCAAGCCAATTCACTGTTCTAATCAAAACTCCTGCCAAAACCAATCAAGCCTTCCTACATAATCATAACTGTTGATGGGTGGCTACTGAAAACCCATCGTAACTGTCTATGTGCTCGAGCATTCTTTTGAATCCAACTTATTTTGCTAGAAGTATAAATTTTTCTATATAATGCCTATTTAACTGCTCTATTCTACAATATTTTATGGTTGTGTGTAATACAATGCATTGTATTATGTTGTTTTTGTACTTGATGTGTAACATGAACATTGTTTGAACCAGATGTAAGACATTTTCTAGTGCTGGAAGTCTAGCATTGTTAAAGCAACTGGGCTGACAAGACCAAAAATTAAGGTTATTATGTATATAATCTAATCTGAAGGTTGTATATCTCTCATAAATTTAAAATTTTATCAGTGTATTTAAAACAACTGTGTAAATTGTAGGAAAGTAAATTAAAAATACATTACATTTTTAACTTTAATTTACTTCTCTAAGAATTATATTAAGCAAAATTAATGAAATTAATTATAATGACAATATTACCAAGCAGGATGGCTCAGGCGGTTTCGTCTGTGGCTCACATTCAGGAAGCCGGGGTTCGATACCCGTGGCCGACCTACCTGACCCATGGACTTTTTCGGGTTTTTTTTTTTTTGGGTCGCCAAGCAAATGCTGGGTGGGTTAATTACATCCCCCAAATTTCCCGTACCTCCATTTCATCTCCATTATCATTTCGATCAACTCTCATGTGATGGTCTCTTTCAGGGTAGAAGTGTTGGCGGGTGTCTCGGCGGTGCATTGCAGAATGATATGCTCTGAGGAAAACTACTTCCTCCTCCGATAGGTCGGTTGCCGGTCTCCGAACCTGCTATTGGACCCATTTTGGGCCTGGCTGGTGGGACCGTCTCCTTACTGTAGTAGGGGGCATGTTCATTGTCCTGGCGTGCCAGGGGAGTAAACTATAAGGACCTCACCATCTGCTGTCGTGGATGCTTGGTACAGCCACCCTCTGTCTCTTCTCACTTCATCCTTCCTCCTGGGGGTACCCCACATGGGGGCATAGCTACAATGGATCATGACTGGTCTCTGTGCCGAGTCCTAATGACAATATTTTAATATAAGTTTGAAATAAAAGTCAATCTTTAATCACATTCTGTTTTTAAATAAAATCAGAATTACTAAATATATTTTATTTGATAATACATAAATCTTAAGCTACTTTCCCCATGACCTTATTTCTAAATTCAATGATATGTTTTTGTACATCTGTCATAAATTATACCAATAATCAATTTAACAAATATGTCTCTGTCGAGAATAAAGTTTAATAATCCCATAGAGGACAGATCACAAAAACTTACTGAGTTCATTATCTTAGCAAAGAACAAAGCACCTATTCTGCCATCCCTAGAAAATAAATGACACTTTAGTGTGCTTTATTTTCAATCATGTGATGTCCAGTAATTCATACCAAAAATAATAATTATTAATATTTAAGTAGGTTAGTGATGATCTTGGCCAATTAAAACTATCCCATGTTTAACCAAAAATGGACACTACCTAAGGAGTAATGGCACACTGCGTTGCATAAAGCAGTTAGTAAAACATATCTAATTGTTTTTATCCTACTACAAAAATAACTACAACTAAATAATGCTCATTACACATAAATTATAAACTAAAAACAGGGTTGCCAGGTGTTAATTTCTCCTATAAATTTTTTATTTTATTAATCAATCTAATGCCTTAAATTTATTAATCCATAAGATATTTTACATTTCTCCTATCTAGGGAGACACTTTTGTTAAAATAGCACATTTCCTAAAATTATCGCTCAAATCAAGAAGAAACTCATATAAAGAGTACTTTTAATATCAGAAAATGTTGAAAAGAAAGAAGTGGAAAAATGAAGTTTTGAAATTTTTGTAAGTACTAAAAGAGTTATAACTGTAGCTATTAAAGATTTAAATGACTCGATTAAGTTGGACAAAGTACTTTTTGTATCTAAAAGAGAAAATCTGACAATGTGTATTTTTCATGCTCCCCTGAAACATAAAAGTTTAGCTTTTTTAAAATGTTTATAATATAGAAAAGTTAAGAAGATTACAGACCTTTAAGTTACTACTCTTCAAGGCAGTAAATTTAATAAGTAGTTTGGACTCTGTGGAGCAATCATAACTTGAATGACTTATTTCATATTCAAATGTATCTTACACAAGCAAGTGGCTTTTTTTTTATGTAATTTGCATCCTCCAACTTAATTCATATTGGACGATGCTCAAATGAGTCCGGGGTCCATGGAGCTTAGAGTTACCCAATATTCGTCTATCAGGATAAGGGAAAACTTCAGAAAAACTTTATCCAGGTAACTCACCCTGACCGAGATTCGAACTCGGGACCTCTTGAACGTGAGGCAGACCTGCTTTCACCACGCTACCGAGGTGGGCATGCAAGCAAATGGCATTGCAATGTTGGTAGTTAAAAGAAATAAAAGATAAATTGGTGTGGCATCAGTTTGCATTAATTATAGAATTTAGTAAATATATTTTAAGCAATTATATGATATTTGGAGGAATTTAGTAACAGTAACGTCCAGATTAATTAAGAAACCTGTTTGTGTTCAGTTTTGTCACTCTACATAACTTCTTACATTTAATTTTTCAGTGGCTCGTTTCAGGAACTGGTGTAGACCTTCGAGGTTGAAAATGGATTCAACAGCTCCAGAAGCTAGTCCCTCAAAAATTAATATGTAAATGAAATAGTGTGGCAAAACCAACTTCAAATAGTTTTATGAATTAATTCAGAGATGCCATTGAGTGTAGCTGAGAGTGACTACCCTTCTTTTTCCCTTCTTCAGTTTTTCACTTAGTGACAGGGGGTTACAGGGCAACAGCTGACTGACATTGGCTATTGCTGTACGTCTGCATCCCTTTGTGTTTTGAAACAAATGCAAGTGAGCGGCGGACAGTCAACATGTCCTGTTACAGAGCCTGACATTGACAAAAGAATTTATGAACTAATAATTATAAACATGTAGCTATAAAAGTATAATTCACAATGGTATTCAGTACACATTATGCACATAAAAATATGAATAAATAGTTTAACAACTCGCTACTGAATCTTCCATACGTTCTTCCTCACCCCAATATCTGCGAAGGTTAACTAGGAGGGGGAAAGGTAAGCACCCTGTTTCCCCTCAATGACACCACTGACTTAATCTTTTAAGCATTTTCTTTCCTTTTTAACACATTTAAAATCCTGAAATCACTTTGATATACCAAATAACTAAAGGATGGTTACCCTGCCATCTTTCTACAAAGTAACTACTTTTCTTAATATATTGCTGTAGCCCAGTAGCAAAAGCTGATTTATGCGTGCAGAAGCAAATGTATCAGATCTACATTATAGTCCAGTTTAGGTCAAGCTGCTGATTTGGCGACAATCTTAATCAGGAGTTCTCCTTCAGTTTTAGGAATATTATCACAAGCCCTAGTCTATAAGCTGGCCATTAAATCATTTCAAATTAATCAACTAGGGAAATGGAACAAAAGAAAGAAGAAAACAAAACAGTAGAGAGCTGTATTAGCTGTATTGGCTGGCCTATATTTACAGAAGACCCATTTTTAAAAAAACATTTGTGTTATTATGCCAATGTCTGAATATGGTTGTTGCCCCTTAGCCATTTGCACGAATATCAGGTTTTTCATATTACCATAACAATTAACTTTGAAAGTGAATAAATATTTTTAATTTCCCAATAAGATATATAATGATGGAATTTTAGTGTTGCATTTATTATTCTTGGGTAATGGCAGAATATTCATTTGTTCAGTTTTGTAGACTGTTTGTGTGTGTTTGCAATATATTCAGGTCTTGTCAGCCACTAAACTATTAGTCTTGTTGCTCCTTAAATGTTAGCAGCATTTCTTTTCAACAATTGCACTTTATATACAAACACAAAAGTGTTTTATTGCTGTTTATTATATAGAAACAAAACTTGTATAAATATGATGACAGGTTTTGTGACATCCTTTGTTTCTAGATGTTGTAAGAGACTTTTTAGCTTCTCCACATTCCAATAAGAGTAGATAGGTACATTTGAAGTACTTATATTAATTTTTATTAGTTTACTTCTTAGCTTCCTATTTGTAACCATTATACTTTGAATGTACCTGTCGAATTCTTGTGATATAAAATATACATTAAACTAAACATGAAATGAATAAAAAAAATTTAGCTCATATTCTTTTATAGCTTTGTTTCTCAACTGTAGCAACCTTTGGAGTGCTGTTATTAGTTTCTAAACCTTATAGAGAAACATTTCTTTCTACTTAATTTTAACTTTATTTTTCTCAGCTCAAATATTAATTGCTTAGCAGTAAGTTTTATATTTATGTATGTCAAAAATAAATATCTTGTTGCTGCAGTTGAGTAAAAACAGAATAATTTTACTATAGAGGTAGCTTTTAACTTTATTTTGTGAATTTCATTGTTTTTAACATGTGTTTTAAATTGTACTTATTATTTCAAATGACTGACAGAAAAAATATAACATTTGAGAAACTCCAACAGTATGTTTTATTTTATTCATCCCAGAAACTTAATACCTTAGATGTCAACTGTTTAGAAATCTTGGGTCTGAGTTTTATATGAAAACTTATTGTGACTTTGTGGGTTCGTGAAATTAAAGTCCAGGTTACATACATAAAAAATTGCTCCTTATTTCCCTAGAAACACACTTTAGTCAACCTTACAATTGCAGAATTATGTCACATACACAATACAACTTGCAACGTCAATACAGCTCACACAGTTGTTCACGCACACAAGTTCAGTTAACGATTGACTGACTGACAAGCTGCGGCCCTCCTATTTATAGTCCACTCACTATCCGGAATGTTCTCAAACAATCAAGACGGGACTTCAAGCAGAGAAAAATCCCCAGAAATCTGTCTCTTTCACCCCACTGTTTCTGGGAGCTTTTATCTTTGCACTGCACTCGTCCTTCACGCCGCTTCGCCTCAACAATGTGTTTGCGACATTATAAATAAAGGGTCTTTCAACAAGAGTGCCCTACCTTTGAACTTAAATAAAACACATTCTATAAATGATTAAGTTTTTTTTTAACATAATGTCATTAGGAATGGAAGAGAACATCAGTTAAGTGACCACCGCGACTTTGTTGGGTTGCACATATATGATTGACCCAATTTTCAATCACAGAAGAACAAAAATTAGGTCCAACTTCATGAATAACACATGTAATGTTATCCATAAGATCATTTACTGTTTCTGGCCTTTTTTTTTTTTTTTTTTTTTTTTTTTTTTTTTTTTTTTTTTTTTTTTTTGTAATTTACGTTCTCCAACGCTAAGTCATATCGGACGATGAATGGAATGGGTGAAATGATGCTCAAATGAGTCTAGGGTCCATAGAGCTTAGAGTTACCTGACATTCGTCTTTCATAATAAGAGAAAACCCTAGAAAAAACTTATCGAGGTAACTCACCCTGACCAAGATTCAAACTCGGGACCTCTTGAACGTGAGGCAGTCATGCTACCACCACGCTACCGAGGTGGGCTGTTTCTGGCTTCTTGGCATAAACTCAAGATTTAACATAACCCTACAAGAAGTAATTCAACGGCATTAAATCAGATGATCTTGGGGCCAGTTAACATCACCACCACTTGAAATGATGAAACCTCTGAACTTCTCCTTCAGAAGATTGATTGTTTCTAGAGCAGTATGACATGTGGCACCATCTTGCTGGAACCAGAAGTTTCTGAGATCCATGCCATCCAATGGAGGCCAACAATAGTCCCTTATAAGAGCCTAGTATTATGCAATACACAGAAAGTTTGGCAAACAAATGATACATTTTGATAATAAATTTTCACAATTTCTATTAAGAAAACCATCTACGGCTATTATACCCAAAAGAAGCATTTTATCAAACATAGCTTCTTTCCTCTCTTAAAGAAACAGAGCTATTTGACAAAGCCTTAGCTCTTTGAACAAAGTTCTGCATAATATGCGATTTTAGTTCAAAGAAATATCTAATAGAAATTTTATATTAGAAAGATAAGACATTTTACCACAATTTAGCGCTAAGATAATTTAGTACTTGTTTCTAAGAGAAAATTACAAGAACTTGAAGGGAATAATGTTGTATAAAAAGTATGCTTGTTCAAAAATGTATTTATTATAGGTATAATAATCAGTTTAAGCATATGATCGAAAGAAAGAGAGAGACTCAACTGTAAACACTCAAAATCATACTTGTGAAGATGAAACAATCCAATAAATTTATACTAAGAACAAATGACTTTTTATTGAAGTAGGCTAATACAGATTAAATCTGCATGTTTTCACTAATTTGAGATAAATTTCAACAATTCTTTATATTTCAAGTATTGAAAGGGTAAAGAAGGGAGGAGAGGAATATGTGTAACTTGCCAGCTGCTTCATGGCAATGTTGTAACTCTCCATATGGAGAAGGTAAGGCTGTCACATATCATCTTTTAAAAATGAGATTAGTGCACATGTGAGCTTCGGTAGTACAAGTCAAACGGAACAATATGCAGTCATATGACCCTCTAACCAAACTGGATAGTTCAGGCGGTTTCGTCTGTGGTACGCATTTGGGAGGTCCAAGTTTGATTCCCATATCTGGCCTACCTGATCCATGGTTTTTCAGGGGTTTTACTGGGTCACCAGGTGAATGCTGGGTAAGTTAATTACATCCCCCAAATTTCCTATCCCTCCATTTCATCTCCATTATCATTTCACATCACTTTCATCTGGTGGTTTCTTTCAGGGTATAAGTGTCGGCTCCTGGTAAACACTTCTTCCAGTCTCCAGGCCGGACTGGTAGGCCATTTCAAGACCACGGTATGTGAGATACCAGTTGTGCTGACCTGCCGGGGAGTTCCCAACTGGTCAATTGTAGGACCCTGCCCTCTACACTGTCTTGGCTCCTCAGAATGGCAACCCTGTCTCCTCTGGCTTCATCCTTCCTACTGGGAGTGTTGCACTTGGGGGCACAGATACAATACACCACATATAAATATGAGTAGCTGGCATGCTTAATTTATAAGAGTACTCACTCAGACTGGTCGATGTTCACCTTTCCTTCAAAAACGTTTTTCAACCCATGTCCGAGTCATCTTCAGTGAAGTCTGCTACAGCTACTTGAACACGGGTTGAAAAACTTTTTTGAAGGAAAGGTGAATATCGACAAGTCTGAGTGAGTACTCTTATAAATTAAGCATGCCAGCTACTCATATTTATAGGAAATATACCTCACTTTAAATACGTTGACTATTCTTTACAACAATACACCACGTTTGGACCTCCGTGGCAAATCTCCTCCACAGCATAGTCCTGTCCAGTCACCCTCTCACCCACTCCACTTTTCAAATCCTGATAGTTTCATTGGGATGGGTTACTGATAGAGGTGGATGACATTGCTAATGTCACTCCCTAAGAAAGCTCCTGAAGCAAAAAGAAAAAGCTCTGTAACTTTGTTATTGAATGGTAGAAAGTCCTTTTTTTCTGTCAAGAAGGATATAGGATTAGCTGTTTAAATGTGTGGTTGCCTAAGTGCCGTGTGGCACTTAGTGCCGAACCCTATGGTACTACGTTGTCCTGCACAAAAGCATTAGAAAAAACCATGCTGACCCTTACTCAGAAAAAGCTGTCTTTCATGAACTTCTGAGGGAAAAGTGCTAGGCGGCCACTGATATTCCAGGTGTGCAAAGTGCATAGCAACCCTTTCCGCCAAAAGGTATCATAAGCCATCTCAAGATAAAAAAATATATCCCAAAGGCTTGAGAGTAGTAGTAGTAGTAGTAGTAGTAGTAGTAGTAGTAGTAGTAGTAGTAGTAGAGTTGAGGGCGCTCAACTGCATGGTTACTAGTGCCCCAGTAAAAACAGCGAAAGCCAGGCGGAACCATTGACAAAATCTCAGGTCAAGGATAAAATCAGTTTAAAAATATTAAAATCCGGGCAAAAGTCGCACATAAAATAAACACGGGTGACTGACCATGGTAGGAGACATCACTACAGACCTGGTGGTAGAACTGCAACAACCAAGGTCTATAGAATTAAATGTGCATTGGGAAGGGCACCTGCGATAAAAATTTAAAAACTTTTTGCACCACCTTAGAGTCATCGGCCAGCACCACTGCTAGAATAACTGGCAGGTGCAATGCAGGGGCGGTTCCTCCATAAGGTTGCAGGTTTGTGCTACACCCACTGATTCTGAATATACAACAGGTGCATTTTGCACATTAAAGCTTTACTTGTTTGCACTGTTTTATATACAAATATATTTCAATTACGCTTATCGTTTGTAGCTGCCCATGACCGCAGAAGTCGAAATAAACAGTGATTAGCTGTAGGAGCCGCTAGGTTTGCAGCGAAGTGTTAACCTAAGATTTCGCCGAAATGTCGGCTCTCTGAGGGGGTTGCGGGAAGGTGAAGAGATGGGAGTGGCTTCTTATACATTGCTTAAATGGAGGTTTATAAATCTAGCTCCTCCTACTCTTAGCAATGGCCTTAGCGTGACCAGGCTTCGCTTAATATGTATCTCTGGGTCTGCTTTTCTGTGGTGTGGTTTCGTGCTCGCAAAACATTGAGAAAGATTTGTTTAAGGTTAAACTGAGTATTCTAACATTTTATTTATAGTGCTTATTGTGAGGTGTTGTTTTTGTACATTTTTAAAATTCTGATTGAATGAATACCGTGCAATCTTTACTGGAAAAGCCCTTTTCGCAACGGAGTGCTGAAAAAAAGTCTGAAGTGAAACGAATGGGTAGGCCCACGCCAAGCATTTTTATAACTCAAACGATTAAGACAAAAGCTAGAACATGCAATAGGAATTATTAATTTTTAGATGAGTTGTATTTATTACACATCTGCTTCACTTTCGTACTTATTTTGAGGACATGTTTCGCAAATCATCGTTTGCATCTTCGGCTCTTATGCGACTCAAAGATGCAAACGATGATTTGCGAAACATGTCCTCAAAATAGGTACGAAAGTGAAGCAAATGTGTAATAAATACGACTCATCTAAAAATTAATAATTATTTCGCTTCACTGTGGTGTTCCAATACGGTTAAATCTCAATTCAATAGGAAGTTCAACCCTGACATGTATAAGAAGCACGACTGGTTATGTGGATGTGCAGTTAATAACTCTTTATACTGTTTTCCATCCCTGCTCTTTGGAGGAGATGATTTCTGGGTGAAGCAAGGGATGAAAGATATACAACACATGCACGACCGTGTTAAAAAGCATGAGTCCTCTTCGTCTTATATAAAAACGCATTAAGTTTAGCAATGTATGGCAATATTAATATTGCTGCACAAATGGACAGTTCATACAGAAGGAACATACAGCTGCATAACGATGAAGTTACGCAGAATAGAAATGTCCCAAATATCATAATAAACTGTATAGCTAAGGTGTTGCGGCTCATTTGAGCTGGCTTTTAGAGGTCATGATGAATCTGATACATCACAAAACTCTGGTATCTTTTGAGGTCTAATAGATTTCAGCGCTGATCTCGATAGTGTCCTGAAGGGCCATCTGGAAAAAAGCAACTGTTTTTAAGGGCACTTCAAAAACTATACAAAACGAAATTCTTCAATGTATGTTAGAGGTATGCCAAGAGGAAATAATGAGGGAGATTAAGGATGCAGAATTCCTTGCTGTTATAGCAGATGAAACCACTGATGTTTCTTCAGTGTATCAGATGGTTATTATCTACAGACATCTTGTGAATGACAAGCCTGTAGAACGATTTTGGAGTTTTTTTCAACCTGCTGGTCATGATGCTGACTCTCTTGCCACAGTCATTAAATCTGAACTTGATCTGCAACTGTCAGGGTGCCCGAATAAACTTATAGCACAGACCTATGATGGTGCATCCGTCATGGGAGGCAGGAAACAAGGTGTTCAGGCAATTGTAAAAGAGAAGTATCCTTGTGCCTCTTATATACACTGCCATGCACATAAACTTAATTTAATAATACAAATGCAGTCTCAGTAAACACCAGTGTGAGTATATTTTTTGCCAATTTACAAGGAATATGCACATTTCTTTCAAATTCTTCTCAAAGAACAGCTGTGCTTCATGAAGTTGTGCAAAAACAATTGCCACGTTCTGTTCCAAAACTATGGAATTTTCATTCATGGATCGTCAATACCATTTTTGAACACAGGGAGAATTTAATTAAATGCATAGAGGTTATTCATAAGAGAGCTCTGTTAAACAACACCATACTTGTTCAGACTTCTGAGTTTATGGCCACTTTGAAAGATGGTGATTTTGTATTCTGGCTCTCTTTCTTCCACAAGATCATGCCCCATGTGGACATTTTGTACAATCAGCTGCAGCAACGAGACTGCAATGCAATATTTGCCCTTGCCCAGCTAAACGCATTTGAAAGAGAAGTGCAAAAGGTAAGAAATATCGTGGATATTGAGGAACACGAAGAAACTGCAATTAAGAGGAGAAGAATAGAAGATCATGATGTGAAAAGAAGAGAAGCTCTTGAAGTTTGTGACATTATTCTTAGAGAAGCAAAGGACAGATTTAGCTTCACGGGGCATCTGGTAGCCTCGACTTTGTTTCATCAAGAAAATTTCTCAGACTATGATAAGACATTTCCAGAGGATTCCCTTAGAGAAACAATAAGGTTCTATCCTTTTATCATTGGAACAAAAATTCGTAGAGAACTGACTGTAATTTACAGTCGTTGAATATCCGGCGCTTTGTGCTTGATGGACTTCATTAAGGAAAACGATTTATGTGCTACATTCAGCGAATATGCCAAACTCCTGCGAGTGCTGTTAACTATGCCAATGTCTACCGCTGAAGCAGAATCCTGTTTCTCAACTTTAAAAAGGATAAAAGCTTTCCTTAGGAACACAATGTCACAGGACCGATTGTCAGCATTAGCAATGCTTTCAATTGAGAGGGAGATTGTTATGAAGATCAGCGACTTCAGCGCAAAAGTTATCGATTGATTCGCCAGGTCTAAGGAGAGTAGAGCAGAGTTTCTGTATAAATAGGCGAGTCACTACTACTCTGTATTTTATTTTTCATTTGTGCACCACCAATAATTTAATCCACCAGCCCCCACTGGTGCAATGTATTGTGCGCTAGAGCAGTACACTAATAAAACAGGGTGGACCGACAAAGGCTCCTCACATAGCGGACAAAGTGGAGCGAGTGCCCTCTTTAAAAGGTGACCATGGTAAAAGCATAATGGCCAATACACAACCGCGCCAGAAGCGCTAGAGGAAGTCCTCCAGGTAATCGGAACCGCCTTCACCATTTGGAGCTTGTTGCCGGAAAGAGCCGACCATTCTTCGCGCCAGCGTGAAAGCACCGCTCCCTGAACAATAAACCGTGAGTCTTCAGATGTAACAGGAGAGTGAATGGTGGGTGACGTCACCCTATTTGCATCCAAATCCTTCCGTTCGTTCCCTGGCAAGCCAACGTGTCCACCACGCTAACGCTAGAGGCAAGTAGAGGGTGGAGGGCATCCTGGATACTCTGTACAATCGGATGGTAGCTGTACAGCACACGCAGACTGTGATGTGCGCTGAGGGAATCACTCAGTCAGGCAGTCACCCAAATTGCGACGGCGCAAGTACAAAATGGTCCGGTAAATGGCGTAAAGCTCTGCATTAAAAATGTTAGTACAGTTATGGAGGCCGACGGTATAGGTGGTGGTTCCACAAATAAAAGCACATCCCACACCATGGGCACCCTCTGATCCATCAGTGTAGATTAAGGTGTGGTCCCGTAATTCGATTAAAGCTTTAAAAAACGTGCGGATACTAGACGCAGGCATAGTGGACCTCCGGTACTCCAACATACCAAGGTCTGCGTGAGAGGTAGAACGAAACCAGGGTGATACGGCCTCTCCCCCCTTGGAAACAAGTGAGTTGGTTGGATAGCGTGCCACCGTAGAAGATCCCAGAAACGAAACCCTGCAGGCTTGGGACTTAGAGAACTGCATCTGTAGCGTCGATCCAGCACAGTGTCGAAAAAAGGGCTTAAAAGTCGGGTGCGTAGGTAAGCGTTGAAACCCACATCCATATTTTCCTAACAGGATTTCCCGCCTAGCCTGCTGAGGGGTTCTGCCGCTTTGGCATCAAAGGCTCGCGACGGGCTAGTCGGGAAAGCCCCGGTAACCAAACGAATGTCCCGATAATGGACAGCGTCCAGTTTGTGCAGCACTGATGGGCGTGCGGAAGAATAAACGATGGAACCATAATCCAGTATGGACCGGATAAGCGCACGGTACAGCCGCAGCATTTTTTTTTTTTAATTTACGTCCTCCAACGTCAAGTCATATCGGACGATGAATGGAATGGGTGAAATGACGTTCAAATGAGCCCATGGTCCATAGAGCTTAGAGTTACCCGACATTCGTCTTTTAGGATAAGGGAAACCCTGGAAAAAACCTTATCCAGGTAACTCACCCTGGCCGAGATTTGAACTCGGGACCCTTTGAATGTGAGGCAGACACGCTACCACCACGCTACCGAGGCGGGCAGCCGCAGCATGGTGAGCCGATCCGCCCACTCAGAACCCACAAGATATTAAGCGAACGTTCACATCGCGCCTTCAGCTGCGTAATATGTGATGACCAGCTAAGTTTCCTGGCGAAGGTGTTGGTCATTGTCTAAATATGTTTTGTTTAAGGGATAAATCTTCCGAAGTTGAACTGTTATCTCATTAAAAGCTTGCCTTTTTTTTTTGTTGTCCTTTCTATGGTCGGGTGTTGAAGTCCTGAATAGGGCGGGAAAAGGAAGACTAAAAAAAGCACTTAAATGCGCAAGATAATACAAAATCTTCTGCCTGACACTCACATGAGTTTCTCGGTTCCTTTACAAACTGCTCTTTAAGACACTTATTTCTATATCTATTATGTGTTTCAAATGAGATGTGCGTCGAGCGCCAACTTAATCCATCACCAATAAATACTATTTGCGCTAAGATAAAAATTCAGATTTTGCTAAAAGTGATCCGCGAGGAAGGCAGAGAGTAAAGTGTCTAACATAACCGTAAAAGCCCCGTATTTTTAGCTCAAATAGTTTCCTAATACAAATAAATAAAACACCAATGTATTATAACAACCCATTGCGACGTGAGCACCGTAGTGAAAACCATCATTGGTTGACATGTATATTTACGTATATTTGTAATTACTCAGAATTGAAATGTAAACGTTTTACATGACGTGATAAAAATTACTTTGAATAATCCAAGGTGTTTGTTAAATTCAAGAGAGAACAAACAGTATACTTCCTGCTGGCCTGTGGCATGCTGCATCGTCACATTATATGTTTGTTTATTCGTAATCTCTATTTACTCTAGAGAGTTCCAAGCAGGACCATTCAGTTGTTCTCCCGCTTAGAAACCAGGGAAAAGTATATCAGCTGGAACAACTTGCAATTGGAATGAGGCATGAGGTAATCCGCCTTCCCCCTTTACACAGCCAATACAGTCTAATTGAGTTCATGTGAGCACAAATTATGTTGCAAACAGAAATAATACTTTTGAACTGACTGAAGTTGAACGACTTATTCACGAAGAAATTTGTAAGATAACACAAGACTGAGAAAACTGCATGAGACATGCAGATAAACTTCAAGAAGACGACTTTTGGAAAGAAATAGCATGTCAGATTCTGGAGCCTATCATCATAAATTTGCAATACTCGGACGATGAAGACAATGACATAGACAAATTGCTTATTGACATAAGCGACATTCATAACTATATGACACTGGCAGTTCCGTTGGACTAGAAAAATAGGTAATGCGTGAACTATAATTAATTACAATTATGGCATCTAAAACATGTGCATAATATGTTGCAGTTATGATTTTACGAACTGCATTATTATAAAAGAACGAAAAGCTCAGTTTGGGTTCCCTTACGTTTAGCGCCAAGGAGACTACATGGTCTTGGATTGTGAGTGTGTGTGTGTGTGTGTGTGTGTGTGTGTGTGTGTGTGTGTGTGTGTGTGTGTGTGTGTGTGTGTGTGTGTGTGTGTGAATGTGAGGGAAATATGAAAAGAGTGGGCGTGAGGAGTTGGCAAAGCTGAGCGCACTGACGCATCTGATTCGAGGCGTTCCAGAGCTCTTCCCATTTGAAACACATGATAGTTAATGTTAATCGGGATAAACATTTACAGGAGTTATTTTATTACTAATGTCCTTGTGGGTGTACTGGAGTTGAGAACACAGTGGAATTCAAACAATAATAAGACCTGGTTACTATGTTGTGGCCATGAAATTCCGTTCTCCTTGAGTGGTCAAAGATAAAAACAAAACGGAACAAAGTAATGACTTCCCATTTGAGAAAAATATAAATATCAAAAAAATTAAATAAATAACCATGGATATCTGGGAAATGGTTTGCTGAAAATAAAAAAGATTGTCCAGAGTGAAGAAGACTTCTGAGGATTTTCCTAGGAAATTAAAGATATTCATTCCATTTTTAATGACAATACCTTAAAGGTATGGCACTTTTAAAATCGTTAGACCTATTTTTGAGAACATCTAACATTTTAAAAACAGTTTGACGTAACGGATATCTGGAATGGGGGAAGTGCTTGAACATTTGAATGTCGCTTAATTAGATGCTCCTCTTAAATACCAAGTTCTGTATTTATCGACTTTCTGCTTCTGAGTTATGCTGCTCTCTTTCTCTCACTCTTACACGACATTTTTCGGTGCCTAGGCACACTTGACACCAAGGGTAATTCTTGTGGCGGATGTCCAACGCGCTTCTTCGCATCCCTCCCTCTGATCCACCGCTCACTAAAAGGGTTTCCCAATTAGGGAGGCAGAAAGTGGAACCTATTGGCAACATCTAGCCTCCGCCTTTCAACCAGTGGACACGCTACACGCTGAACAAACTGAAGAATGTCTATGATGAAGAATTATCTCTCCACGCCGGGTACCGGCCACGATGGTGCGTGACAACAGTCGAAGAGGTCAGGAACATCGTGGCTTGAAACTGACCTTCCCATCATCGCAGCCTGTGCTAACGATGCATCTACTCGATGGCTTGTTCCTCTTGTCACTTTCCGGCAACACAAAAGAATGCTAAAACTGTCATTCTCGCTACATATACCAAAGTAGGATTCAAAGCATCCGAATAATCATAAGCCAATCAGCCTCCTTCCGGTCATTAGCAAACTATTTGAGAAAGTGTTGGAACTATGTCTCTAAAACTTGCGCGAGGACACAATGAGTTCCGACCAGAACAGTTCGTGTTTCGACGTCAGTACTCTACTACAAATCAGCTCTTTTGCCTTGTGCACGAGGTAGTACGTGGGTTCAACAATTGTCACTACATTGCAGCCCTCTTCCTTGACATCCCTCAGCCCTCTTCCGGGCCTTCGATTCAGTGTGGCATGAAGACTTTCTACACATCCTCATCAAATTTACAACTCGGCTTATCTAGTACACCTCATACATCAATATGTATAAAAAACCGTACGTAGCCAGGTACAACATTCACTCCTAACCATCATCAACGCAGAGGTACCCAAGGTAATGTCCTCAGCCGCCTGTTATTCCTCACCTATATAAACTTCCAACACAGAGAGGCTGGAACCTACATTTATTTGTCGAAGAAGCGAACTCTGCTTTACACTAACAGGAAGTCCGCTTGGTTCATTACCTGGGGCCTGAAGATTAATGCCACAAATCTCAGGCCGCCACTTTCATCAGACGATTACAGAATTTATGAAATCTTTCACTGACTACGACCTGTACTAACCTATGCTTGCCTAGTCTGGCAAGCAGCAGTTGAAACATATCTCCACAAGCTACAAATCCTACATAACCGTTCGTTCCTTCGGACGGCAACGGCCACAGAATGGTACATCCCTAATAATATACACTCGGACCTTTCTTTTCCTAAACTTAAGGATATATGTATATTTAAAGTCTCTAACTCAAGCCTAGAATAAGGAAATCAAATTTTGCGGCCGTTGAATAAAGTCAGAAAGTAAAAGAGAGAGGAAAATAATATAAAAGAAAATGGAATGGCGTCTTTAAACTTTACTGTAAGGAAATTAATGAGAGTAATAAATATTTTCTTTCATAGCAACATTTCTCCTGTTTTTCTTTTCACTGCCTTTGATTTGAATTGTATACAGTGCTCTGCTATAGGCTAGAGTTAAATTTTCTTGTTTGGCGTTACTTATTGCTTTTACTTTAGCATTCAATAATCTTTTAAAAAGTGTGCTGGATCTACGCCTTTGTGTGTTTGTTTATATATGTGTATAACTCACATTCAACCACCAGGGAACCATTCCAGTTGTAATTTGTTTATTTCCGGTTTTAGGTAATACTAAGTTTCCATATTTATCCTAGCTGGATTTCGAAAACCTGTATTAGTATATTTAAAAATATAATATTTATTCCATCTAGAATAACTGAACGTATATTGAAGCTACAATCAACAATCTTGTTTATATCTTATCTAGTGGTTAATTTGAGTTTGTAGTACTCTGGTGACCCAGAATGCTTTGAGCTGCTTTGTTCCTACGTCAGTCATTAGAAGAGAGATGTCGGCGTGTTGTTGGAAGTGGTAGTGTGTGGAGTTATTGATTTAGTTTTGTTAATTTCCTTATCCAAATTTGAAACTTCCTAACAACGTAAGCCAAGAAAATGGCAACTTCAAGTTCTTCAACAAAACAAGAATTCATAGTGGGGGGGAAATATCGTTTAGTGCGAAAAATCGGTAGTGGTTCCTTTGGTGACATCTATTTAGGCATCAACGTCACAAATGGAGAGGTAAATAAATATAACATATCCTTTAAAAGTAAATAAACTTGAAAATTTATTAATGTTAAATGTCATGTCGTTTTCTTATGTAAGTATGAGAAATCGTACAGAGTAGTAAATATCTCAGGAATTCATTTGAGCTTTAGAAAGTTTTATGGCAGCCATAGTCTAAAACTAGATTTTTTCTTTGCTAAGGAATGACAATCCAATGACATTCAGTATTCATAGCGTTTTCTATGAGCTATGAACTTCTAAATCGGGCTGTTTCCAATATAATTCTACGATTAAATTTTATTGCACCTGTGTTTGTGAACAACACTTGTTTCGCAAAATAGTGCAAAATGCTTTTTACGTATTTCAATTTTAATAAGTTTATGCGCCATGCATTTTCCAATTAGTACTTTTAAGTGACAAAATTGAATCCTTAGAATTGTATGATGATTGGCTTCTTTTAATATCAAAACATTGGTGTGGCTATTAAATAATTTTTAATATGAAGTCCTTGGTTGCCATTTAATAATAATCATAATTGCTTTAATGCAGTAATTGCTTATTTGTTTATAGGAATGGGTCTTAATTTCTTTTAGGATTACATGTTTCAAGAGGTTTCTCAGTTAATCTTTGAGTGTTTACTTTTAATCTGAACATTTCAAATTGGGATAGCATGCATTTATCTAGTAGCAAATGTAAAAACAAATGCAAATGTAAGTTTTTGACATCTGAAATAATCGGAACAGTTTTAGATACCTTACAGCGTGAACTATGCGGCCTTAAACATTATATGCAACATTTTATGGTAAAGAAACTTGTGCAGTCTTTTGCCCTAACACAAAATAGTATAAGTTGAACACAAGAAGATATCAGAAAAGCCATGTAATTTAATTCAAAATAATAAATTTTTGTTTTAATGGAGGTCACAGGCAATTCTCTACTCTGCTAGAATAGCTATTAAAATACACCAACCTCATACACTTATTTTCTATTCTGGTTATTGTAGAAGGCCTATGAGTATTCTTTAGAGGTTTACACATTACTATTCCAGACCTATTTCTGTGGTGGTGATAACGGAAATAGCAGATGTTTTGAGTTCCATAAATTCTTGTGCATAATGGGGTATATATTTCTGTATTGAAGATTAAAAATATTTGTTTACAGAGATTGTGCACCATTCATCTTTTATTCATTGCTTCATAACAAGATAATTTTTAACATTTGCAATGCATAGAGAGCTACTTAAGCATAAAATAATGGAATAAGGATTGATCATTTGGCTGTAGTTAACTGCAGTGAAACCAGGTTTATGTCTTAAGAAGTAAAGTCTAGAAAGATAGAGAATTTATTTTCTTTATTAACTACTTAATAGTAGGTAGAGAAAATATTTGTATTCCATCCAAAAATTTGAATATGAAGTAGCTGAAAATACATGTTAAAGGTCCCTGGAATAAAATGAAATTTAAAGCAAATTCTGGGTTTTTGTTCTTTTGTGAACAGCATAGCTTAAACATTGAAGACTGATTATTTAAGTTAATTGATCAAAGTTAATCATTCCTTCACACTAGCCGTATATAGGCTAAGGTTTTGGATAGTCAAACTGAAAAATTCAATGCCACAGCTGTGATTTGAACCACAGAGCTCCTGGTTTCTGTCCAGTCACTCTTCGCCATTGAGCTACCATGGCCAACATGCCATTATGGTATTAAATTCTTCAATTCATCCCTTGGGACTCAAGAACTTAAAATAGTAAGTCGCCACAGTATATCTCAAATTCAAGAGCCCCCAGTGGTTTACTGGGAAAATGAGTCATTTGGAGAATTTAATGTTATGACGGCATGTTGGCCATGGTAGCTCAATGGGTAAGGGCGACTGGACAGAAACCAGGAGATCTATGGTTGATATTAGTAAACAACCATATGCACCTTCATTTTATTAATGTTATGCAATGATATTTTGGAAAATTACACAAAGAGGCATTCATATGCATTAAAAATGAAAACAGTCAAAATTATCTTTGCACTACACAATCCTAATAACATGATATTAACTTATAGTAAACTATTTTTATGCTATCTGGTTTTAAAATTCTATTGTTTTAACCTCCTATATCCCTCACATATTTCAATGCAATGTATAATAAAGCTATTTCCTTAAATGTTTTAACTTATTACAAAGTAGAGAGAGATACTCTTTGGACATTAGATTAATCAATATTGGTTAGATAAAATCAAGGGAATTTACTATAGCTGACACTCCGTTAGTTGGTGATTGACGTTTGCTAGCCACTGCATTCTGCCCTGGAAACTGAAATGGGAAGAGGTTAATATGTTACTCTGATCTCATAGTAAACAATGAAGGCAACAGTTAGAGGCAAGCTATTTCCCAGTAATTTCCTTGGCTAAAACCGATGGTGTTACGATGGTGCTGGTGTTGCCAGCACTAACATTGAATAAATAGGACTTCTTTTCTATTAAGTAAATTTCTATCCAAGAGCACTATTGTGCTGCACTTTGAGTCGTTGACATCATTTACTTAAGCATCAGTTTATTTCACATGCTCTGTTCAGTTCGTGAAGTGTCAGCATTGCAATGTAATTCACGAACACAAAATTCAGTGATAATTATGTGTGCTCACACACTTATGCATGTATCAGGATTAAATATTTGTATTTAACTATGTTGAATGAAAATATTGTAAGTGAAAGAAGGCTTTTGGAAAATTGAACAAAAGTTATTTTGAAAAAGGTATTCCAATAAGAGGACAAGCATGTGAAATTGTATGTTTGTAAGGAAGTGCCTTGAAAAAGAAAGATCGGGAACCTCTAATAGTAATAGTAGATAATAGTCGTAGTAACAACAGTACTGGTGATAGTGATTTCCATTAGAATAGAACTTCTAATTTCATGTTAGATGTAGCTCTTTTATTTTGTTAGTCTGCTTGGCTCTCACCAAGGCGGCCCGGGTTCGATCCCAGGCGACCGCAAAGTGAGATTTGTGGTGGACAACACGGCGTTGGGGCGGGTTTTCTCCGGGACCTCCGGTTTCCCCCGCCATCTCATTCCACCGGTGCTCCATCTTCATCTCATGCATCATCAGTGTCACCGCCTGTGGTGCCGTATGTAGTAAAAGCGGGCGTTAAACACTACACATTTCATTTTATTTTGTTACAGTAACGCGAACAAAAACTTAAGCTTTTGTAACTTTTTAGTAATTTTGGACAATACGGGTTATTTTATAATAAATGCGATATTAGTATTGAATAAAATATGATGGTTAGCATGTTTAAACATTTGAAAGTGGATCCTCACTATCTTTTTGTGTTCATTGCCTTAATCTGTAATGATCCATTACTACATGTATTCATTGTTAATTCCTGTGAGCCTGCACTGTAGCTATTTTTGTGTCTGCCAAGCATTTGGTCACCATGTGAATGGCAGTGATAAAAGTAACAACATTGTTGTTCCTGCTGGAATACAGATTTTAACTCCATTCTCCTTCTGGGCTGTGTTAAATCTTGGGAACCCAATGTGCAAATGGTGTGCTTAGTTGCTTGGCTGAGGCCTCTGTTTTTCTGGTTCATCAAAGGTTTTGTTCCCGTCAGCCGTAATCAATTCAGACATAACCTCAATGATTCTCTTAGACGATGATGTTGACGGAGGCCAGTACTCATATTCGTGAATGCAGATTCCTTTTTCTGGTGAACCCAGTGATCTGTTTATAAATGGTCTTTTGTGCAGGAGCATATAAAGCTATTCATGAATTCTACCATTTTGACTCCCACCTTCCACAAAAATTGTGCAGTTAACAGTTGCTCTCTTTTCACTGTACATTCTATTTGTAAGGTGCTGTCTAGTATCTGCATGGTGTACTAGTATCAGTTTGTAGTACTTGAATTTAGATGCAGCTGTATTTTTAAAACATTTTAGTGAATGCCTATTGTATACATATAAATTTAATGTTTCTCTTTCACATTTTTAAAGTTTTATTCAATGTATGCCCTTTATGAAAAAGAAAACGAAGAAGATAGAAAAGGTGCAACAAGTTTTGGAGGACTTCCTGTTTTGCCTGATGTTCACCATACTAATTTTCATCCACAGGTCTTGTTTGTTTCTTGGCTGAGAGTTGTGAATGTTTCTTCAACTAAAATTATCTGCTGTGACTCCTAAGATTTGGAAGGCAAAAATCAAAAATGAAAGTGTATCAAAACCTATCAAAATTTGTAAACAAAAGATGTACATGTTAATGAACAGCTGTTCGAAACTGCAAGTTACCGTATATGTTCAGGCAGAGTGAAAACGAAACAAAAGTGTTTAGGAATTTGAGAATGGATAACAAGTTGACAATTCCAGTTTTTCCTTTCAAATTGAACTTCATGTGGAAATACCTGTATGTGCTCCAACATTGTGTAGCACTTCAGCATATGTGTACATGGCTATTACCAGGTAATGTTTCCATCAACACTTTACCTGATCAGCTGCATTTCCTGCTCAATTCTTTGCTTTAGCTCTTCAAGATCGCTTGGTCTGTCCTTGTAAACCCTCCACTTCAAATATCTCCACAAGAAAAAGTCTATGGGGATCAGGTCACGAGATCTTGGCGGCCAATCAATTCTTCCTCTTCTGCCAATCCATCTTCCTGGAAATTCATGATGTAGGTAATTTCCCACCTGCCTTCCATAATGTGCTGGCGGTTAGATAAATGTAGGTTTTCATCCACTGATAATAAAACATCAAGAGCTTTATCACCATCTGTAACTCGTTTTGGCCTTCCAGATTTTGCCTTATTTTTAACACTTCCAGTTTCATTGAATTTTTTCAAAATGTTGCTTACTGTGAAATGAGTAATCCTTCATTCTAGATGCATTTCATTAAATAAGACACAAACCTCTTCTTGAGTCCTCCTATCACCATATCCGACCATTAGTATTTCAATTCATTGTCTTTCTGTAAGTTGTGCCATGTCTAATTACTTTCAGAAAGATTTTGCAATGAAGTAAGCATTGTTGTCCTTAATTAGCTTAGCTTTCAATGCAAAGCCACATATTGAAGTAGCCTCCTGTATTGTTTAATTCAAAACCTACTCAATTTGAAGTAGTGATGTGTTTTTCTTTACTTGTACACATGCAGTAAGATCCTAACAAATTTAAATTGCTGTTTGAAAGGGTTTTTATTTGTATGTTCTGAGACTTGAGAACTGAAGAATTGCAGAAAAAAGAAATGTTGCCATTTAACAAGAAAAAGAAAACTCGCATCCTTTATTTGTAAACATAGTAATGTGAGGGCATGTTGATATCTTACAGCTTTTCAAAGAAATACCACTTCACAGAGTTGCAACAGTGAGGTTACATGCATTGTTCCATACAGTTTACTTCCGGTATATATATCTGCACACCACAACTGTGTAACGTAATCACTTTTGCTGTTTTTTTTTTTTTTAATTTATGTCCTCCAACGTTAAGTCATATCGGGCGATGAATGGAATGGGTGAAATGATGCTCAAATGAGCCTAGGGTGCAAGAGCTTAGAGTTACCTGATATTCGTCTCTCAGGATAAGAGAAAACCCTAGAAAAAACCTTATCCGGGTAACTCACCCTGACCGAGTTTCGAACTCGGGACCTCTTGAACGTGAGGCAGGCATGCTACCATCTACGCTACTGAGACGAGCATTTGCTATGTTTATGCTCACCTTATGTAAAGTTTATGTAATTTGTTGCTTATTCCTTTTTTTTTCTCCCTCAATTACATTTAACACTTTAGCTGTCAATGTGTAATGGGAAGTCTATTACTTATATTTATTTCTTTAGTGTTAAGTTCTCTGTTCGTTTTTCATTGTCACTGTATTCCTGAATGTTGTTTGTGTATATACATATGTATTGCTTATTAAGATGCATCTTATTAATGCTGCCATTGTGCTGTAAGTTTGTTGCAAGATGTTTTCTTATGTGTACCTAAGTCTACTAACATGAGGTTGTTGCTTTTAAGAATACTTACCATATGTCTGGGCTATGTTTTGAACCAATGACCCCCCCAGGGGCCTACTTCGGTAGGTACGGGTTTGGCGCACCCGGGGTCCCGAGCCAACAGTCTCCCTCGTGTGGGCTCCTCATCGTGGTTGAGGGAGACGGTCAACAGGCCCACCCACATGTAGGCCGTGCGTGGAGACGATTAGATTCTTTTCTAGTTTAGAGTTAAGGATTTAGTGAACGAAATTTTTAGTAGGGTTTGATTGATTTTTTTGTATGTACGTGTATTTTTAATAGGTTTTGTCACACTTGTATAGTTTTTGGAAAGTTTTATATCTGGCTTTTGCGATGACTAGTTTTTTAAAGAGCGCTGATAACCGCCGTAGTTGAGCGCCCTTATATATATCATCATCACAACCAATGATCTTGGGATCTGTAGGTTAGCGCTTCACTGAGCCGCCAAGACTAACCTTTCATTATGCACTTTGCAGTTGCAAAATCCCAAATAGAGGTTTTGGGGAGGAGTAAAAACATAACAAAATAAGTGGCATATTTATTTTCTCCTTCTGGCCTTATGAACTCTGAAAGGAATGCGTTCACTACAGACCTACACACGTATAAGGTGATGTAATGATATACGAGTCGCACATAGATAGAAACGCTGGGAAGATTACATGCAGCCTACTTAGTACACAAGCAGCAGCTCATTGTGTAGCCTGTCACACTAGATATGAATATTGTTTTTTTCAAAGCCTCACCACATTTATCTATAATGCTACTTGTAATTTCACGCCCTTCCGAATGCACAACCTTAAATTTCTTTAGTAAATCTTACTGCACTGAACTAGTTCTGCATCTTGCTACGCAAGTAGGCTAAGTGACCTGCAGGTGATTGCTGAATGTTTAGTGTATTGCTCACTCGCTGCGTAGCCGGACAATGGTTCCCCTCTCCCCCACACCTCATCCTGCGGAGGTCAAGAGTCCAGAATACATCTATACAATTATTTCTTTCTTGAGTTAGTAAAGTCTTTAGCCTAGAAATATGAAAACTGACTTGCCATCCTGCAACTGCATTTAATACTTTGGCTGCTGGTCAACCATAATCTCCGTACTTCTTTCTTATTTGTGTTTACTTGGTGATCAGATGAGCTGCAATAATTAAAAGCTTGGAGCAGTTAGTGAGCACTAAACCATTCTAAATACATGTACACATGGAACCCAACCAAGGCTATTTAAGCTCAACAGTTGACATCCTGCAAGATAATGCCTCTATTTCGAACTTAGTGCAACTATGGCCATATCTTTACCAAGCATGTATTTTAGGAACGTTGCTGATATTGATGTCAATTGAACAAACAAAATGTCTCAAAATTAATCAGATATCACTATAGTGTAGCTTTATGCTAAATTCCAATAGTTTGTATTCCCTATTAAAGAGGAGGAGTTGTTAACAAATGTGCAGATACAAAATTGTGGTCACTGCAATATTTTGGTCAGCGAAAAGTCAGGAAAGTTAGATTCACATTTTTGTTGGGAACCTGTTACTGTCTACTTTGAAGTCATTTGTAATTAGTCTGATGTGCTACATTCACATGACTCTCTCTACTCTCGTAGAAACTAATCTTACTAATGCCTAATTCCTTTACTTAGTGTTTATCAAGACAAAACATTTGTAGAAATTATCTTATTGCTAATTTTCATGTAGAGGCAAGGGGAATATGTGAATACAGTAGATTTTAAGCGATAGATCTTTTATGAGCTGGTTGCTATGTGATGGTTTTGAAATTCTGTTTAACTTTGCCAAGTGTTAAAAAAAGAAAATATTTCTTTTTGAGAAAAATATAAGTATTTGAAAATTCAAATTATAACTAGGAATATTTCAGAAATGCTTTGCTGTTAAAAAATGGTATAAATTCTGTTTTATTTAGAACTAAGTATTAGTAGCAAAATACTGTATCTTGTATGGTTTACCAGTTATGCAATAATCCTGAGGAATTTGGAGGCTCTTTCAAAAAAATTAAAAATATGTAGTTTAGTTAATGGAAATTAATCATTTCTTCACACTAGCCATGTATAGGCTAAGATCTCTGATAGATAATCAACACGAAAAATTCAATGCCATGGCAGGGATTTGAACCACGGATCTCCTGGTTTCTGATCCTGACGCTCTATCCCATTGAGTTACCATGGCCAGCTTGCCGTCATGACATTAAATACTCCATTTGATTCATGTTTCTCCGGTAGACCACTAGGGGATCTTGTATTTGAGATACACTGTTTGTGGCAACTTATTATCGTAAGTACTTGAGTCCCAGGCTTCATCAAGTACTTACGATAGTAAGTTGCCACAAACAGTGTACACCGTCCGATATGACTTACCGTTGGAGGACGTAAATTTAAAAAAAAAAAAAAAACAGTGTATCTGGAATACCAGAGCCCCTAGTGATCTGCCAGGGAAATATGAGTCAAATGGAGAATTTAATGTCATGACGGCAAGTTGGCCATGGTAGCTCAATGGGTTAGAGCGACTGGACGGAAACCAGGAGATCCGTGGTTCAAATCCCGGCCATGGCATTAAATTTTTCATGTTAGATATCTATAAAAATGAGTACTTTATTTGCCGTGAAAATATCTTAGTGGTATTTTAATAAAAATCGTTGCAGCTATTTTTGAGAGAATTACAATTTTTCAAAAACTTTCCGCTTTAAGAATAGTTTAAGAATAGTTTGGGGTTGGGAGATTTTCCTAAAAATCTTTGTGTGGTATCTTTGGAATATGTAAACTAAGTGTGGTTTTTAATCAATCTTCCATTTTTAAAAATGCTGCTTGTGCGCCCATGTATACACACACACATTCAAATGCTTTTTTGGGAGATTATCAGTAGCCCTCAAAATCTATATGTCCTAATTTACATTACATTTTTGAGTGGACTACAGTGCTTGCCCTACTTATTATAGGTATATTTAATCTTGAGCAAGTAATATTTATAGAAGAATTTGTTTTATAAAATCACTTGAATACTAAATATATAATTAATAAGAATTTCATGGTATTTGTAGAGATAATTATGCGAATGACAGATTTTTCTCATCAGAAGAACTTCTTATCATGAATAAACATTAGGATCTGTTTCTTTAAATAAAGCATTTTGAGATTATCCTTTGTTATTGTTTGAGTTTTACAGTACTTATAATTTTTTTCAATTGAGAAGCTGTTATTCCTTTGTTCTTTGAACATTAGAGCTATTTTTGACAAAATAAAACATAATGATAATGTAGAAGGTAGTTTGAGGAAGCAGATTTTCTTGGAAAATAATCAGCCAAATCAAGCCAAGTATGGTATTTAACTGACTTTGGGCAATTCCAGTGAAATCTTGGTATCAAATGTGAGGAACGCAGTACCTCTGCTTACCAGAGATAACTAAATTGAGTGCCTGAGTAACATTAAGTGGCAAAGTTCATGCTAAAATAAGTATGATGTACAACGTTTTCTTTCATATTTTAAGATCTCTACATGACAAATTTCATTTCGAGCAAACAGCCTGTAAAATTCTTTTCATGATGTTATTTGTATAACTTATTCACTATAAGAACTATAAAGTACATGTAGACAGAACTTTATACTCAAAATATGTGCATCTTGTTGAAACGCACTAGTTATATTATTTTTTTCAGACATTTACCATTCTGTAAATGATCTTGTTTTGGTTTTCAAATACTTCATATTTTTTCGGAGTGTTGGGAAAATATATTAATCTGTCATACAAAGAGAGGCATTTTAAAGTCATCGCATAAGTGACCCAATTTTTAAATATTTATTGCTGTAGCTTTCTGTACTCTTGTAGGAAATACATGGACGAACAAACTTTTGTAAAAAATACTTTGTAGAAGGGTGGTTACAGAAAGATCTAGTACAGCAGATATTTTTATTTGTACTAGCATCTAGCCAGTGAGATGAAGTATTGCTTTCCAGAAAATTTGGGTTAATGGCTTGCCAAAATACATGATTTGAACTCTTTTTAAATTTACGTCCTCCATCGTTATGTCATATCACATGATGAATGAAATGGGTGAAATGATGCTCTAATGATTCTGGGGTCCCCAGAGCTTAGAGGCACCTGACATTCATCTTTCCGGATAAGGGAAAATCTCAGAAACAACCTTTTTCAGGTAACTCACCCTAACCGAGATCCGCACTCAGGACCCTTTGAATGTGAGGCAGACATGCTACCATCTACGCTACTGAGGTGGGCTTTGAGCTCCCTTGAATATGCAAAATGGGTTTTGTAAAATGAGAGAATAATTAAAAATTGAATGGTTGAATAGGTACCGAACCTGGCCCGCCTCGGTAGCGTAGATTGTAGCCTGTCTGCCTCACGATCTAGAGGTCCCGAGTTTGAATCTCGGTCAGGGTGAGTTACCTGGATAAGGTTTATCCGGGGTTTTTCCCTTATCCACATAGACGAATTTCGGGTAACTCTAAGCTCCATGGACCCCGGACACATTTGAGTTTCATTTCACCCATTTCATTCATCGTCCTATATGACTTTGGAGTTGTATTCAAGTTTAATATCTTTCAAAGATACATCACTGAAGAAGTTTAGAAAATCTCGCACTTTAGTCCACATTTTACGTGGAAAATATTTCCTCATTTTTGCCCACCTCAGTAGCTTATATAGTAGCATATATGCATCGCATTAGATTCCGAGTTCAAATCTCGGTCAGGGTGAGTTACTTGAATAAGTTTTTTCTGGGATTTTGCCTTATCCTGATAGACGTATGTCGGATAATCTAAGCTCTTTGGACCCTGGACTCATTTCAACATCATTACTCTGTTTCATTCATTGTCTGAAATGACTTAACATTGGAGGATGTAAATAAAAATCCCTTAATTTTCTCAAAAGCATTATCAATGTTATATATTATAAAAATTTTGTATATCAAATTTTGTTGCAAATAGCCTTTGAGGTTCTTTGAATTCAAAAAAGTTTTGTATAACGGTAGTCATAAGTACCTACTATATAAAAAATGTGGGTCTTTAAGAGCGATAAACGTAGACACAAATTGAATCACCGTAAACTGTTACTGCAGATATTTTGTGGAACAAAAGTAGGAATTTCAAAATGACTCATATCAAAGTACTTCCACCACCACAACTTGGAGACCCTATATTGTTTGATGCGTTTGAAAATTAAGCTAAGAATGGCATTTGTTACACCACAGTAGGTTCGTGAGAAATTACATCTTGACTACACTTTATAAAGATTTGACTACTTGTATTATTTCAGCCTCCTATATCCCTCTGATATATACAATGACATGTAATATTTACAGATATTGAATTGATCATGTTTTTAAAGCAGTATTTCCTTTTTTCTTCCATAGGAAGTTGCTGTAAAATTAGAATCTATTAGAGCAAGACATCCACAGCTACTTTATGAAAGTAAACTCTACAAAATTCTCCATGGTGGTGTTGGAATTCCACATATAAGGTAAGCAACATTTTTTGTGAGATATATTAATAACATATTTGGTTCCTAAATGTTTAGAAAGTTCTAAAAATAAAAAAAGCCAGGCAGAAAAGGCGTTAAATATTAAAGAAAGATTATCAATTTGAAATGTATTGTATATTTAATAACTAATATATAGGTAGAGTCAGACTGAAAAATTTAATGCTATAGCTGGGATTTGAACCACAGATTTCCCGGTTTCTGTTTGCTCTTAATCATTTTTTCCAGTAAACCATTTAGGGGTTCTCATTTCAAAGAGATATATACTGTTTGTGGTAACCTACTGTGCTAATATTAACGTGAAACTAATATTTAGTTAGAGCATTCAAATGATACATTTTTATAGTTGCACATTACCATAAAATTTTGCTTCTAAGTTCTTGTATTAACATCAACTAATGTTTTATACAAAGCCAACTAATCTAGGGCAATCAAATCAATATTTTAAAAGCAGCATATGTGAAGAATAAAAGCGGGTCACTTTGAAAAAAGGGCCTGAAAAGATGTTTCTTTTATTCATTAAGAATGAAAGCAATAAGCACATACAACCGAAAGCTAGTATCTTTTTTTATTAAGCTTATAATTGATTACTGAAAAACTGGCATTATGGATAGTTACACTGGCCAACAATGAAAATGTTTTGGGCTTAAAAATAGTGAATTTACATGTATTTCCATCTGCTGAATTCAAAAATCACCATAAAAATGATAGATTGCCTCTTGTTTTGAAGATAAATTGACATTTAATTTTTTTAGAGTGAAAATTTTAAATTTGTGGAAATTTTTTTTGGGAGTTGGTACACCTGTCAAATAACAAAACAACAGAAATTTTGGGAGTTAAGTGATGTAAATGTTAAGGAAGGCATTTTTGTCTTAACAGGTCAAACAGGTCAAATTTTAACAGTTCTATATTTCCTTTATTATATTCTTTGTAAAGCATCCTGCATTTGACCAAATTTTGGAGGGGAAAGAAGCCTTCAAGGGCATTGTTCATGGATTTTTAGGCAACAACAGATGACAAGTACAAGTATTTGGTGACAGAGCTCCTGCACAAATACTGTAACCTTGGATGCAATATGTCCCTTGAGATCCATTTTCTTACTGTTGGTCTGTGTATAGGGATTCTGCAGAACTCCATCACAAGAGGCAAGCTAAAAGACGAAGTCAGTAGGCCACCACATGATTCTCTTCAGACACGACTATCTGCGAAGTATTTTTCCAGCAATTTAGAACTCTTAGCATGTAATTACCAGTTAAAAAAATCAAATGCACTTTCATTGTTAGCATGCATATAATTAAAATGTATCCTTTTCTCTCAATCCGTTAATATGTAATACTTTCACCTTGTGGATATCACAGAAACTAGAGCTAATACAGATTTTTCATTGTCATATTTGTTTTTCTCAACCCAAAATTAGTAGGAATTGCCTCATGAAGTGCTCGAAACATTCAACGTGTTATTTTTTTGTTGCTCAGTGCTATAGACCAAAATACACACACACACACACACACACACACACACACACACATACACACACATACACACACACATACACACGAAAGGAACACACCACCAGTAAAAACTGCAAAGATCATAACTGTACAATACGATTTTAAGTGTTTTATATAGAGTTTCATATTTTCTCTTCATGAAAATATGAATAGTGAAAATATAAGGTTAATAAAAAAAGATACTAGCTTTCAGTTGTATGTGCTTACTGCTTTCATTCTTCTTAATGAATAAATGAAACATCTTTTCAGGCCCTTTTTTCAAAGTGACATGCTTTTATTCTTCAAATATGCTGTGTAATTATATATATATATATATATATATATATATAGAGAGAGAGAGAGAGAGAGAGAGAGAGAGAGAGAGAGAGAGAGAGAGAGGGAGAGAGAGAGAGAGAGAGCAATGTTTGCAAACATAATACTCATAACCTGCATAAAAATTGTTCATTGCATCCAAGAAAATGGGAGTGATGTGCAGTAATCCAGAAGCAGGGACAAATATTTTTGCAAACAGCAAAATTTCGTAAAATTTGTGATTTATATATAATGATTGAAATATATATTGTTTACTTCAGATGTTACGTTCTATGTTTTAAACCGAGTAGGACGGCCCAGGTGTTTTCATCCGTGGCCCGCTTTTGGGATGTCCAGGTACAGTTCCCATTGTCGATCTACCTGATCCGTGTTTTTTTTTTTTTTTCCTCCCGGATCGCCAAGAAAGTGCTGGATAGGTTAATTACATACCCAAATTTCCTGTCCCTCCATTTCATTTCCATTATTATTTCTCATCTCTCATCTGGGGTCTCTTTCAGGGTTCATCTCATCTGGGGTCTCTTTCAGGGTAGTAGTGTCGGCGGGTGTTTCGGCGTTGCATGGCAGGATGTGTTCTTTGTAAAACTTCCGTCCTACGGTCTCGGTCTCCGAACCCGTTCTGGAGGGTCCGTTTCCGGACAACAGTAGAGTAGGATACCAGCTGTTCTGGCTTTCCGGGGAGTTTCCAACTGGTAAATTATAGGGACTCTGCGCTGTCGTAGCTCCTATCGCCTCATCCTGCCTCATTTGGGACATAGGTATAATAGACCAAGTTTGGACCTCTGTGCCCAATCCCTCCGTAACGTAGTCCAGTCCTGTGTCTCAGCATTTGGTACATTACGAGTTGAAAGACATATTTTGACTTCCATCATAAAAAGCTGGTTGAATGCTCGCAAAATACTGTAAAAGCAGAACATGCTTCTTAAACTTTATTATCCTTTCACAATTTGTGCTGCTGAAAACAGCTGGACAATAAATGCAGTAACATAATTACGAAGTTTATTTTTCAGTGATTAGCTGAAGTTAGGATTCAACTAAATGTTATTTCCGCTTTCATGTGTGTGTGAGAGAGAGAGAGAGAGAGAGAGAGAGAGAGAGAGAGAGAGAGAGAGAGAGAGAGAGAGAGAGAGAGAGAGAGAGAGAGAGAGAGAGAGAGAGAGAGGGGTCGTGCACGTTCGTCCTCCCAACATTGTCATATTGAACGATGAATGAAAGGGTTGAAATCATGCTCAAGTGAGCCTATGATCCATAGGGCTTAGTTACCCGTCATTCGTCTTTAATAAGAGAAATGCCTGTAAAAAAACCTTATCCAGATAACTCACCCTGGCCAGTATTCGAACTCAGGATCTCTTGAACATGAGGCAGGCAATAACAGACCGTTGCTTTTTTGTCAGAATGTTTTCTTGCAGTATTACACTCCAATATTGGTGATTCCACTTTCAAAGAGTAATGGTGAACCCTTAGCCGAAGGCAAATATTACAATACAAAGGTTATTCAAGTGGTGTGCATTAAAGTTCCGCAAATTAGATATATTGAAAAGGTTTGTTGATTTCGAAAGGGCAAACTTAGAACCTGCAGATGGTTAACTGTGAAAACCAGGGTAATCAAGAGATTTCAAGTATTGAATGAAGTTCATCTCGAAGATTTTGAGAATTCCTGGTGGTTTACAGAGAAAACTATTAATCACTTTAGTGTTCTACGGCCAAGGCATTGGTCTCATTCTATCTTTCTTAGGTTTTGATTTAAAAGCCAGGTGAAATGTAATTAATATGCTTACCGACATCCGCATTTCTAGACACAAAGAAGCCAGACTTCGTCCCTGTCGCATAGTTAATGATGCGTACAGCCGTTTGATCCCCTACTAGTTGAATTAACTCACTTCACGTCAAAGGCATGAAGAATTTCACACTCCGAAGTCTTTGTCTGTAAATATCAGTCTTAGGAATTTGTGCTACAGCACCACGTCAGATTTTGCAGTGTTGCTTTGTGGAGTTGTGTATGCGTCAGAAGATACTGAAATGCCACCGAAAATACACGTTTTAACCTTCAAAAAAGTCATTTTAGGAGAAAGGTCCCTCTGCATAACTTGGAAATGAAAATCAGTTCAGTGAGTGCTAAACGCCGAGTTCTCCAAGGACGTGCAATGACATTTTTCAAGAAAAATCTTCCACCCCAAACTGTCCTTTGCACGGGAAAAAATATCGTTTTATTTTGTAAAGTAAATAAGTGTAAACTACATCAAAATGTGCATTTTGAATTATATGGGAATAACCTGCGAAGTATTTTCTGATCATTTCCGAATTATGTTTGTTGTTTTGAATATTCAGAGTTACTTTTTTACTGCTTTCCCTCCCTTTATGGCATAAATTTCACAATCACATAGCGACCCTCCCTTAAAGCTACATTTCCTAATCCCCTCGAATCTGTATCAGAAATATGCAATAAAACCATGTTTTCAAATTTTATCTCGGTTAACAAGTATATAGATGAATAAGCGTTTCTAATGGTTTGTTAAATGGGTAAAGTCACGTGAATGTAACCCATGTCGCTTTTCGTTGTTTCTCCTGTCCGTGCTTCTGTGAAGAGCATTGACTAATAATCACAATAGTAATCCTTGTTTTAAGCATCTGACTTTGGTATTCGTCCACTGTTTTACTATAGTTGAATTTTATATATAAAATCGCTATGTTTACCAACGTTCATCAAAATTGGGCACGAAACCTCGCTTAATTGTGCTCAGAGGCCTCTATCAACATTGAGGTTCCTTTACGTGCTGTAAATCTGTCATGGTACCACCGGCTTTACTTCCCTTCCGAAGGAAGCTAGTTTAAAGATTTTTATGCACGCTCAAAAGAAAAACCATCGCCTTCCGCCGGGTCGAACTCGTAACCTCGGGAATCGGAGACCAGCGTGTTACTTCTAGACCGCGGAGGGCAACTTCTTATAGCTACAGTCATTGTAAGATAGAAAACAACATTGCAGATTGCGACAATGCGGTCTGACTTCAGTGCTGTTCTCCCGTTTGGAACTGGCTGCCGGCGTAACGGTATACGGAAGAAGTAGAAAGTAACGGTTTATCTGAACCAGCCGCGACCGCTGGTATCGAGCGATCGCGAAACAAAAATATTCATACTGGCCTGTAAAGTAAGGTAGCGGAGACCTTTTCCAGTTTTGTGGGCAGATTGAAAGTGATAAGAGATTTTCGCAATGGTCATGAGAAAGCATTGCGGCGATATATCGTAACATTTCATATGCAAGGAGTGATGTCGAGCCGAGTAACCAATCTTGACGGGGACATCTTAAAATAGGACGGATTTAAAAATTGTGCGTAAATTGTGGAGACCTTTTGATACGAAGCGCCAGAGAAGGCGATTCCAATTGAATATCAGAACTCCCCTTGGGGAGGGGAAGGTGTTAAGTAAGCACAGCGTTTATAAAAAGGAATGTTTGAAGCCACTCTAGGTATGGTTTATTTGCTTACGTGTGATGTTGTGTAGGTCTGCTCGTTTGTGCGTTCAGTTACTACTTGTGTTGTTAGCCTACTTAAGCTTTTCAAATGGGAAGAGTTCTGGGCTGCAGCGAATTAGGTGTCTTGCGTGCTCAGCGTTGGCACCTCGTTACTCCATTCTTTTCATATTTCCCTCTCGCACACTATTCTTGTGCATGCAAATCGGCCGCGCTATGGCTGAGTGGCCTCCGTTCGACTCTCCAAGCCGGCGAGGATTCGATCCCAAGCGACCATAAAGTGAGACTGATGGTGGACAACACGGTGCTGGGGCGGGTTTTCTCCGGGATCTCCGGTTTCCCCTGCCATCTCATTCCACCGGTGCTGCATCTTCATCTTGTGCATCATCAGTGTCACCGCCTTCGGTGCCATAAGTAGTAAAACCGGGCGTTAAACACTTTACATTTCATTGCATGTATAATTTACATCCATAAAAATTGGAACAAGTATTTACATGGTATATATGTCTTAAATGCATATAATTACAGTCCGGCCGTTGTATCTCCGGCTCTGACGTTTAGCGACTGCAAGAGGTGGAGGGGGAAGGTTAATAGTACCAACATACAGTAATGGCCAATTGAAAATATATATTCAAATATTATATTTAGAATGAAAATATATTAGCTTTAAAACATTGAAATCGAATTTGTAATTTCATTACCATGCAAGATATTCATTTAAACAGCACTCTTTTCGAATATTTCGTTCACAACTTTCACACACACTAACTACATTTATTGGTAGTACTGAGAGTCTCTATCTCCGGTGTTGTGGTCAGGAAGTTAAAACTGTCTGCTAGCGCCAATCAGCATTGTCGCTGCTAGGCATGGCTTCCGAACCCAACACCGTGTTGCCAGCTTAAATTTGTTTGAGCCACGTGGGTTTAACTGCTTGCGCTGGTGAACTTTCTATGCCATATTTTGCGTGCGTGAATTCCGATTGTTTGTGTTCGTAAGTCCTATTATTATCGTTATTATAATAATATGGCTACTGGTTCGTAAAATATGCAAATACGTGAAATATTTAAAACAAGCATTGTTCCTCTGCTTGAAATACCCGCTAAAGAACTGGCAACAGCCTGCTTCCCCCTCTCGAGAAATGTCAGAGCCGGAGATAGAACGGCCGAACTGTATAATAGTTTGAGTTATCTATTTTTCTAGTCCAATGGAACTGCCAGTGCTTCTTCTATATAGCTGAGAACGTCACTTACGTCAAGAGACAATTCGTCATTGTCATTGCCTTCATCGTCGAGTCTTGCAAATTTATGATAGACTCCAAAATTTCTTCAAATTTATTTCCAAAAGTCATTTTCTTTTATTGCGTCTGCTTATCACACAGCTTCCCCACTTTTTTTAAAATTTCTTTGTAAATAAGTCGTTTGTCATTTGAGCCCAACTAAGTGCATTGATTTGGATGGTAATGGTAATGGAACAGCCAGATTGCGTCTTTTATCATTTCAATAGCAAGTTGATCCAGCTGATTCACTTTTTCCTGGCTTTTAAACGGAAGAACAACCGAACTCTAGATTAAATAAACACGATTACGACGCAATCATAAACATACCATAGCTGACTCCTTAGCTCAGACGGTAAAGCATCTGCCTTCCGTGCGAGGGGTCCTGTGTTTCTCGGCTGGGATGATTCCACAAACATGGATGAGAGTGCGAATGTGTGCGTGATCTAATGATTAAAATCAAACTACCAGCAACCGAACGTTTACGAGTTAACACCATCGCCAATGGGTGATACGTTCTACAGGATAACGGCCGTCGATATGACCATTGCAGTTAAAGGCGGAATATAAAGGGGGGGGGGGGGCTGAAGCTCACGTTCTGCAGATACAGAATTCTACAGGCTAACGAAGTAAACTGTTTGCTCCTGGAATTTAACAAACACTTTGGCTTGTTCAAAGTATGGTCATTGCAGTGCTTGCGTTGCGTTATAATATATTAAGTATTATATTTATTATGAACACTATTTGAGCTAGAAATATCAGATTTTCCGGTTGTGTTGGAAATATCACTCCCTACCTTCCTTGTGGATAACTTGCAAAATTTGAATTTTTGTCTTAGCGCAAATAGTATGTATTAGAGATGGATTCACTTGGAATTGTCTCACCTCACATAAGGGAAGCGTTCAAGGACAACATTATCACATTCGTAAGTCACAGTAGTTAAAACTACTACTTCAACGTTCAGAGCTACTCAGACTTCGAATAAATGCAATAATAATGCCCGCCAATATACCGTAGGTATTAGCTTGTCTGTCTCATGTTCAAGAGGGCCTGAGTTCGAATCTCGGTCAGGGTGAGTTATCTGGATACTGTTTTTTTCCGCGGCTTTCCCTTATCCTGATGGACGAATGTCGGGTAACTCTAAGCTGTATGGACCCAGGGCTCATTTGACCTTCATTTCACCCATTTGTTTCATCGTCTGATATGACAACGTTGGAGGACGTAATGCTAATAACTATGGGTACTACACCCGAAAAGTGCATCACAACACAGGAAGCTTACTGCTTTTTTAAAAGGTGCGGGCTATATCAGGCAAGCCTTCGGTCCTCCGTGATCTGGATTCGAGTTGGAGACTAATGCTACTCGAAATATACGATATTGTAGCTCAAAGAGCATTAGATAAGTACAACTTGCGCATGGCAGTGTGTTGAGGTCAGTGACCTTCATTGACGAGCAGTGCATTTGGCTGTTATCTGTTTATTCATGTGTGCGTGATATGAAAGATTAGCGGTTATCATATATGCAAATGTTAATTACAATTGCAACCGCATTTTTTCATTTGACACAAATGGATTTTGATTCCCTCTTCTTTCTCCTAGTCATTTTTTTTCATTATGGAAATTGCAGAAGATGGGGACTCATTTTCATTCTTTGAAAAATATTACAATAAATAATTACGTGGAGAAATATTTAATGCATTTATAATCATTAAGGTTATTATGCACTCCCGTTGCGTATAATTGGCTATCCTTTCATATCAGACACACAGCTCCCAAGTTCTCCATTTGTTTGGTCACTTACCGTAGGCCAAGTTACAATAAGCAAGATAAACGAACGCAGCGCTGGTCACTGAATATTCCTCAACGCTGTCATGTAATACATTGACTCCCGTGTGTGTGCGATAGGCTTGCGTAAACAACTTCAGTCCATATATTTTCCGATAGGGTTTCACGCTTTGCTGTGTATTAAGATCTGTTACTCAATATCCTGTGTTGTTGTTATGAACACGGTGCAGATAGATAAGCGCAAGCTAACAGTGACACTATAGAAATGGTAGATTGGTTTACTCACCATAATGTGGCAAGTGACATTACAATGACGGCCTTTGAACTTGTTACTCATAAATAAAAACAAGCCAACGTTGTTTACCTTACAGCTCACACTTTGCTGATGGCAGTACTTCATGCAACAGGTAGAAAAACTCTTAATATTTCTTAAATATACCAATGAAATTTTTCCATTGGCAATTAAAATTGTATATTAATAGGGTTGTATTTATTTCTACAAGAAACAAAATAGAGGAAGCGTTGCATTCCACCAAAAACAGATCCATATCGCAGAAGTGCGTTTTAAGGACCCCTGAATTTAATAAAACCGCTTAAACCTGTTTATATATTTCGGACATAACCTGAAATGTCGATAAATACCAAACTATGCGACATAGAGACGTTAAAATCTTCATAATTACATGAAAAGTGGTTCGTTTTTATTTTCTTAGAAATCTGTTACTGAAGTGGCATAGTCGCGCTGCTGGAACGGTTACTATGGATTTATCTTTAACAGAAACCTCTCATAACGCACTGATTATTATTGTAAGAGTGAGAGGGGTACTGACGCGCCTGCCGTTCCTGTGCTAAGCACCAATGAACGCATCACTTCAGCCAATGGAATTCGCAGGATTCGCAAATGACAGATAGATGTTGACTCCATGTGGAGTAATCATTGCGTTATCCGAGAGGTATCTATTACTAAGGATAAATCCATAGTAACCGTTCGAACAGAGCGACCATGCACGTGGATGATGTTTGCATGGATGACACTGTATTTTAGGTGAACCTAAAATCCTTATCCTAACCGTACGGCGTGCAGAAACATGCGAGCAGCAAAAGGGTTACGTTATACATTTCCTGCGCCTTGCCATTTTATGTTGGGTGGTCAGTATTTATATCTGAATTGCTTCTGTCTTCCTTCAAAGGAGTAAAATTACTACCTCACAATTTCTACCATCCTCATCCACAACACCCCATCATTAGTAGATGAAAATCCTTTCTGCGGTTAAACCTAATCCTGGGTGGGGACGCAGAACAAATCTTCGGGCTGAACACAGCCTGCCAATACCTCGTCATCTGAAGTGCTCTCGCTGTTCAATTATTTCTCAGTGTGAAAGGATATAGAATTTAATCGCTTTGATATAAAAACTAACATCATTATCCCTATAACGAAATGGTTAATGAGTTTTTCTCCCCAAGTTTTTCTCGATTAAATTGAAGTCGATATAGAAGTTGTAGAAGCTATACAAGCTTGTGATGTAACACAACTGTTTTGCGAAGTTCAACGTCATAGGAATATGATTGCAATCATTTTGAAGTTAACTGTTAATTGCCGTATGTGGTAACTCCGTTCAAATTTGTTTTCCCTTTCCCAACCAATATTGCAAGAAAGCAGCGCATTAAGCATCGGAACCGTTCCAGACCATAGAACAGTTACGTTACCTAACTGCAGTTTTGATACATTTCACGGAATATTGAAATAGCTCCGCGCCCGATGATCCACTTTGTAGCGAAACGTATGCCATGCGTATGGCCCTACAAAACATTAATCGAATTTCACTCTCGGCGCAGCGAGCTGCTCGTAACTGGGTCAGTGGGGCGAGCTGATGCACTCACGAATTGACACTTGGGTTTAGGAACCACTTCCTTCTGGCATTATCTTTCATGCATGAATTTTCCTACTTTTATACAGTTACGCTTCTCTGGATTATAAATCCTTGCATAACATGACCGCATGCTTCCTTAGGGGCACGAATTGGTTATGCCTCCGCATAAACCCGGAAACAATACTACACCAGAAAGTGTGTATTAATCCATATTTGGAATATTGAATCTGTTGGAAAAGGCCTCCGCTCTCGCACAATTTAGGATGAACCGTAAAATTTAGCAAGTGAATCCTTTATATCCATTTGGGCGTATAAAAATCCCAAGGCCCTGAGAATGTTAGCAATTCGGTGCCGTTATTCGTATCTTAAGTTCAGTAACAAACTATTACAAAAACACTCAGTATTTCCTATATATTTGTGATCCTCGCCCCATTCTTTATGAAGTTAGTGTGATCTATAGGAAATTGATGAATCTTACTCTTTGCCTCTTATAATTTTAATTTTTTACATACTTATGAATAAAATCCCGCAATGCTTAATCAAAAGGATGTGAAACATCGGTCGGGCTCTGACTTCCTTAACCTTCCCTTGAGTGCTCCAGCCTTGCCATTCTTATAGTCTCTTAGACCCTTTGGCGGTGGAACAATCATCGGTTGGAATGGTCCAGTATTTTTAAAGATAAACCTCTGTACCACCTCTTCGGTCCCTTAGCTGTTTTTAATTGCATAAATGCTATAATTCGCTTCACATAACCATAGACCCTTATCTATAATAAAATAATGATAAATCTGGCGAATTGCAAGTCAAAATCCTTTCCGCGAGTTTTCCAAAAACGATTCACTTTCACTTGTTTAGTTCACTCTCTTTATAGATTACGCGAATGTATGACATATTTCTCAGTGTAGATAGGCTTGTATCAAATGGAAAATCACTCTTTTTTTAAATTGCAATTGAGGTTTAGTTTCTTTTAATCTCTCTTCTTTCCAGTGGCCATGCGCTGCAGCAACTGGTTAAGTGCAGTTTTGTACTACGAAACATTTACGAAATTTTATACATGAACTGGACGAAAATGGTTATCTATTAAACAAATCTGGGTTTATTGAAAAAATGATCAGTTAAGTGATTAGACGTTTATAGCTGCAATCTTAAACATTTTTTTAAAATTAACATCCAACATGACTTGAATGAAATGGGTGAAATGATGCTCAAATCAGCTCAAGATCCATAATTACGTTAATCCGACATTCGTCTTTCAGGATGACATTTCTTTGAAAAAATAATACCTTAAGGATATGTATGACTGAAATTAGATGAACATTTTCAAACAATCAGCTTTTCCTCTTTTATTCTATAAAATAGTGTAAGCCTTCCTGAATGTAAAAAAAAAAAAAAAAAAAAAAAAAAAAAAAAAAAAAAAAAAATAAATAAATGCTTAAATAGCCTCCGCAAACCACATTTAAGTGCTCTAATCGGTTTGAAAGTTACGTGAATGCTAGTGTTAGATATGAACTGTAATTCTTTATCCTTGTTTTCTCGCTATTGAAAATTTCAGCATTTTTCATCATTTAAAGTGTTCCTTGCGTCACAGTTTGTTGTTAGACTAATGAAACTTGCTACACACGTTCATAGAGACACAGTGAATAGAAATTGCCCTGGGTTTTATTGTGAGCTCACTTTATTTACGTCGAAACTCAGAAAAAGTTCAAATTTTAGGCAAAAAAGCCATATTCATAGCTTTAAAAATGTTTGGAGCCTAAAGTTGAGACACAGAGAAACCTAGGTCAAATTAAAAAAAAAAAAAAACGGATGTATTGGGAACCTGTTATTAAAATGTTAATACAAAATTTAAGTTATTTTGTCGCAAGGGACTTTTTAGATGAGGTAACCAAAAATAATTAATTTTGACCCTATTTTCCAAACTATCAAAGTGAAATTGATAACATTTGGGCTTTATCACATTTGCACTAAGTTACATCTGCGATATAAATCTTAAAACGCTAGCGTTATTAGTTCAGGATTTCAAATTTTCAGTCCTAGGTATCCTTAACCAGATAGCTCGCCCTGACCGAGATTCGAATCGGGACCGCTTGAACGTGAGGCAGACCCGCTACCAACTACGCTATCAAGTCGGGCGCTGAGGAGTTAATTGGAAATTTGATAATTGCTGATATGGACATTTTCCCCGCAATGTTTCAGCTGTAATTTTAAATAATATTCTAAAACAGATTATATTCTTTAGTTCAGGTAAAATTTCCACACTTGTAATGGTTGAAAACCATCAGCATTTTCATTTAACTCAATTGTTCTGCCGTATTTCTTTTTCTGTGTTTGTTTTGGTATATACAAGTGTATACATATGCATGCCATTTCAATAGACATTGTGGAAAAATAAAAGTTCCAGTACATAATTTTAAGTAATAGTATGTTCCTTGAGGTATTAAACCTGACAATTTTAATATGAAGACGAACCTTCTGGAAACGTTGGAGAAGCTTTAGCAAGGGATTAGGGGAATAAAGTACATAGATGATAGTATTTTGTCTCGTGGTGAAGCGACTGCAATTAGGAATTGAACTCCCACCCATAAGTTTGCAGCTTTGTTGCAAGGTACTGAAGCTAAGTGGGGCGGCTTCGATGCTCTGTTGCAAATCCAAGGTTTCCGCTGGTTAACCTTGGTCAGTCATGGAAGAACCGTTGCATATTATTGACTACTAATATTAGAACAGATAACTCTGTTACTTTGGATGCTGAAGCAAGGTTCGTTTTAACATAAACGCAGTTGCTTATGCCACAATATTTTAGTTGCTGAAGGGTATACAAACTGTTGCACCGGATCATGTGTATCGTAAAGAAGTATGCGGATTATTCAGATAATAGTGCATTTTGCTCATTGCGTATTTGTAACTTCTGCTGTATTTTCAGGTTCTACCTCATTTTTTACTGTCGCATTTCCTGTACATTTGTAATATTTGTCCATTTCTACGAGCATCGCGTTCGTCCAAGTAATTCCCGAAAACCCATTAAGTGCCATTGACCTTTGTCTCCGAGTCAAATTTTATTTACTTGCATTAGTAATTCACAATGGGTGTTTGGCGTTTCACTATGTTTGAGTAACCGCTGTAAAATCTATTCATACTAATATGCTAATATAGATAAATATTTGCAGACTTTGCTTCATTTCATATTTGGGAGTGAATGGCTGTTTGCATCATACTGCTAGAAACAAAAGAGAACTTGATATTTTAATAGTGGATTGCGATGCAAGCTTTAACAGTAAGGTTTTTATTTTTGCCAACGTCCTTCGTTTCACAAACATTCTGTTCGTAAGATAAAAACTACTTTTAACACGTGTAGCATATTATTTTTTAGATAGTGCTCGACTGTGTAAGATATCAGTATTATATTGATTTCTGAAACTAATAGAAATCACGTCTTTTCAACTCACGTGTAAAACGAGTTTGCTTCTTGAGACGAATTCAACTCTCGTGTGCAGTGAGATGTCAGAAGTTCTCACAGATTTTGTGTAACCTTCAGCCTCTCGCTTTAGGAAAGTTTTAGGCTTACCTACTTCCTAGTGTTTCTTTGTATGATTGTTCTGTTCTTATTGCTGTGTACTGTCATTTTAGTGTGGAAATTGATTTTTGTCCACGAGGCAGCTTTTTAGTAAAGGAAGTTTTAAAATAATTGTTCTTGACCTTGATAAAATGTAATCATTGAATAGTTGGCCCACAGTGATGAATCCCACTGTTTACTTTCCCTTTGAAGGTTGGAGTTAAGCCAGGGACACGTTTCAGGGCACACTAAACATATTTTGCTTTAAACCAGGCAATCAAGCCATTAAATGCTATTTCATATTGCTTACGAGGTTCTTTTGGCAAGTGTTATTCTCTCTGCGGTTTATTTGATTCTTCCATTTCGGTGGATTCGTGGCGGACCAACAATCTTTCCTTTCATCTATTTCGCCTCCATTTTTTCACACTCGTACCAGGCTTTGAACTCGTCACTCTTTCTGGCTCCTTTCTTTTCCAGGCGCCGACGTGTGAGGGCGTCAGCCCTCCATAGAGGGAGGGTAAATAGAGAAACGATCAGTTCACCGTAGTTCATTGTCGCTTTTAACTGTGAGCTGTTACATTGCAGCGTACGTATTAGAGAACAGTATATTATGTTCATTAAGTAACAAAATTGTTGTGAAGTTGAAACACTAAGGGAAATCATTTTCGCTTGTTGAATGCTCTTGAAAGACGAGCTGCTATATTGTATTGTTTTCATTTTACTTTCTCTAGTATTGTATTTCACCCAAAAATTCGATACCAACATACCCGCCTCTGTAGCATAGGTGTAGCGTGTCTCCTCACATTCAAAAGGTCCCGAGTTCGAGTCTCAGTCAGGGTAGTTATCTGGATAAGGTTTTTCCCAGGGATTTCCCTTTTCCTGAGACAAATGTCGGGTAACTCTAAGCTCTATGAATCCTGAACTCATTTGAGCTTCATCATCCATTTCAATCATCACCTGATATCGGTTGACGTTGGAGGACAAAAAAAAAAAAACGCTTACAATTCCCGGACAGTGTTCAGAAATTTGTGATGCAAATCCCAGATTTATGCCAATTGTGTTCACATCGGGTTTTGTCCTATTTGCCTATTTTATTCCTTTATTCAGAAACGTAGGCTTTTAAGTTATAAGCACGTTTTCTACAATTAGCCCAATTTCTTAGTTTTATAGTGCTTATAAATGCCTATTTCATACGTTTGTGCCTATTTTACTCATTAGCGCCTAGAACTACCTTTTAAGCCAATTTCTTCTGCATGTAATTTGTGACAACAGCTTTTGCATTTGTTGGTTTCAACGTGAAGTTTTCGGGGAAGAGAAATTTCTTACTGCTGCACATTGGATATACAAAAAGGGGTTTATCAAGGAGACACATCTGTGCAAATTGGCCCGAAACTTACAATACCAAATTTAGTTTTTGTCTTAAAATTAATATAGACATACTTCAATATAATTTTTTTTTTTTTTTTTTCTAGCGGCGCTACCGAAAATGTTAAATAATCCTAAACCTGTATTGTAGCTAACCTCAGATTTCTCATATTCCATATTTTCTACATTTTCCTAACTTCCAAATGTTCCACAGGATGTAGTTTTCTATTAATCTGTATGAAATTCTAAACATGCCTGTAAGGGCAACTGTATATTAAGTGTACACATATACATTTGTTGTGTTTTTGTTATTTGTATTGAAAAGGATTATAATACTTCTTACTGAAAACCCTTAGGGAAATAAAAATTGTTAAATGGGTATGATTATTTTTTCTCTTCGGTGATATGGCGAAGACAAATATTTCACATAGATACAGGTCATTAATAGGTTTAAATGGGTGTAGAAACTTATACCACAAGCATTAATTTTTAAAATTACAATATGTGGGACATTTTGAGAATCGCCTGTAATTTAGACACTTAATTCCTCAGAAACTGCAACTTGGTATTATTCCATTCTTGATCGACCACTGAAATAAATGGTATACTTTTTAAATAAATTTACCAAAGCTTTAGATATTTCAATTTTCACCCTTAAGCCCCCTCAAACCCATGTTTTTGTTTTTTGACATAGTTAATTACTTCACACCTTTCTGCACATGCTTTTTACTTAGTGAAGTGGATTTATATGTATTTTAATTATACGACAATATCTGTTATTTTAACTTGTTGTGGAGCCATTTATGACATTTGGAATAATTATAGACTATTTCACCTAGGTAACCGTTTAGCAAATTTGTTGCAGCATATGTTGCGATTTTGTTATAGTGCACTTTAGGAGACATTTTACTAAAATTGTGTATTTCTAAGTGTTTACTTAGCAATTTTCAGTGCCTTTTTGCCTGCCTATTTCACACATTTTTAATGCCTATAAATCCGCTCCCTACTGATTAATAAAGATGCGGGTTTTTAAAATAAAAAAATGTCCATGTGTCTAAGTGTTTGTGAAGAGCATAACATAAAAGCGTAAAGTCTAAAATGCAAGCTCATGTACGTTTGAGATATGTTTGTTTTCATGACGAATGAAATACATTAACTTGAGCTTTTGTGACAACAGTGTTAAGTCCACCTCATTCTGAATTGCTTTTACGTTACTGGTAAACCGTAGTGTGCTGGAACCCCGCGCTGCGAAGACATGGGGAGATCCATGTAACGTCGATTTGTTGACCTCTGGTCTTTAACCGTTGTATTCAACGCTCTGCCATGTAGTACTTCCAGGACGATAGATTTATATGAAGGCGTCTGTTGTACTCATACAGAATGAGAAAATTAAAGTTCGTAGTTGAATAATGCTCTTCCTGTATATAAGAAGCTAAAATCAGATTGTGTACTGGTGACCTTAAGACCGGCAGCCATTATTCCTGTGTGGCAGGAATAAACATTCGTGGAACAAGTAAAGCTTGTTCAGGAGCTTGCGGTAGCCATGAGATGTGATGAGGATAATTGTTTCAGGGCGTGGTGTAGACAAAGGAATTGTAAGGCATTATTGTATGCGCAATATGGTCCAAGCGCATTTCCAGTTGCCTGCTAGAAGCGTGAAACTGCTCTAAACGATCAGCTGATAGCATGATTGCAACCAATTTCTCCATTAGCACAGTATCTTGGCGTCAAACTATTTATTAGGCATTCTAACCTTATTCTTGCCGGGGAAAAAATTGTTAACGACGCTATCATTACCAGGACCATGTACCGTCAATTTACCGGAATTCCACAAGAATTCTTTTATATCCAGTAAAGCTGCTGGCATGGGACTATCACTTCTAGGCATTCTTAAAAACCATCGGCCAGGGCAGGATTAAAACCCGCAACTTTGATTATCAAGTCATTTTATCTATATTACTCTCATATATTCGGATCGCTTTGAGAGAGAACAAAAAATACATCCTAAAGTTGTTTTATTAAACCAACAATTTTAAGCTATTGTGCTGTAGGATTTTTGTATCATTTTAAAATCATATGACACTTAAGTGCAGAACTACGCGAAATGTAAATATTACTTTGTAGCCATTAATGTTACAGGATATACAAACTGTTTTTGCAGCGATGACATTTAATTATGATTTATCCAATTATCAATGTGCCTTTATTCAGACTTTGCATATTAGATTGAAAAAATATTTCTGCACTTTATGGGACCATTCACAAGAAAAACATCACGTAACAATAAAAGCTAAGTTCATGTTACCGTATTGCACGCGTTCTCATTGGCTGGCATTGACATAGGCATGGCCATCAACTTACAATGGGATCAGAACTTTGGAAGCGCCCGCCTCGGTAGCCTAGATGGTAACGTGTCTGCCTCACGTTCAAGAGGTCCCGAGTTAGAATCTGGAGAAAAAAAAAAAAGCCACTTTGGAAGTTCTGAGGATTTTATGTTCGTATCTCCGGAAAACTTAAAGTAGCCAATACTACTCAGCCTCAGAATATGTGCGAATGTCAACATTGCACCGTAGCAGAACTTTAAGAGCGTATATTATCGCTAATTTGATACATTCTAGTAATAACCAGGGCGAAGAGATTTTGTGATTGACTTCCAAATAATTTCAATTTGAGCTTCAGTGAAAGATATGGCAGTTGCAATACAAGTCAGATGTAAATAGCTGATCGCAGAAAACGTTATCATGTGTTTGTTGGCGGAGTGATCAACCGCGCTGTTTGAGTCCCCACTCTGAGCCTGGCAGGGACTGAGGTATATAAAGCAATTATTGTGCTGCTCGAATGATTACCCTAGCTTTATCTTTATTAATAGAAATCCCTCAGAAACGTGCTGATTACTCCACATGGATGTAACATCTGTGATTCCTGCTCATTCCCTTGGCTGAAGTGATGCGTTCATTGGTGTTTAGCACACGACCGAGAAGCGTGTCAGTACCCCTCTTACTCTTTCAAGAATAAGCAGTGCGTTATCAGATAGGTTTTGTTAACAAAGATAAAGCCAGCGTAACGTTTTGAGCAACAGGATAAATACGGGTTTCTACATTCTGATTTTTAAAAGATGACATGACAACTGTCAAGCAAGGACGTGGAGGGTAAGAGAAGGCCAGTTATCGCAAGTTGTGTGCGGGAAAGTTTGCTTGAGCATTCAGTTGCGTTGGTATTGTTAGCCTGCTTTGTTACAACACTATTAGAATACGTGTTATGGAAGCAAGAATTAGTCGAAGTAGGATTAGAGGTTGACCTAGGATTCGTGGCGCAAGACAAAGATCAGCTTAGATCCACAACCAAGCTAGAGAATTTCTGTTCTCTTAGAAGATTCTTTGAACAGGACGAGGAATATTTGTTTCTTCACAATGAACCGCTTATTCCTTCCAACCAAGTGAGTAGGACTGCGCGTGCCCTTAAAATGAGTGAGGTGACTGTTTCTAGAATCTCTAAAGAGAAGCATCTGCAGCCTGGTCCATCACGATTTGTAACTTCTGGGAAACAAAAACCAAGAGCATCTCGGCACACAACTGGGTAGTTTTCAACTAAATGCCATAAGAAGGCACATCTATGAATATTTCACCCGAAAGGAGCATCCTACCACACGTAAGCTTCTTTCTTCTCCTAAAGAAGAGAGCTATTTGAAGGAAACCTTAGTTCTTTTAACAAAGTTCTCCATGATCTGGGATTAGAGTTAAAAAAAAAAAAGGGAAACTAATACTCTATGGATCATATATTGTAGCGCTAAGTGCTTTGTTTTTAATAGAAACGCTGAATTAGAACTTGCGTGGTTGGATGAAACCTTGGTAAACGTCGGCCATACTGTGTCAAAGGGCTGGACTGACGGCACACTTGGGTTCGATCCCAGGCGACCGCAAAGTGAGATTTGTGGTGGACAACACGGCGCTGGGGTGGGTTTTCTCCGGGATCTCCGGTTTCCCCCGCCATCTCATTCCACCGGTGCTCCATCTTCATCTCATCTATCATCAGTGTCATCGCCTGCGATGCCATATGTAGTGAAAGCGGGCGTTAAACACTACACATTTCATTGACGGCACACTTAAAGTACCACAATTTGTTAGATTAAATTATTCTTATATTGTAATAATTTTATTATTTGACTGAATGTCATGTCTGCTTCCTGGCAACATTGCAGCTCCCCACGTGGAGAAACAATGACCATATCTTTTAAAAATCAGACTGTAGCAAGTTGTTGTAGAGTATTCTCTGATTTAGATCCTTCTCTTTCTCTGGGTTCGAACCATTCTTTTGATTTTTATATCTATTTTTGACAAATAGAAGTAATATAGAATTCCACCCAGAAATTCTGTATGTAAATGGGCTCTCGGAAGAAAGAAAGGAAAAATGAAGTGTTGATTAAACATTTGAAAATGGAGGGAAGAGATTAGGCTTTTATATAAGTCCAATATCTTCTAAGGAGACGAAGATTTTGAAGTTTCTTATATCCAAAATAAAATTTACGTGGAAAGATGTTATTTTTCATTTACTCAAATAAGGCCTTAAACGATTTTGCTTAAAATGCCACATTCGTAAGATTACATAACTAATGTAATGTGTATCTTGAATTTTGTGTATCAGTTTAATTGAAATTTTAAACCATAAACATTGAAATAAGCTTATAGGCTGATTAAAATGTATGGCGAAACATTCGCGGGCTTTGGAGTGCGCGAGAAAGCAGAGGGTAGTTTGAGAAATGGTCCAGCAGAGGCGCTCGAACAGGCAGCATATCTTTTGTTTCATAATGGGAAGTATTGTATTCCCCCAAAACTTTGATTCAACTCTTTCAACGGAAATACATGTTTTAGAATCTGCTGAATCTAAAAACTTTTTTTGAAAAAGGATCGTTCATGTGTTCGACTGTGAACAGTACATCTTAAAATTGAAAGTCTGTCAAATGCCAAACTTGGTAATTAAGTTCAGCATCTTCCAGGGATGCCCTTTACGTGGAACATTTTTCAAACATTTGATTTTCTCAAAAATGAACGTGACAATTTTTATTATAATAGCTTTTGTTTAAATTGTTTTCATGACAAATGAAGTGTATTCTATCTTGAATTTCTCGGTATGCTTCAGAACGTCCTCATTTATTCTAAATGACTTTTGCATAAACGTAAGAGATGCACAAAATCTCTTTAGTTCTCTCTAGACGGACATCTATTGTCTGCCTAGTTCAGCATATACTAAGGCACTAATCTGTTACCAACTGGAAACAAGTTACATTAACCTGGATCCCATCCCGTATTGTATAACTGGCAATGAGACTGCCGATGCAGCAGCAAAGGAAGCTACTAGACAACCTCAAACAGTGTTACCAACTCGATAATACTGAATGTCCACGAAAGCCATTCCAAAAGTCGCAGTTTCTAAGAAAAATACTCCAAATTTGAAACAAAAAATAAACTCCCTGAGCAATTATTATTATTATTATTATTATTATTATTATTATTATTATTATTATTATTATTATTATTATTATTATTATTATTATTATTAATGTTACATTTAAACAAAGTGTGGATGGTAGAAGATGAAGTTTTATAAAATGTTTGCACAAGTCCCCATCCTCATTTCCATATTCCTCCATTTTTAAAGCCAGGTGACTAGATCCGACTGCTCCATTATCAGATTGGTGGGGCAGATTAAGGTAACTTGCGATTGTATGCACATTATTTTTATCTTTAGATCTTTTATTAGAGGCAGGTGCTTCATATTTGTTGCAAAACAGGAAGTAATCATGTTCATACAGTCAGCAAAGCTCTTGCTGATTATTGTTAATATGTAAGGTGACTACCACCGTCAGGAATGCGATGAAATTTGGGCTTCTCACTATTGACAATGGAAAACAAGTTTTCCGTTTTTTCTCGTGCAACTTACGGGTATCTCCGCATACCTTTCTGCAGCACTATTGCAAAATGATTTTAGAAGTGCAGAATACATATTATATGTTAATGTGGGAGTAATTGTACTTCAAAAATCTCCAAAATCTGCCCTGAGATATCCAAAATAGCCCAAATATGTTGCCAATCCCAAAAACGAATTTCAGTCACTGTTTTTTTTATACCCCGCCTTTAACTACAATGGTCATATCGGCAGCCGTTCTCCTTTGGAACATACCGAAGGTGTTAACTCGTATTCGTTAGGTGTTTTTTTTTTTTTTTTTAATCGTTAGATCACGCACACATTCACACTTTCATTCATACTTCCAGACTCTGGGGAAGATGGGGAATTATCTTGGTCGGAGAAACATCCCCATTCCCACCGCCGGGAATCGAACCCGGGACCCCTAGCGCGGCAGGCAGGTGCTCTACCAACTGGGCTACGGGGCCAGCCTGTCACTGTTATGCTTTTCAAATACCCCAGATTTTGCTACTTTCTCCCCAAATGGGCAACAATTCAGATCCCACACCAGGATTTTCAGCAGCATTTTTAAATGGTCATTCTGCAGATGGTGCTCTTCCTTTAACAGCAAGCTACAAGCCTTGTATTATACACTCAACTCCAATTTCAGATTTCTAACGGTCGCTTCCGACGACCTGATCAAGTGGTATTATCAGATTTCTCATTCTCATCTTTTAAATCGTGATGATCTTCCACCTACATGTGACAAGTGCAGTTGTGAAGTGTAACATTCAAAGCGAGGAAAGCTCCAAATAATTTTCATTAAAGAGAGAATAATGACTCGAACTAAGGCTACTCTTCAGTACTCTATTGTATAGTCACACGGGCTATTGTATAGCCCTTCTTGCATTGCAAGACTGCTCTCACTACAAGCATATTTCAGCTTTCCCTCTCCACTCAGGCGTTCCAATTTTTCCTACAACTCGCCCACACCGCGTGAACTGTTGGCCTAAAAGGGAGAAAGTATGCAATTCACACACTTCTGCTAATAAGTTTAAACTTCACAAGAGTTTCATATTTGCACCACTAAATACCAATCTGTTAAATACTGTCGATAATGCTATTGAAATATACTTAGTTGTGTTTAAACGCGCCACATACAACAAAAAATAAACTTTTCTTCACACTCTACAGAGACTTCATGTGACAAAATCTGTCTGTGCTTCCTATCGAAGAGACGCGATTGCTTCCGGAAACGTACGAAACATAGTACATATTCAAGGTTACGAGTGCGGTAAATACAGAAATATTCAGTATTGAATGAGCCCGCGGAACTGGTCACTCGAATCTCAGCAGCTGTCATATTGTCCACAGCACCGCGGATGTTCACAAATAAATTCAGAAAATGTATCCAGAGCAAATAAAATATTGTTTGGCATAAATTTTCTTGTTTTTCTTCTTTTTTTCCTGAAATTGCGGAGGCAGCACTTCCAGCTCCATTCCACTGGACCTGTGTCAAAGTAATCTGTCCAACATTTAGTCATAGATTTAATCATAGGTACATACTGTAAACATAGTCCATAGCTCAGTTCCGAATGAACTTTCAGAAGCATTGAAAGAATAAAATATGTATAATATACTCCAATTAGTAAACGAAACTCAGTTTACAATGGTTTGTATCGATAATGAAATATCCATGTGTATGTAAACCAGACAATGTAGTTGGATGTGACTTCTGGATTAAAGCGATATTAATTAAATGGATAAAAAAACTCATACTTTACAAAAATGCAAATCTCATTAGGATACAGTTTATTTAAAATACTTTATATATACATAGATTGACCCATGTTGGACCATTGAACCTTATTTGTCTGAATTTTCCAGTACTTTTATCCTTCGGTCATGCATAGAGCACAGAATTTCAAATCCATTACATAGCGACTAGCTGTGCTTTTTAAAGGTTTGACCATCCCTAAGCCTAGTTCCGAGTTCGAATCTCGGTCACGGTGAGTTATCTGGATAAGGTTTTTTCCGTGGTTTTCCCTTATCCTTCAAGACGAATGTCGGGTAACTCTAAGCTCCGTGGACCGTGGAATCATTTGAGCATCATTTCATCCAATTCATTCACCGTTCGATATGACAACGTTGGAGGACGTAAATAAACAAAAAATCCCTAAGCCTAGTGAATTCCTACATACCCCTTGTACCTACAAGAAAATTTGAAATAATATAATTTCTGCAAATGTTTATCTCGAATAGTTTGAAGTAAACAGAAAAATAATTTTAAAGATAGTATGTACAAAGTAGAGAAAGTCGTGCTATTATTTGTCACACATCAAATTTCTGTTTTCAGGTCATAGTGAGGCAGTTTACGAGATCGTTAAAACATTTAAAGATTTGGGTTCCTTGTTAGATAAAATATTAAATCGATTTTAACAAAATAAACTAGACTAAATCGGTATTATAAATTGACTTAGCAAACTAACGTAAACAGTCAGTACTGAGCTTTAGAAAAGCCTGCGCCAGATCCAGAATCTTTCATAGTTAACACCGAAACCGAATTGCGAAGTTATTATCGATTTCGTGAAAACTCTCAGACCTGAAAATTGGACGAGTGATATGGAAATAATAGGGGTTACTTTGTTTAATGAAACGAGAGATGTTGCATGTTTGAGGTAAGAATTATAGTGCCCTTCTGTTGGTACCATTTCGCAGCATAGAGAACCCACAAACGGTTACAATGTTTTAAAATTGCCTTTTCTTGCGATATGCAGAGGTCATGTAAATACAATGCCATCAAATAGCAAGTCGCTTTTTAAAGATTAAGAATCTTTGAGCCTCCTTATCCCATTGCCCCTACAACAGAACATGGTACGGTGTTTTTCAAGTTTAATTTAGTAGAAAAAAATGTTGCAGGAATTGGATCAAAACTGCCCTAAGGAATTATTTTAAACTTCTGGGAACTATAAAACAAGTATTACACAAACATAACAATTTGCCACTAAGGCTCCACTAATCTTAAGAAATTAGTGGAGATCGATTTCACAAAACAAATCGCTTGCGTCCTCAGTCCACAAAAACAAACTCCGTTGTCCAGGAAATCTCGGTTACCGTTTTTTTTTTTTTTTTTTTTTTTTTTTTTTTTTTTTTTTTTTTTTTTTTTTAGTATCACCAACATCTGAAAACGAAACAAGCCTAAAAACAGAATCAACTGCTGGTATTTCAAAATTCATTCCCAAACTATTAAATCTATCGGACCATTTAATTGTTTTAATAATTGAATTTCGTGATTTATTTCATGGTTAAATGGCCAAAAATGATCTGCTACGCCGATTTACCAGTTTTTTTTATACTTAATGTTACGAAAATGTTCTTTTGTTCTGGTTTCCGAATTACGTTTCGTCTTTCCAATATAAACCTAGTCACAATCTAAACATTTAAATTGATAAATACCAGATTTTTTATTATTAAGAATTTTATCTTTTTTAGAAAAATGTAGTAAATTTTTTAATACTCTATTTATTTTGAGGAAACCAAAAACATTGTTGCCTTCGCTTTTGCAAAGATACATGAAAGCAAATCCAGTCAGATTTTTATGATACGACATCTAATGAATATTGAGTGGACTTTCACAATTTACTAATTCAGATTGCGTTTGCATGTCACGGAGATTTGCTCCAATAAGGGCCTTGCGTGTGAACATTGCCAGCAAGAAATGTAATTTGGAAACCAGAACAAAAGAACATTTTCGTAACATTAAGTATAAACAAATCGGCCATTTTGGTCATTTAACCATGAAATAAATCACGAAGTTCAATTATTAAAACAATTAAATGGTCCGATAGATTTAATAGTTTGGGAAAAAATATTTATTTTAAAAAATAAACATCGCGTAATAAGTGGAGCTTTAGTGGCAAATATTTATATTTGTGTAATATTTATTGCTTCACTGTGGCTAGCTTCAGTTTTTACGTAATCAGTATAAAACAAGTGTTTATAACATTCCAAAATTCGGACATTGTTGCCTTCGCTTTTGCAAAGATACATGAAAACAAATCCAGTCATATTTTTATGATACGACTTATAATGAATATTGAGTGGACTTTCACAATTTACTAATTCAGATTGCGTTTGCATGTCATGGAGATTTGCTCCAATAAGAGCCCTGCGTGTGAACATTGCCAGCAAGAATGTACCAGATTCATGCAGAGGTGCAAAAAATAGGTCGTTATAAGCGTTCGTTATTGTGCAGGACTATACATTTTTGTGCATTTTCCGGTTTCCTGTTCTGTTATTTATAATGTAGATGTGCTCTGTTTGGCGGTGACAGACTGATGGAAGGATTCATGGTTAAGTTCGAGAAGATGAGACTAGCATACCAATTAACTGGATTGTGTTCTGGGAAACACAGGAAGTGCGGTAAACAATTCCTTGAAGGTGATGCGAGCTGCAAAAGCTGACTAAATGACAACTGATCAGTGAACTGGGACGAATCTCACGGGTTTAGTTGTCACTTGTTCAGATACTATGGCTTTCTTAGACCTTACATCTGTAGCATTAATTAGAAAATAATTCGACACTATCACTAAACACGTTTGAAATAATGATGAACATTGTTGTTTGGAATCCAAGAAAATGGAATTGTAAGAACACGCATGAAAATTAGCATGTCCTTTTGAAAAACATCTCATTTTTGCAAACTATTCACATAAAATCTACGTCACATACGTAACTTTGCACACAGATCCGTTCTACGTGTAGAGGAGTCTCTAGCAGTTAATACATCCTTGTATAAATATAATCAATAACAACTCTCACTTTTCATTGTGCGATGCAGTGTGTAAAACGATGGTCCGAGTTTTAGAATGTAGCTTATTTATTTGTCCTTCAACGTTGAATCATATCGATGAATGAAATGCGAGAAATGATGCTCAAATGAGCCCGGAATCCATTGAGCTAAGTTACGAGACATCCTTCAGGATAAGGGAAAGCTCCAGGGGGTGGACCTCTCGGATAACTCGCCCGGATAATTCGAACTTGGAACCTCTTGAACGTGAAACACACTTACCTACGCTACAGAGACAGTTAAAATACGAGGGCTGTTAAATAAAGAATGATCACAACTTTTTTTGACAACGTACCTTTACTCATCCTCATAATTTTGATGGTCCTTCTCAAAATAGCCTCCCCTGAATGCGATGCACTTGTCACAGCGTTTCTGCCAGTCTTCAAAGACATGCTGGAAACCATTTTTTTGAGAGATCCTTCAAAATCGCCTCCGCAGCCTTCACTACTTCTGATGATGGATAATACCTCCCACGAAGGCGTTTCTTCAAGTTAGGGAATAGAAAAAAGTCAAATGGGGCTAAATCCGGACTATAGGGAGGGTGAGGGATGCACTTCACGTTGATTTTTGCAAGATATTCAGCAACAACATTGGCAATATGCCGCCGCGCATTATCGTGGTGCAGCATCCAGCCTGCTTCATGGAAGTGTGGCCTTTTGCGCCTGATATGTTTTCAGGACATCCCTGTAGTATTGTCCAGTTACTGATATGTGAGTAGGTACAACATGCTGATAAACCATTCCATGAATATGAAAGAATGAGATGACCATAACTTTCGCAGCAGAAGCTACCTCTTTTGCTTTTTGGGGGGTTGGTGATGAAGGAGATTTCCACACTGGGCTTTGCTGTTTGCCTTCGGGATCAAAATCATGTAGCCAAGTTGCATCAGCAGTGACTACGTTTGAAAGAAACTCCGGATCTTCCTCTAACATCAACTTTAACTGCATGTTACCTCCATTGCAGCGGTAGGCGATACTGAACATGTCTGAACTTTCCTGGTTCTCACAGGCGGGAACCAGGAGTACCAACAATGAAACTACTACGGCGTGTCTGTCTCACATTAGGCTAACGGAATATAATAAGATTGAATTTTAGTGCAAAAAATTATGACCGTAAAAAGATTATGATCATTCTTTATTGAACAGCCCTCGTAATTGATGGTGCATAGAGACGGTTTTGTTAAGTACTACGATAGGCAATTAATTTATTTGCATATTAACCTCTTGTTATCGATTTTAATACCCTTAAGTTTCACTGATATTTAATACTATTTAAATTATTAAATACTTTTTGAAAACTTGTATTTTTTTTTTTTTTTTTTTTTTTTTTGTTAAATGTATTCCCAAAAAGTATAAGCTACAGTCTGAAAAGAATTGAATATATTCCAGACTTGTTAAAGGCGTAGTCTTTTTTCTTAAATGAATGTATTATTACAATTTAAAACCTAACCAAAAATTTTGAAAATGTTAATTTAAATGATCTAAATGCTACTTTATTCAAAATAGTGCCCTGCATTTTCTTTTAACCGGTGCTTTCGGAATATGTATTGTAATGTTGAAGGTATTACCTTACAGCTTTTTATACGTGCGCTAGAGAGCACGTAAATTACTATCAAAATTATTATATTTACTGTGATTTTCAAATGGGATTATTGTCCTTAAACGCTCTGGGTCAGCAACCAATCGGAGCCCTCCGGTGTTGCCATACTGCATTTCTCTTAAGTGGGGTGTGACAAGCGCCAAGTCAATCCAACTCTAATACTATTTACCTTAGGACAGAAATTCAAATTTTGCATAAGGTGATCCACGAGGAATATAGGGAGCAATGTTTCCATCAGAATCGTTAATACATATCTCAAAAGTTCTCACAATACAAGTAAATGTAAAATCAATACATACTGTAACTTTTTGGGTTCGTAGAATTCAAAGTCCAATTTGCCGGAATTCTAAATGTTCTTTACTTGCGTAGGAATACTCACAGTAGCAGTATTACATCACATACACAATCTACCAAGGTCGATGGTCACAACAGCGTTCTGATTACACCTGTTTACATCAGTTCTCGTTACAACACTTCACAGCTGTTTACTACTACTGCTCTGTTTGCGTCCCTTCTGGCATGTCACAATCTCTTATATATATACATATATTTATATATATATTTATATATACCTTCATTGATAATTTCTAGACTGTTCTGAAACAAACCAGAAATCGAATAATCTCTATCAATCTAGAAGTCACTAGAAATTTCCATTTACCTCACTTATCTGTGTCGGTAAGTCTTTTATCTCTGCTATCTTTATTTGCCGGCTCCTTGTGTACACAAGCCGCGCTATCTTAGGTAACGGTTTCGCAACAATACTGATGCATCGTGCCGTAAGCTATGTAATAGTATAGTAATAGTAATTTATTTCCTTTTACATCAACAAATGGAAATACAAAATCAAGATTACAATTATAAAATCCATACTGAAATATGCCATATATTCCTAAATCCTGAAAATCCTATCATGTTATCATGTTGCCCACCAATGAATAGTAATTCAGCCCCCATACACCTAACCCTAGGCTTTTGTGTAATGGAGGCCCTCTGCTCCTTTTTACACTTTCTGCCATTTCACCTATCTCACTCTACTTTTTTCTCTTAATTGTTCTTAGCCATCTCTCTTTAACTTTCCCTAAATAATTCCCTATATTTCTCCTGTTCTTTTCTCCTTTTACTGACAACATTTTCTAATTACTACTTCACCCCCCAAACTGTCTCCAAGCCTGCGCTCTCCATATCTTTGACTACAATTTAATATACAATGGAAATCTGCATTCTCTTCTCCACACAATGGACATTTATCTAGCTCCCTCTCTTGACCTATACCGTAAGCTATGTAATGAACATCATTAGTTAATATGTGCTCATATATTTGTAGTTACTCAGAACTGAATGTAAACTACCCGCATGGCGTGCTAAAAGAATTACCTTGTGTTTATTATATTCGTGGGAGAGCAAACAGTTGACTTCCTGTTAGCCTGTGGAATGCTTTATCTGCAGAACGTGAGCCCTCACATATGTTTGATTACTTCGTAATCGGAGAGGGCGTTTATTTGCCTTAGAGAGTTCAAATCACTATTATTCATTTGTTACTTTTAAAAACAGGAAGAAGTGTATCAGTTGGATCAACTTGCAATTGAAATACGAGGAGGTGTAATCCGCCTGCTCCCTTAGCATTGCCAATCCAACTGAAAGCGGTCTCAAATAAAAGCGGGATGTTGCAAACAGAAGTAACACTTTTAAATTGACTGGGGTTGAACGACTTAGGAAGAAATTCACAGGGTAACACAAGACTGAGAGAACTGCGTGAAACGTGCAGAACTACAAGAAGACAACTACAGAATATTACTTTTGGAAAGAAATAACTTGTGACAGATTTTGAAGTCTACCATCATAAATGTGCGAGACTTAAGACGATCAAGACAGTGATAATGCAAATTATCTTCCGACGTAAGTGACATGGATATTAATGAGGTACTGGTAGTTCCATTGGATTAGAAAATCAGGTTATTGATAAACTATAATTATATCATTTAAAACATACATAATATGCGAATACGCTTTTCCAATTTTGATTTTAACAACTGCATTATCATAGAAGTCTGGAAAATTAAATTTACGTCTAGAGCCAAGGAGATTTGCATGTTCTAGAATAGTGTGCGAGAGATGGAAATGTGAAAAGATCAGGGGCAGTGAGATGGCAATGCTGTCCCATTCGCTGCAATCCAGAACTCTTCCCATTTGAAAAGCGTATTATACATATGCTTTTAAATGTCAGTTAAACCTGGAAGCGTCGTAAAATTCTGGAATTTAAGTTTAACCACAATAATTATATATAAAAGTTAAGTCATGTTCACACTCCTCAAAAATTTTAACATATATACAGCTGGAATTTAAAATAATTTCGGAATGATTTTAGTCAAAATTAAATTGTGCTTCCCTTTAAAAACAGATAAGTGTTATAGAGTACTCTCCATTTGTCATCGGTGACAATTGTCTTTGAAGATGGTTCGCCCAGAACCTCCAAAATTCGCATATTTCTGTAGCGTGTCATTAAAGCAAATAATGTGAAATAAAAGAACGTCCCTTCCTACTCAAAAATAAAACCCATTAAGAACAAGTTGCTAATAAAACGTGCCAAGTATTTTCTTAGAGAACATTTACGCACTTAAAATTAGCTGCAGTGTTTACGTATAGTCAGTGCTCCATCATGACTGGAGTTCACAGAATAACAACGCAGTGCATGCTACAGATTTTATCTGGGAGGAGTTTGAATTTTTTGCCTTAGAACGTCGTAGGCTATCGCTTAAGAGATATCTTTATTGTTTCTGCCTGAGGTCTGCATCCGCCAACAATACCTTAAAAGTATAAATTTGAATAGTCCTCTACACTGAAAAATACGAAACTTTTAAAGAAAAAACATAAAACTGAAACTGCCAACTTCGGCGTCTTAAATTTATATAAAGTCAGTTGTTGCAGATTGCTACTAAGCAACTGCTTCGTACATAAGCAGTAGAGCGAAGTTGGCCTACTTTGTCGTAAGTTCAGTGTCTGTCGGCTAGATATTCCGGGGGCTGTGTCGTACACATAATGGCGGCGCACCTGCGGCTTCATAGCCCGAATAGGATTAAGATTAATATGGCAGGGGAGGCTCGAGCTACTGTAGCACAGCACCGCACACTGGCCATTGCAGACCCATTACGTGATTCCTGTGAGGAAGGACGGGGTCCCTAACGATTCCAGAACTAATCCTGCCGCTGGCGCCATCTTCGATCCAGGGCTCCGTTAACGATACCCCCAGAAAGGGCTACCAATGGGCCATACAGGCGCTAGGAAGAAATCTTTGACAGGCAAACTACCGTCGTGCCGCAGCGCCGTCTGGTGCTAGAACCATGAAAGAGATGAAAGAAAAGGAACAGGAAATTCTGGTAGAGGAGGAATCCCTATATAAACTACGAAATTCCCGTCGCATGACGATGGGAATCGAATCTAGAAACTACCAAATTGAGTCCTTTACTTTAGTGGAAGAATGTGGTATATAGTTTTCTTTAAAATATCTTTGAGATCTTCATATTTTTTGCCCTCGCAATGTGTGGTGACAACAGATGCAGCAATTTAACTGTCCCTACCAAGAAATGTTACTGAATTTGGAGCCCCACTGGGTTCTGTAAATGCACAGCTAATGATAAGCAGTTCAAATGAAGTTTTGGTAATTCTGCTTCGGTGATCCTGTATCAGTCCATAAATTAATTACACTGTGACTGTTTTTAGCAGAAATATCCTCAGGTCTTATGAGTATTATATAAAAGAGAAGTGCGCACAAACTGTGCCAGGAAAAGAAACCAGTAAAATATAAACTGTTACAAAGTTAACTTAAGTTTATTCTGCTGAAGATTTTCCATATTTAGTATTTTGCATATACTAACGTAATGCTGGTCATAGATTTGGTTGCATTGTTCGATCACGCGTGCGCACACACAATTCTCAAGGTTATGAGAAAACACTTGTTTATGGTGCTACCTGGGCACCCCAGTAAGTTCGCAAAATGCCTAAGGTTTTTATTGGGGTCTGTACAGGTTTTTCCATCAAGGCCTCTGTTGTATAAAAGTTGAGCCATGATTTCCTCCCTCTTTCTTTCCCCTATTTTGGAGAAGTCTTTTCCAGCTCTCTGTGGATGGCAGGGCAAACTTTAGATAGGCCTTTTTAAGAGTTCATAAACTAGTCTTAACTGTGATTTGAAACACTTAGTCCAGCCTTCAGAAAGCGTGATTTGATGGCTTCCATGGTCACTAGATCTCTTAAGCTTAGCTTTCCCCATCTGATATCTGTTCCATATGTAGCTGTAGAAAAATAGACTTAGCAGCCTGGGAGGAACATTTATGTAGCCTTCTGGACATACAAGAAACTTAAGTCGCTTACAAGCCGATAACTATAGGCTTGCCAGGCTTACACAAATCTTTTCTTGTCAGATGAGGTCCATAAAGCAATACTAACATTGAAAAGCAAGAAGGCACCTTGGCCATATGGAATGTGCAACAAACACATCAAAGCATCACTCAGTACACTGCTTCCAGATCATAAACTTGTGCCTGTGAGATGGCAAGATGCCAGCAATCTGGAAGAGCTCAACAACAAAAATGCTCAAGGAAGAAGACAACCATTGGATCCAAAATCTTGCAGAGGGCTAGTGCTGGAAAAAAGCATACAGAAGATACTCACAAGCTTATTACCTGCTGAATATCTAATAAAGTTGAACACAGGATTCCAAAAGACTTTTTCGGAGTCAGGAAAGGAAGAAACTCCATGCTATTATAACCTCATCAGTGATATTGAGAACCCTTAGGATTAAAATCATTATTAGTGCTAATTCCTGTAGTTGTATTTTTTATGCTAAATAGTGCCTTATAATGTTCAAAGCATTACAGTATATAATTTGCAAAATTTGGGGTGCTTTATTTACAAAAGTGGTCCTTTATGATTATCTATTTTCATAGATTATCTATTTTCATTTTTCATTATGTTTAAACCAATAGTTAAGAGTCAGCATGTTTAGTAGTATTTACAGTGTTGTGAAATCCCTGTCAGAATGGCGTAATTTGAAATTGCATGGTTTTGGTTCAGACTGATAGGTCAGATATGTTCATTTTTTAAAAGCAGATGCATGTAGTGTTAATTGGATTGTGATAAGTAATTAGTTTTAGGTATGCTCTTTGTTTATAAAAATTAATTATAACCTCCACTTAAAATTACATGAAGCATTTGTCATTTAATGTACCTCATAATACTGTCTTTCTGTTTCTAACGTTCCTCAGCATTGAAGTGGTTTATTGACATCACGGATGATAGCACCAATGTGTTTCTAATTATTCCTGATGATAGATACCTAAAGTGATGAATTTAACTGGTGTTATAAATGCAAATATTCATTTTTTGTTACCATTCTACTAATTCTTAGATATTCAGGTTATTTGTATTTTCAAATACTGTGTATCCTCTTTTTTTGGGGGGGAGGGGAAGAGCTCATTTATTTGTTTTCCAGAATATAAAAGGGATGTACGTTCAAAGCCAGCATATAGTAGTAATGCACTTATGGTAGAGTAATAATGCAATTTTTTAAAATGAACTATTGCTTCAGCTTTCTGTGTTTCTTTTGTACTTAACAATGAAATGTGTGATGAAAGCATTTCTAACAACAATTTATCTTTACATGAATTAGCTTCGTAAGAATAATTTGATGTTGAGGAGTGGGTAAAGAAAGTTGTACAGATGTGACACACCAGATGATTCCCCAGGGATAGCAAAGAGACACATTAGGTAGCATGTAACATAAGCTAATAATTAGGGATATTTAATAAGTTTCCAATATGCTTTCAGCTTGAAAAACAAACATGGCTAGCGATCAACTTTTTCAAAGTCATGTAAAATAAAATACTCAAAGGCAATTGTTTGGAGACATTAGTATCATGTATGCAATTCATAACAGATCATATCAATGTTCTTTCCTTGCCAATGTAGAAGAGTTCAATTACAAAAGGCCAAACTGAAATTATTTATTATTTTGTAAATAACTTGTACAACTCAACCTATTTCACACCAATGCCCGATTTCACCAACAGATGTTAAGACTTAACACGAGTTTAGCAATAGTTGAAACAAAAATTGCATTTCACCAACCAGTGTTAGCTTAACAATCGTGTTAAATCTCTTGTTAAACTAACAAGCCAAATTTCTGTTGTTAAGTGCTTAACAATTTTAAATAGTCAAGATGGCGGGCATGAACTCAGTTGTTGATGTCGATTTGCTATATTTAAGACCATCTAAATAGCATTCGTTATAAAGTACGGCCTATGAGCAAAAATGGTTTTGAGGAGATATCCGAAGAACATTTTCTACAGAGGTAGAGACTGTCGAAACATTTGCTATGATGGCTACTGCGGAAGTACAAGAGAGGTTAGAACATACATCGAAAGGAATATGCCAATCTCGCCTGTGCTTCAAGTATTAATAACTTCGCGATTTTATAATTCACTGAAATTATGTGGATAATACATTGTTCAAGTCACTCGTCACTTGTGCTTCTTTGCACCTCGTTTTAAATTTACGTAATGCTGACGAAGTTGTTTGGTACTTGTAATAGTGACACATGCATTTGAATTAAATTCATTTTCAGTATTTTCCCACGTGACATCTTTCTCTTTTACATTCACCGCATCCGTTCTCTTATTTTCCACGATATCCTTACACTTCGTCACCAATTCAATTAACAATTCCTTCTCCATCGAGAAATTTGCCCCACTGCTTTTGTTTACCATTTTCTTCACCTGCCATTTTTTTTCAGCAGTGTGCACTGTGCAGACGAAAATGAAAACAAAAGTGCATTGCAGTACGTTCAGAAAATATGACTCACCTATAGCCTTCTATAGCTGTAATATTTACACATTTCTTGGCGTTAACACATGTTTGTTAACATTTTCAGAAAACAGGTTGGTGAAATGCAAGAAATTTAACAGTAGTGTTAGCGCTGTGACATTTGTTACGTTGCATTTGATAACGTCAATTTTAACATTTGTTGGTTAAATCGGGCATAAATGTCTGAAATTATGAGCCACTATTACAGTAAGACCTATCATATTCTCAACCCATAATGCCTTTGGACTACATTGTTACAGAAAGTTCAGGCCCATGTAGCTACAGGTGCATACTAGGCATACTAGGCCATCACTGAATTAGGAAAAAGCAACCTAGTACAAAAGTGAATCGAGAAGATATTGACACATTGCTTCACTCACACTGTTTATTCACAGGACATGTTTCAAGAGCTCTTGCTCTTATCAGCTGATACTCGACTCTAAACATTCAAAAAGTTATTCATATAAAAAATTAATCAAAAATTTAAATGAAAAACCGGTAATCTACACAAAAGCAGACAAGGGTAACAAAATAATAATACTGGACGAAGAAGACTATCGCAAAAAAATGGACAACCTTTTAAACGGAAAAGAATTTGTTAAATTAGAAAACAATCCATTATTAAAAGCATGTAAATCTGTGGAATTAGCAATTAAAAATGGTAAAATCATGGCTAAAAGAGATAAATTGAACAATAAAATAGACAATCCAAAAACACCGTACATATATGGTTTACCCAAAATACATGAACCTGAAATTACCCTCAGACCAATAATTAATAACATTGATGCACCCACTTACCAACTATCAAAATGGCTGGTTCAATAAAAATAAAAGAGTTGAGTATCAGCTGATGATAAGATCAAGAGCTCTTGAAACATGTCCTGTGAATAAACAGTGTGAGTGAAGCAATGTGTCAATATCTTCTCGATTCACTTTTGTACTAATTTGTGCTTCACTGTCCCTACGCTTCTTCCAAGTTTATACTTTGAAAAAGCAACCTGTTTCAACCAGTTAATTTTTTTGTTTTGTGCATTTGTACGAAGAGCTACATTTGGGCCTTCTGTTTCAGATGGTATGGTCAAGAAAGAGAATACAATGTTCTTGTTATGGACTTGTTGGGACCATCACTTGAAGATCTCTTCAATTTTTGTTCGCGCCGATTCACCATTAAAACCGTTCTCATGTTGGCTGATCAAATGATCGGAAGGATCGAATATGTCCATTGCAAAAGTTTCATCCATCGAGATATTAAACCAGACAATTTCCTCATGGGTATTGGCAGGCATTGCAACAAGGTAAGTTTGTACTCTTACATTTTTGGTTTGGTAATTGTTTTTCAGTTGTCTTACCCATGTTTCATAGGTGGCTTTTTAAACCCCAAATGAATTAATTTCCTTACCTCTCCTGGCATTCAAGTAACTGCTGTGCAATGATTTAGAAGATCTCAATGGTAAGTCTTCAGCTTTGTCCAATTTTTTGTTGTTGTTGTTGTTGTTGTTGCAATTTACGTCCTCCAGCCTTAAGTCATATCGGATGATGAATGAAATGGGTGAAATGATGCTCAAATGAGTCCGGGATCCATGGAGCTTAAAGTTACCTGACATTCGTCTTTCAGGATAAGGGAAAATCCTGGAAAGAACCTTATCCAGGTAACTCACCCTGACCGAGATTCGAACTCAGGACCTCTTGAACGTGAAGCAGACACGCTCTAATCTAAACTATCGAGGCGGGCACCTTCGTCCATTGGTACTGTTATTCAAGTATCTGTGATATTTGTAGTTATAGTTTATAAGATCATTGATTTAATATAAATGTATATAAATATTGGTGGATGATAAATTTTTGATTTGCTTAACCCTGCTGCAACAGAGTATCAATTGCAGAAATGTTGCAAGCCCTCTTGGTATCTGTTCATGGTGAATTATTGGATAATAGAGGAATATTTAAATAATCACAAATTTACAGTACTTGATACCAATACTTTGAAAAATAGATCCTCATACATTATAGAGACCAAACTTCAGCCTCCCTTCAGGGACTACCACTATTAATGAGCTCCAGTTTCCACTGAGGAGATAAACCTGCTTAAGCACCCCTATAACATTACCTGGAGGACTAGTAAAGGCAACTTGTATAGGGTTAAAAAGCTCCAAGATCAAATCCAGGATCAACAGAACTCCAAATCATGATAAAAGTATCCTTTCTAGGGAAGGGATAGCCCAAAAGTAAATTGTCAAGGTGACAGGTTGGTCCCGTATTTTCTGTTTTTACAAAGACTACAAACCTTCAACAGAGACAAATCCTCAACATTGCAGAGTAAGGAAATAGTTGCAGTATGGGCTCTCTAGCCAATGAAATGTCAAATGTGTAAGTTGAATAGACATACATCTGCAGATTGTCTCATCTAATTTTTTTTCTTTTCTTCAGTTTCTTTGAAATTACCTGCTTACTTTTTTTAAACAAATAAGTATAGCTAAGAAGCATTTTATTTATACTCAGAATAAATTTTTAAAGAAAGGTTTTAAGTTTGTACAGACCTTTCCAAGGAGAACACATGTAATATGAGAATTTACAATTTTCATTGTGCGATGCATTCTACGTGAACTTGATTTTTAATTTGCTTATACATTACCATGAAAATGAAGTCCTGTTAGAATTATGTTAAACAAATCTCTGATGACATTTTCAACTAAATTGGTTAAGTTTTAAACCTTAGCATTTTCATTATCAAGTGCCTTTTTTTTTTTTTTTTTTTTTCCATTTAATGACAAAGGCTCCACAGCTTTCACACACTATAGAAGCCCCTAACACCAATATTATTTACAATATTTTATTTTACAATAAAATATTGAAGTGGTGAATATAAAGATTACTCATCTCAGTTTTTTCAGTTTTTATTTAAAATTTTGGAAATAACACAATGTAAACATCCAGAAAAAATATTTTTTATGAATATGGGCTTAGGAATTTTAGGTATTAACTAGGCATTGAGTTTTTTCTCTGTGTGCACGAGGGTCATTTGATAAGTCTGGTAAAATTCCACGAAGGGATAAAAAAAATTTGTTGCAGCTTTACGGGTGGTAAGCCTGATTATTCAAAAGATTATACAGAAAATTTGGATGTGCTAGATTATACAGTTCATTGTTGACAGCCACCTAAACTGGCCAGTGTGAAAGCTGCGATTGAAAATGGAAAAAAGAGTTTTGTGCTGTTATTAATCATTTTCATTTGAAGGGCTGGACTGCTGCAAAAGTCAAAACTGAATTTGGATGAAGTCCATGTGGACTCTGCACCAACATTGATCATTTACTTTCGAATCAATGAATTTAAAAGTGGTTGTAGAAGCACTGAAGATGAATCATGCTCTGGTCGCCCAATTGAGGTCATAACCTTCTATGTGTATGCTTGGAATGAAATATCCATAGCTTTTGTGTTATTTTTACATGCATTTTCATTGTATACAATGTTCTATGGCATTCTCAACAAAGTCGAAGTCACCTTCACAACTATACTATTTTAGGATCCCAGTATGTATGTATTCTAGAATCCTTATTTAAGAGTTGAAATTACAAGTTGCCTTACTACCCATGGTTTTGGAAAGAACTGGTGAAGCTAGCGAGAGAATTTTCAAAATTTGAGTGTGAGAAGGGTAAAGTTAAATGCAAATGTTTATTTTAGTGTATCAGCTTTGCTTAATCGATTCACTCAGATTTTGCCTATGGTGTTAAGCAAAATTCTATATTTTAGATAGTTTTACTATCAATTTTGTTTTTATCTTCAAAAAGTGCATTTCTTTAATTTTTTGCAGTTACTGATTTTTTTTAATGCTTTCAGATTAGCAATGTCTATCAGTGTAAACCACCATTTAATAATTTTAAGTGTGCCCGTCCCATTGATAATTACAAAGACTTCTAAGCCTGCGATTTCCTGTTGAAATCATGGTCAGCAACTTAATCTCGGAGCATGTGGCCTATTTTTCTTGGTTCAGCTTACGACCTGTGATCAGCTGTATACATGTTCGTGTTGAAACCGGTTTCCATAGGAAAGAACTGTCCCGTCAGGTCCATGCAAGCCTGCTGTTTCTGTTTCTTCAACATGAGGCTTACACAAAGCTCTCATGACTGCCCAGTGAAGTGCATCGGCAGTATGTACCTATTCAAAGATTACGAAAGAATTCAACAAAGTAGCCAGTATCAATGTTTGCGCGTACTAAAATGCTGCAATGTTTTTGGCATTGCGAAAATTACTGAACTCTTTGTTGTACATTTTCAAAAATAACATTCATTTCTGAGGAAACATAGCATATTAAAACAAGGGAACTAGAATCTACAGATAGTACAATCCTTCCTAAAGTACCTATCTACATGCAGTATTACGGAACAGACATTCCGCTTCGCCCAATCCCATCAAAAGCTGCATTCAATAATTGGTGAGAAAACGGCAAATATATATCGAGCCTTCTGTCCAGGCCTAAATTAATGAAACTATGACAAAGAATCTGCGGAAGTACACCACACGTATTTGGTTTCGTCCTTACCTAACAGAACTTGCGGTCTGGTGTGAAGTTATTGAAATTCTAATCGTAGCAAGTGACAGTTGTGCAACAGCTGAAAATATCTTGTAAGGATGCAGGTTTCAATTTCTGCTGCAGTGTTGTTCAATATGGTTTACAGCTGGTCGCGTGGACCACCATGAGTGACGACTTTTTCGTATTTGTCGAGAAATGTGAATTTACAGAACGAAGAAACTATACGAACGTAATGGCAATGAGTAATTCCTGCACGACAAAAGGTCGGTATTTGGGCGTTATGGTGGTGAAACGCTTTGTCAGTGCAATATGTTGCAATAAATTCTATACCGCTTCCAGCCAGTAGCAATCGATTCATACCAAATTTTAGCCAGTCAGAATATCTTCCCCTCGTGGGGTAAATCACATGATAGGAGTTGGTTTTGATGTCAAGTTACTAGGGCTATTCAATCAAGAATGATCATAATTTTTTATGGTAATTTTTCGCACTAAAATCCAGTCTTATATTCTGTTGGCTTAATGTGAAACAAACATGCCGTAGTAGTTTCATTGTTGGTATTCCTGGTTCCCGCCTGTGAGAACCAGGCAAGTTCAGACATGTTCTGTATCGCCTACCGCTGCAATTGAGGTAACACGCGAGGAACAATATGCGGCTTTGAAATTCTGCTTTCGTCTCAAATCTTCATTTGAGGCCTTTACAATGTTACAGGAGGCCTATGGAGAGTCTGTTCTTCACTACAGCACAGCTCGAAGGTGGTTTAAAATGTTTACAGAGGGGAGACAATCAATTTCAAAGGAAGGTGGACCAGGTGCTCCAATTACTGCTCTTACGAAAGAAAACATGAACACTGCTGCTGCCATTGTGAAAGAGGATCGACGAATTACCTTAAGATCACTTTCTGAAATACTGAACATTTCATTGGGTGGCACATTTCCGTGAAGCAGGCTGGATGCTGCACCATGATAATGCGCGGCCGCAGATTGCCAATGTTTTTGCTGAATATCTTGCAAAAATTAACGTGAAGTGTATCCTTCAGCCTCCCTATAGTCCGGATTTAGCCCCATTTGACTTTTTTCTATTCCCTAACTTGAAGAAACGCCTTCATGGGAGGTATTATCCATCATCAGAAGCAGTGGTGAAGGCTGCCGAGGCGATTTTGAAGGATCTCTCAAAAATAGTTTCCAGCAGGTCTTTGAAGACTGGCAGAAATACTGGGACAAGTTCATCGCATTCAGGAGAGGGTATTTTGAGAAGGACCATCAAAATTATGAGGATGAGTAAAGATACGTTGTCAAAAGAAATGTGATCATTCTTTAATGAACAGCCCTCGTATATACAGCTGAACTTGATTTATACGTGTATTAAGGGAAAGAAGAAAGATTACTTAAAACTCAGAATTTCGTACAAATGAGGTTTTGATAATGTATCTTTTTTTTTAAAGTAATGGAGGACATGCATGTGTAAAATTTCACAAATAATAGAAAACATTATTTAGAAATTGGTCCCGCTTTCAACTGTTTAGTAATATGGCTTGTTTCAATTTTCTTGCATTAAATGCATAATACTCATTGTGCAAAACACTTAAACTTTTCGTACTGATGTAATTCCTGCACAGCTCGCGTTCAAGAGGTCTCGAGTTCGAATCTGGGCCAGGGTGAGTTATTTGGATAAGTCTTTTTTTCCGGGGCTTTCCGTCACTGATGACTATACATAACGTGTATAAGCAATTCCTAAGTTGGAAGCAAATAATGTTTTGGTTTTGTGATTTTTAAGTGCCACTGAATTTTACTTTCTTTATGATCTAGCGCATAACTTTTCCTTTTCTCCATGGCTGATTAAAGCAACTGAGAACTGAAAGACAAAACCGCTGTTTAACAGTAAACATGATACCGAATATTATCGTTACTTCTCATTCGTTACTGCCACAATTGTCTCGTCGGAAGACGCATACGAGCTAATGTCTTTTGTTTCCGTAACCGAAAGCCGCCAGCTCAGCTTACGTCTTTGTCAGCAGCGATAAGAAAATGCGTTTCTAGTTACTTTTAAGACGACATATGTTATGTGCTCATTTAATTACGTAAAACTATGTTGTAACACTGAAATTTAATGCTTGTATCAGCGAATTATGTACAAATTGGGTCTATTTCCGAGATGTGCAAATGTTTACGTATAAATACGAATTAGATGTAAAGCAGGTTGAACTGTGTGTGTGTGTGTGTGTGTGTGTGTGTGTGTGTGTGTGTGTGTGTGTGTGTGTGTGTGTGTGTGTGTGTGTGTGTGTGTGTGGGTGGGTGGGTGGGTGTATAAGTTATATCGGGCGACCAATGAAATGGGTGAAATGAAGCTCTGATTCCAGGTCTCAAAGAGCTTAGTTACCCGAGTTATCTTTCGGGATAAAGGAGGAAACCTTATCTAGATAACTCGCCCTCAACGAAATCATAAAATGTAGTATACTTTGACTCCGTAATCAACACGAATTTAGACTTGGCTTTCTTGGATAAATTGTGTCCCCAACTAAAATCTTGATTACGGCTTCCTTCTGCAGGATTATGCTACATGTCATCTTGGGGGTCACTTCTGTACACTGGTAAGCGAACTGTGATGCCTTGTGCCCACAGCGGCCACCAGGTGTATTCGCAGGTGACCTTTGTGGATAATTACAAGAACATAAGTACTCCAAATACAGGAATAAGGCAACTCTTATTACTTTTTTGCTTATCCTCTTCGCTTTCTTTAAATGATTCGTTTCGCCATAATTGTCTTTTGTGTAAATGATCATCAATTTAAGTTCGAGTGAAAATACTACAACCAGGCCATGAAAATCTGCACAGCTACACGTCAAAATGTTTTATTTTCATGTAATTAGTAAAATAGTATCTAAAATTTGGGCAAATATCTAGTGAAGTCCTCTCCATTCTGAATGAATAAACACATAATAATCCATACAAGATAAGCACTTATTACATGAAATATGTGGAACTTGTTAAAACAAAGTAATGTCAAATATTTCTTTTGTGAAATTGAACATTTCAGTGTTTTAATTTTCTAACACATTGTGGCACATTTCCTGAAGTGCGAAGCTATCATTCTTTTGTTTCTCCAGCTATTCGCTGTTTAAAGATCTGGCTATCGCTGCAGCTTCCTAGATCCCTCGTGTACCCACAACGAAACGGGCAATGAACCCATTTCTGTAAACATTTATCTGATTATCTGGAGCTTTTCTTTTAAGGAGCCCTTCGCTGACCGTCTTGTGCAGAAATTACAGAGCAGTTGAATCCTGCGATGATCGTGACTAGTATTTGCTGGCGCCATGTAAGAGCGCCATTTGCACCGCTAAAATAAGCCATTTATAATAGCAGTGCAAATGCGCAAAAGCAACGTTCTGCAGCAATTCAGACGCGATCTACGTTGTTAACACATATCTGGCGTTCATTAAAACAGTCCTAGGAGACGAAACTAATCCAGTGGAAATCTATGTGCTGGGAGCGTTTATGAAGGGTTCAATCACAGTCTCTTACAAATTAGGTGGCTGCATTGTTAGCAGCCTGTTCGATCGTCTTGAGGCTCCTGCAGCCATTCGGATAATTCTCATTGTTTTGACGAATCTACCTATCGTAAGAACATCACAAATTCATATTCAAATAATCCGATGAATGAGAAGCATGTGCTTTATTTTAATCTGCATTAAACATGGGAATCACGAATGTTACTTATTTCATTATAGCCAAAATCGGCAACAGCGCTAATCATAACTGCTCAACGATATTGACATGAATTGCTTCAGACTGCTCGAAACACGTAAAAACGCTGGAACCGTAATCGAGTGGCCATTGCTCTGTACCTACCCCAGAGTTTCCGCGTTTAAGTCCTGGCTGGTACAGGGACATTTTTGTACTCAGCTTATTTTTTAGCTCTCAAATTCTGGGAGTATGCATTAGTGGCTTTGAGAGAAAAAGTAACAACACCCAACTTTAAGAAACCTAGTTTCAGCTATTAAAACAACATTAATTGAATACATTTTGCCAAAATATGACGACTTTCAAAGGGAAGTGCTCTCCTTTGTTGCTAGGTTGTAACCATTAGTGAATAAAAGGCGACCCTCAAACAGGACAGGGTTCTGGTTTCTTTATTTCCTTCAGACACATACTTTATAAATCCAAACCTCATAGTACCGCCGTCCTTAACACAGGAGTTGGGCAGAGTTGCCATGTTTTAGAAAAAACTTTATCTGCCGATTTCCCCGATATGGCTATAGAACTTTAGAGGGCAATACAAGTGATTCAAAAAATACGCATGTTTATTACGCATTTGGTTCCCTGCATATTATTATTATTATTATTATTATTATTATTATTATTATTATTATTATTATTATTATTATTAATCATCATTATTATCATTATTATTGATTATGTCAAGTTCCTGAATCTGCATTTGGATGAAATACTTGTAAAGTTCAGAGCAATTTGTAAATTTCTTGTGAGATATAAAATACTCTGTAACATTCAATTTTCGAATTTGCATTACTGCAACATCAACGATCTGGCAGATAAATAATTAAGCAATTGTTACATTGATTATTGCCAGATCAGTAGATTTAATATATGGTTTGCAAGCCAAAAAGCATCACAGACATCCAGAAACAAGGATGGTGTTTTTAAAAGGAATTTGGACAAGTGTAAAACAATATAACTGGAAATTCCGAGGGAGCCTGTTTTTGCGTTAAATATCCGTTGCAGAAAAGCTCATGTATTTTCGAGAGAATGGCATTTGTAGAAAGTGTAACTACATATCTTGGAACGAGTTGTCAAGGAAATTCGGATGAAAAGATACTCGAGAAGTTGGCCTCCGAACTGCGAACTGACTTTTCAGCGATCTTCGTTGACCTTGCTTTGTTTTCGTTCAGACTGCCATCTTGGAGGTCTTAGCATAAGGAAATTGGAGGCTCCTCAAATGTAACATTTACGTCTTCTTCAAGGGATGCATTTTGTTCAATGGTTGAGATATTCGGTCATGTCAACACCAGGAAAGCCTACGTGACCCACTTCACGAGACTAGATGCGATTTAGCCCCACTTTCTCTTCTTCTGCCTGCGTAAGGGAAGTTGATTGCGTGTTGCCAAATTTAAGGTTCTTGTAAAAGTGAAAATGCCGTCGTGTAGCAGTTGAGGGGATTCCTTGAATAATTCAGAGTATGAAGGCCACTGGAATCGTTTGGAGGCCATGAAACTTGATTCGAAATGTTTAAAGTAACTCTGTTGTAAACCAGATATATGTAAAGGCAGTGCGAAATCTCTTAGTCTAATAGTTACGAGAGCATTAAAAAGATTTTCATACATTTTCAGTTACGGATGATCAAAGTTTACATGCTTAGTTGGGTATAAGCCTGTTCGATTTGGATACCATTCTTATTTCAATGGAGATTTGTGTAGGGTAGCGTATATGATTTAGACCAGTCGGATTATTGTATAATTTTAATTCTGCAACTCGCTTTAAATTTCGTTCCACATAGCAATATCCATAGAGAAATTACCACCTACTAATAAATAGAGGAAAATTGTATCAAGATTTCATGAAATATATGTTTTGAGATCTCCAAATGAAAAACGAACATTTTTAGGAAAAGGATCCTCCATATCTCATCAATGCTTCAGTGCTAACCGAATTCTCATTTACTTGATATATTGAGTATTTATACTTTCTAATTTCAGTACGTCATGTAAATGAACTTTACTCCATCAAATCTTCAATGAGAGTAAAGATAAAACTTTTGAGGAAACTTGCACCTCTCCTGAATATCTTAAGAGTCTCTGCCTCAGGTTTTAGCACCCCAGGACTACCAGTACTCTCCCAGTTTTCAAATTAACTTGGTGTTTTTGGGAGTGGAACATCTTCATATCCACCCATTTGTTTGTATTTCATGTATCTAGGTATTTCTGTATTGTGTGAAATCTGTATAGTCTTTGTTAGAGCTGTAAGAACACGATGGCAGATTTGAGATTTCATCTACTGCAATCACCTAAAAATAAATTTGACCATTTCAATAATTGCTTCTATGTAGCTACTGTGAGCTGCACATCTCAAAGCTAGAAGATATGGGAAACATTAAGGCAATCAGAAATTCAACATCCTGAAATTTATTTCATTTACATAAATATCTGGGAAGTTATCAGTATTAGGAATATCACAAGAGTGTATGACATGAGATAAAAGGGGAATAGTAACCATTATGAAAATCTTCTGAACTATTGTTCAGACTGATGATTTTTTGTTAATGCAGTATAATAAAATCTTGTGTTTTCATTTTCCTATAATTCACTGTTTAATGTGTTTTGAAAATGCAATAAAAATGAAAATTGTACTAAAATACTATATAAATTGAAATATATCTCATTTCATGGGCTGGTCTTCAAATAAAAATGTCAAAAGTAAAATGAAAACATGTTAATGTAATGTTTGCTTAGATGCAACAAAATTTGTACAGTCGCGCATGGAAGGAATTGCAAAAGCATTTTTTCCTCAAGGTTGATACCTAAGCTTTTAGATAAAATCCCATCTACATTACAGAACTGCTTAAGCAATATATATTGTTTAAGCTGTTTTGCAGTGTATTTGGGATCCTGCCTAAAGAACAGATGCTGAAAAATATTTCTGAAAGTACAATTAATTGTAATGTAAGAAGAACAGGATACTCACTTTGTTCTTGGGCAGCAAGCCAGGTGAAAAGACAATTAGATATCGATGTTTCGGGAGTGTGCATCTCTCCCATCATCAGGGTATTTATAAAATGTTAACCACAAATGAAACACTGGATTTAACACAAATATAAACAAAGACAAAACACTATCAAAATTTGCATTACTGAACAAAAGACTGTTTTCAGCAAAATAAATGCCAGGGCAGGAGATGGTGTGAGTATGGAAAATTGTGTCAAAGAAACGTGACTACTTGTTGCAACAGTTACTGGGAATGGAGAATTAAGGAGGCTTTGGCAATTTCCTCTGAAAGGAGCACGCTTAATCGTGATGCTGGATTTCAGTACAGCTCCTCTTGGAAACCGGTCTTAAAAATGGAAATCCATTGAATTAAAGAAGCAAAGATCAATACAGCTGGATAACCGCATTTGTGGTTATAACATTTTATAAATATCCTGATGATGGGAGAGATGCACACTCCTGAAATGTCAATATCTAATCGTCTTTTCACGTGGCTTGCTGTCCGAGAAGAAAGTGAGCATATTAGTCGCCAGGAAAGCTTCAGGTCTTATTTTAGAAGAACAGGAATAACGATCAAAATGAAATGTACGTTGTTTATCAGAAGTACTTTCACAAACTTTGGGTATGGGTTCCTTAAACCACAAGATGGAAAAAAGTTCATATGAATATGTACACCATAATCCTTGGTTTTCTTGTTAGGACTTATTCAACATAGTGGTACACACCGAACTCATAATAAATGCTTGAAATGTCGCCAGCTTCTAGGGATGCCTGCACTCGTCGAATCATGGACTGTTGGTTGCTCCATAAATGAATAGTTTAAGGTGCCTGCATAGATAAAAATCCAAAGGGCTGAGGTTCGGAGAACCTGCAGATCATTTAACTGGTTCACCTCTGCCTATTCCTCAGTCACGGTAGATACCAATCAGTGCATCTCGAACAATGCACCTAAAATGTGCTGGGCCCCATCATGCATAAAGCACATTTTTTGTCTTGTTTGCAGGGGCACATCTTCGTAAAGTAAGTCTGGAATAGTGTTCTGTATAAAGCCCCTGTACACAGCACCAGTAAGATGTGCTGGTAGAATGTATGGACCTATCAGTCACTTAAACCACAAATTAATCCTAAACTGTTGCTGATGTCGAGCCTGAAGTACAACATGAGGATTACTGTCTGCCCATACTTGTACGTTATGGATGTTACTAATTCCATCTCTCCCAAACGTTGCCTCATCTGTAAACATACTGACGAGACAAACAATGGATTGACTATTAAATTTTAGATGAGTCGCGTTTTTTACACATCTGCTTCACTTTCGTACCTATTTTGAGGACATGTTTCGCAAATCTTCGCTTGCATCTACGGCTCTTGTGCGACTGACGCTAGATCCAGCGGTGTGGGTAATTCTGGGGTTGTTGCTGCCATCTGTTGATTTAGTGATGAACTGAAATGTGGGATTCTCTTCTAGCGGGATTTCAAAGTTCATTAGTTGGTTTTTATGTTTTTCTATGTATATCCTCTCCCATATGACGAGTTCACTATGTTTTTGTACGTATTTTAGTAATTCTGTGCTCTCTTCAATTTCATGATTTTCAGACCAGAAATGAGCTGCTATTGCGGACTTATCAATATTTTTGTATCTTAAGTGCCTGAAGTGTTCTTTCTTTCTAGTGCCTATGTTCCTTTTTGTCCTTCCTATGTAAATTTTTTCACAGTCTTTACATAGGAAGGACAAAAAGGAACATAGGCACTAGAAAGAAAGAACACTTCAGGCACTTAAGATACAAAAATATTGATAAGTCCGCAATAGCAGCTCATTTCTGGTCTGAAAATCATGAAATTGAAGAGAGCACAGAATTACTAAAATACGTACAAAAACATAGTGAACTCGTCATATGGGAGAGGATATACATAGAAAAACATAAAAACCAACTAATGAACTTTGAAATCCCGCTAGAAGAGAATCCCACATTTCAGTTCATCACTAAATCAACAGATGGCAGCAACAACCCCAGAATTACCCACACCGCTGGATCTAGCGTCAGTCGCACAAGAGCCGTAGATGCAAGCGAAGATTTGCGAAACATGTCCTCAAAATAGGTACGAAAGTGAAGCAGATGTGTAAAAAACGCGACTCATCTAAAATTTAATAATTTTTCGCTTCACTGTGGTGTTCCAATACAGTTGAATCTCGATAGAATGGATTGACTGTTTATGCTACAAACCATTGCCAAAAGTTCTCCCTGGTGGATAATTGGCAGGCAAGAGGCCCTATACATGTTGAACATGAATAAGGAACCAACAGACGGCAGCAGCAACTCCAGAATTACCCACACCACTGGATCATCATAAGAGCCGAAGATGCAAATGAGGATTTGCGAAACATGTCCTCAAAATAGGTACCTAAGTGAAGCAGATGTGTAATAAATACGACTCATCTATAAATTCATAATGAATAAGGAGCTTTTCGTGAAGTACCCTCCATGCTGTGCTGTAAGATATACTAGATGCCACAGCCAAAGGTCATGTATTGATACCTGGATCATCTTCAACACACTGTAAAAGTTGTTCTTTGTGTTATAGCGTGAAAACAACTCTTGATCTTTTTTGATCAATAGTCTGTGGTGCAACAGCTTCTGTCTGAGAATGGCGACGATAATTGGTGACAAAGATTGGATGACTCGATGGTCTTTGGTCTGAAAACTCCTTCTGAAAGAGCCTTGTAGCCTCGCTTCGATCATTCGTGCAACCATATGTAAAAATCATGACTGCCTGTTCACGAAATGATATCCAGCCATGGTTAAATGAAACATGTGTATGTACACAATTGAAGACAGATTACAAATGTAAACAAATGCCTTTGCAACATTCGCATCTACCAAATGTAGTACAATGGGTCAAAATCTTCTATTAGTGCATAGAGATGAAGTAGTGAGGTTGGGCTCTGAAAAATCTTGAATGCACACTTTCATTAAAACATGAACAAGAAAACAAAGGATTACGGAACATATGTTCATATGAACTTTTTTCTTCTTGTTGTTTAAGGAATTCTTACGCAGATTTTATAAAAATATTTCTGATACATCCTGTATTCTATGATTTGATTAGTTATTAATTTTGAATTTGCATATTTGAGTTAATTTTGAGTATTTTGTTTGTATTCTGGTTTTTCATCAGAAGTACTCTTTTTCTGTCATATGCTTTAACCTGTATTAGTTATTTTTCTGTGTTGCTTTATCTTTATTAGCAGTTGACATGCATTTTTTATTTCAACATTGATGCTTTACAAATCTTATTTTTATTTTACATTAATGTTCTGTCAAGAGACTTCTGCATATCAGTTATAAATTTTTCTTCAGAATACTACATTTTAAATGTGTAAATGCTATAAAATGTTGAATGTACCAATTAAAATGTTAAGGCTTCTGATTTCAAAATGCTAAAGATAACCATTCCTAATTATGTACAATTGTTCATAAAGAATATAAAGGTGGAGGCAAATGCAATTAGTTGTTCAAGTTATATCTTTGCATCTGCGAACCCCTATTATAACTTACAAGAGTTTTTGGACAAATGTAAGCAAGACATATAAAACATGTATTTTGATAAAACTATGAATAGAAGTATTTATAAACAGTGGAGCTTCATCAATCAAAAACACTTTTTTTTTAATGTATTCTTATGTTGAAATGGACTCTGTTTTTGATGTTTTTGAAATAGTTATATGTAATGTTTTTACTAGATTTTAAGGTAGCTATTACATGTGACAAAGCCTATTGTAATTACTGAATGGTGAAGAAATTATTATTTTATTATTATCATCATCTACTTCAGATTCCTTCTACCATACATTTGTTCTCTGTTTCAGTTGTTCCTGATTGATTTTGGATTGGCAAAGAAATTTAGGGACACTCGCACACGACAGCACATTGTATACCGTGAAGATAAAAACCTCACAGGCACAGCAAGATATGCATCAATAAATGCTCATCTGGGGATAGAACAAAGGCAAGGATGGTTCTTATTTAAAGTATGTTTGTTCTTTTATTGTAGCTTAAACTTTCTTTATGGGCTTGCTGCACATATATAAAATGAAATAATGGGTTCTCTCCATTATGCAAGGGAACTAAGAGTTATTGGTGAAATCGTATCGGAAGGAACACACTAGAATCTTCAGTTCACAAACAAGCTGCATATCTCTGATCGTTACATTAAACATATTGGTCCTACTTTTTTCTAACACTTACTACACACACCACCACACTCCAGTTTTTACATTTTGCATGTAGTTGTAGTAATGCAAGTTACTACAACTGGGCTCATGTTAATTTGTTGAACTATTTATTGAGTGATGTTTAAAGCAATCATTCTAACCTGGTGCTGATTTCATCTAGTTTATTTTCTGTTGGAACAAATCTACAATGTTTGTCTAACATAATGTATTAACAATTATGTGAAACACCCCAATATAATCTTAAAATTGGACCATGGTGGTGATAAGTGTTAGAAAAATAATTGGACCTATTTTGTTTAATGAAACATTTACTTCAAAAAGAAGTAACAAATGTTACAGTTTTCATAACTAGGGAACAGATTTAGGTGCTAAAGAAGGTTAAATTTAGGTATGTTTTGTCCTTTAAAATTTGAGAATATATTTATCAAAAGTTTAAAAAAAAAAAATTACTGAAATACAAATTTTCTTTAATTTTCCATAAGAGATCAGGTTGCAATAAATTGTTCGAACAACTCATCTAATAAATTAATGACGTCATGTCATTTAGTTGAAAATTCTTTGCTTCATTGTCATTTCATGTCATTGTCATGTGTTACTGTCTATGGTGCTGCATGTAGTAAATGCGGGCATTAAACACTACACATTCATTCAGTTACAGTGTACAGCACATGCCTTCTCTAAATTGTCCATGAGAAATCTCTGTCGATTCTCACAGAGCATTGCCGTCAGTCAGGCAGGAAGTCAGTCATGCATATTTCATAAAAGGCACATAATTTTAAGCCTTTGAGTGAATAGATTTTCGTTTATACATTAACAATTTTCCTACCATTTTCTGTCAAGAGATTGTTTCTCTTTTTAATGTACGCACTGGGGTAGCACAGTGGTTTTGTTCATGACTCTCATCCTGAGGGTGCAAGTTTGATTCCCAGCTCTGGAGTGTCAATTTTAAATATATGTGTTTGGAGGAATTTAGTAACAGTGACGTCAAAATTAATACTCGTCACTTGTTTATATTAATGAGAGACTAGTTTCAAAGGCATTCACCTCCATTTTCAATCTCTTTCCAACTGGCATCTGTTGTTGTCTGCTCTCTCTCTGGTGGTGGAACTATGAACTGCTTTGTCAAATTATCTACTGGTGGATTTCAAAGAATTTATGGTTTCTGAGATGTCAATTTTAAGTTGGCCCTGTCTGCGCCTTCACCCCTGTCTAGTTCATGTGAAGTGTCCCCTATGCCCAATGTGGTTCAGAGTAAAGTCTGTTTAGTTAACTCGTGTGCACGTTGGCAGACTCCTTTGACGAACCCTTATAATCGTTTTACAAACCTGGCCCTCCTTCTCCCAGACCATTCTGCAAGGTTGCCACCTTTCTCAATACGTCATGGGTATCATATGAGGTTTCGTCTAAATAAATTATCTTATGTCTATTACTGCGAAACTTCCTTAGTTTTGACAAATATATATCTTGCCAAGCTACAATTCTACTGGATTGCATAATAACCCTTATTCAAAGTGCGGTATTTGAAACCCAGCTCCTTTAGGAGGCCGCGCAAAGTGCAGTGCCCATAAAGAAAATCACAAATTTCTTGCAAATGTGCAACCAATTCGTCTAAGGTGGGCGCTCTCCCTTTTGCATGAAATCTATAAATTTCTCGGCGAATTAAATCGCATGTGAAATTATCTACTTTAGAGAAATGTTTCCTTTTGTTTTCACACTTGATCAGCGTCTTTGTATTCCTTTTGTCACAATATTTCTTACTGTATTTCTGTGAATACCCAGAATTTATCATCAGTTTCATTGCACGACCCCTTACCAAGATTATTTTTCAGCACAAGCACAAGCGCTTGAATTTGCTTAGAAAGAGTTCCTGTTATAACTTCGTTTTTTGAGGCTTTTCCAGTAACAACTCGGCCCAGCAACACTTTCCAATTTATTCACACTATTGTCATCACTTTGATTATTTTCACTTGACTGAAAGTTATCTACTACTTCATTTGCATTCACCACTGCATTTCTCTCCCACGGTCTCCACATTGTGACACACAACGAATTGCTGCACTTAATGAAACAGATCAACTGGAAGTTGGAACTTTGGCAACTGAGACTCCATGTGGAGTAAACATGCAACTGTCATTTCAAGAAAGTCAGGGTTGCTATTGGTCCTCAACGACAGTGTTCCATTACTTGAAGTGTGGAGATAGATTTATGACGGTCATTAGTGGGCAGGAGGGTCAGGTTCCTTTGAGTCCAAACTGCACACCTGTTGACTAGACAGACTTTACATGGTATAAACCATAGGTCCACTCGCCTCACCGCCATCTTTGCTATCACCCTATCATTGGAGGCAATGGATACCACCCTCTGGGTGCCTCCACCTGAGAAATGGGTCAGTCATCACTTGGTGGGACGAGGTTACTCCGAAGACCTTAGTTGCCATATAGGGAGTGTTGGTATACATACATATATACATACATACTTTTTAATGTAAATGAAGAAGCTCAAGAAATACTCAAATTAGCAACAGTGTATGTAACATAATTTCTTAAACAACTGTTATTTAGCCAACATTGAATAACCTCTATAGTAGTCGACAACAGCTGATGATGCATTCTGGGTAAATACTAGCAATAAGTGGAGCATTGAGTATTAGTTTGGCTCAAAATTATATTAATCCCATTGTATATTGGGTTGAAATACCATTGTGCTTAGTCATTGGGGAAGATTTAAATCATAGTATTAAAATACTATAAAATAATCATTGTTGCTGCAAAGTTGTGTGTCTGTTTTTGCAGCCGTCGAGATGACATGGAATCCCTTGGATATGTCCTTATGTATTTCAACAGAGGAAGCTTGCCTTGGCAGGGACTGAAGGTAAGTGCAAGCTTACAACAAGAAATGTCATGACAGCAAGTCATAGCCTGAAATGAGTAGAAAATGGCATTTTCAGAATTCAACAGACTTAGTTAAAATTAAATAAATTTTTTGGGAGAGAAGAGAAGGAATTGTGTACACAGCATAGTATGTGTACATACTGGCCTACATCCCAAATTTTTTTAATTTCTAAACAGATCGATAATTATTTTAGATAGTCATTTAAAATCCCTAATGGTATTCACTCCTGTTTTCAAATTGTTTAGCTTTTCTTTGTGTGAAGCCATGTATTGTATATTTATAATTATTTGCACATTGTTTTACAGGCTGCAACAAAAAAACAAAAATATGAGAAGATTAGTGAGAAGAAAATGTCCACACCTGTAGAAGTCCTATGCAAGGTAGGTATTACTTTATTTTAAATTGAATTTTAAAATATGTTGCAACTGCAGAAAAAGTATTTAGTAGATGGTTATACAAGGTCTGACAGCTGTGTTGAGATATTTGTCCATGTGAGTGGAAAGGTGAAGGGGAGAAAGCGTGTGTGTTTTCATGGTCATTATACTGTCTACCTACCACAAGAAGGCAAATTGGGCCTAAAGAGGAAGACGGGCTTGAACTGTTTATCTGCACTGGTAGTAGAATCTATTTATTAAGAAATGTGTATGAGAGTGCATACGAGTTACCTATGCTACCAAATCTAATACTTGTTTCAGTAATTGCAGTGATAGGTATTATGCATACGTGAGTTATATGACAATACTGTATAGGTATTTTACATGAATTAGCATCTTTATCATATCTAGATGGCAAGCATAAACATCATGCGAGCATAAAAAATTAAACATTCCTCTGCCTTGCCTTCTTGTGTTGGACAGTAATTACTAGACATACATCCTAGCTGTTCTATTTTCAACCCTGTTTTTCTAGCAACCAAGATTAACATTGCTGCTGATCTGTACTACTGCTGTGAAGTTGCTGTGAGGACTGTTTCAAAAGCACCTGACCTAACAAAATGCAAAAGCTTTGGGAAAAATCCTTCTCTCTCTCAGTCTTCTTTCAGATGAATTAAATTTTTTCCAGTCATTTTCAATAGTTAACCCTTTATAATGAGAACTGCCAAGCTCTGCAAAATAGCAATCAACTGCAGATTCCACCGCTTCATTGGTGGTAAAACTTTCACCAAACCATTTAAGTTTGAAACAGAAAATAATCAGAAGGGGCTAAAACCTGGTTAATAAAGTGCCTAAGGATGCAATTTGAACTTTTAACTCATTGATTTTGACCATGGTTATAATGGTTGTATGAACTGATATATTGTCTTGATGAAACAAATCCTGCCCCGCCTCCCCTCCCAGGATTAGGATTAGGGTTACTACAGAGGGGATTTGGCACCGAAACTTGTGGTTTATTGTACCTATGCCCCAAGTGGGGCATCCCAGGAGAAAGGAATGAGGCGAGAGGAGATAGGGCAGCCAACCTGGAATCACGACACTGCTGAGACACCCACCAACACTTCTGCCCTGAAAGAGACTGCCAGATGAGAGATGATGTGCAATAATAATGGAGATGAAGTGGAGGGACAGGAAATTCAGGAGATGTAATTAACCTGCATTCACATGACAATCTGGGAAAACGCATGGGTCACGTAGGTCAACCACGGGAATTGAACTTGAGCCTCCCAAATGCGGACCACAGACTAAACTGCCTGAGGCATCCCACTCAGTTCCCCCACCATTTTTTTGCTTGATTTCATCACTCATATGTAATAAGTGAGCATAATACGAGGGCTGTTCAATAAAGAATGATTCACCTTCAAAATATGTTCAGGTATTTCTTTACTTTGTCATGTTTAGTGTTTAAAATTTCAACGCATCTTTATAAATATTTTGTGCATCGCTGTTTCTAACACTTCTACTGCAATGTAATTATAGAGCAAATTTAAGTTAATATTTAGTACAATAAATTTGACTATAAATTTTAAGTGAGAAATAATGCAGTAATTATTTTCAGGTGTGTAGACCTATGGCATTTATTGTAAAAATGAATAATTCATTCATAAATTGCACCCACCATAATTAGGTCATTAATACTTACATTTATATGTTAATGTAGGTAGAATGTTTTATGGACTCAATATAACATTGCAATAATGCAACACTTTACTTATCTTCTTAAATTACAAATTGATAGGTACATGATTTTTTTAACCTATAGATTACATTTTCATCCTCTTCACCTTCATTTGTTTAGATCATTATAATTGCTGTTACAAGTAATGGATTCACTGTAGTATTGTCTTCTACATCACGTAGCAACAGTAACCTTGCAAATAAACAAGTAAACTGAAGAAGAAACTGAAGATATAAATATTATTTATATATAGAAGAAGCTAGAAAGAGATATGTTAAGATGTATTTACTTAAAATGGTTTGGTACTAGTAACCCCTACATCACTTTCTTTAATCTGGTATGTTTTGGGAACATGTGTTCCCATCTACAGAACATGTACGACTGACCTGTGTTGTTGTTTCTGTTGTGGTAGTGGTAAATTAAAATTCATTAACCATCATCTGCATTTCAAAATGAAGTCTTTTTCCACGTGTCCATTTCTACTGCATGACTGGTCAGTTTGATTAGTGTAATGTTTGGTTTGAAGTTATGGTTGGTTGTCCAGAAATTGTGTGAAACTGCAGAGTTATCCAATTATTTGTATTTTAAGTATCTCATATGTTCCTTTAGTCTGGTTTCTAGATTTATTTTTGTTTTTCCTATATATCCGTTATCACATTTGGAGCAATTGATTTTGTGAACTCCAGGTTTTTTAAAATTCGCAAGCTTTCACGGCTGGTGTCAGTATAATATAAAGTATTAACCGGGCTTGTGAGCCATGGTCTGCTGGTCTCCTTCTTGATCTTCCCAGACATTTCGTCTGCAGCTGCGGCAGACATCTTCAGTGGCAGTGCGATCGGAGTGTCCTGGCGGAAGTCTCAACAGCAACTGTTGTCTGGAAAGATGAAGGAGCCCAGTAGACCACGGCCCACAAGCCCCGTTAATACTGTATATTATTCCAACTTTTTTATCTTTAATATATTAAAAAGTAATTTCTCTTTGCTAAATTTGTTCTGTGGGGCTTGGCTAATGTGTTTCATGAAAATCTTCTTAAATTTGCAAAATGTTATTAGATATGTGAGTTTCTTGAATTCCAATAGTTTTTCTTCTTTAATGGGAACACATTCCCAAAACAAATTAAGAGATTAAAAAAGTGATGTTAGTGTTAACTAGTATACCTTAATTAAATGCATGTAAATATTAAATATATTTTTAAAAATAAGTAAAGAATTATCACTATGCTTATTGTAATATATTATTTGGTAATTTCACTGTTACATTTTTACTTAACTTATCTTACTGGATATTTTCTAAAACCAGGAGGATAAATCTGTCCTCTTTTTCTTTCTACTAGTAGAATTTATAACTCAACAAATGTCTGCTTTTTATATGTCCCATGTTATTTTCTTAACAAGCATTTTGCATAAGCTGTCTTTTTCTCTCTAGTGTGCTCAATACTGCTATTTGGTTGATTGAAACTGTTGTATGGTAGTTGACTGCTAAGAGTGCTATAGTTATACAAGCTTCAAAAATACAGCTCAGGCTTTGTGACTGTATCATAGTAATTGTCATAACTATATCTGCATTATTATGAACATTTTGGAATTTTGATTTTTAGGGTTTCCCAGCAGAATTTGCCATGTACTTGAACTATTGCCGAGGGCTGCGTTTCGAAGAAGGTCCAGACTATATGTACCTGCGGCAGTTGTTCAGAATCCTTTTCCGAACACTTAACCACCAGTACGATTACACATTTGACTGGACAATGCTGAAGCAGAAGGCTGCAACTGGTACGGGTGCTGTAGGTACAACAGGGGCTGCGGCAGGCATCACTACCCCAGGTGAGAAACCGACAACTGGAGCACCTCCGGGAACTACCACGATGGCTGTTTTACCTCCTTCCTCACACGTCACCAACAAGGATAAAGATCGAGGTGACAAGCGTGAGTAGGACTGAGCCTTCCCCAACACAAATAATATAGTAGACACTGCTACTCATGTTTTCTTTACTTAGCACTGAAACAAAATTCTTATTTGTTTTGCTTCCCAAAATCGGTGCAATATTATAACATTTTCTGCAGTTACATTAATAAAAGGCTCAACACAAGATGCAGCATAAGGCAGTATTTATACTTAATTTGCTCATTGCTTAGATTTTCGGGGGGAAAAAAAGAAAAAAAAAATCTCCAATAGCTACTGCTGGTACATAGTTTAGTATGTAAAGTGTCCCATAGTATGTGCCATATTTTGTCAATAAGAACTTTTAGGTTGTTAATGAGATACGGCTAACTTGCAAATAAATTGTTTACTTCAAGTGCAGTCACAGTTGTACATATAAAATGGTTTTCTAAAGCAGAAAATGCTATATAGCTCTAAGTAGAAGTGCCAGCTATATCTTTGTGTGTTAACAGAATAGCTTTGTAAACGCAGTTTAGAGAATAATCTGCAGAGCCAGTCAGCCATAGTGTAAAATAAAAAATAGATTTATATTCATGTGTTTCTTGTTCAGAATAAAAAAAGTATATTATAATGCATTTTTACCATTTATTTCCGTTGATATTGTGTGCTAATGGAGCGGTGCTTACAGGTGGGGAATTCTACTACCTCTAACCATAAACTGAGTTCACCCTTATGTTGATTCTAGCTCTTCATTCCAGAAATACTGCCTTGTTGGTAGGATCATGTGGTGAAGTGTATTTGTTGAATCGGCAATAAGCATATAGTCCTTTTGACTTATCTTAGTGTTTTTCCATTTTCTGCCATCAGAATACAAGACATCACATTTAGAATGATCGGCTCTTCTTTCTAATATGCGACGCAGCAATTTTGTTCTAATTCCTTCACACTTTTTGATGCTTTTCTATACAACCATTATTTTTAATATAATTTGTTTACTTTTTAGTGCAATTTCATGTTGGAGGGCATTTTTTTCAACATTAATTAATTGTTTATTTACTTACTGCATAATGTAGCCATATTGAATTCAGTGCAGCCAAACTATGCTTGTTTTTCCACTGAATGCAATGCTGCCAACTTATCCCGAAATTACACTATCCAGCACTAACACAAAGTAGTACCTAAATTGCACCACATAGCTAACTAAACACTAACATGGTTTGAGCAGGCTTACTTATCGCCCAGTCAAATTTTGTTACTCTTGCACTGCTTTGCACATAAACAATCCTATGACACGACCATAATGGAGTGCTCCGTAGCAAATACATGTATGAGTTTGCGGCCTGTATCAGACTGGTTCGGCTACTGCCGCGAAATGTGCATGATGTCAAATGACACCAAGTGTACTGCAAGCGGTAAAATTGACGCTCCCGGTCAGGTCGTTCAAATCAACGAATGCAAAATTGGACGACGCAAGTTTTATTATGGGCACTGCAATTAGACTGTAGAGCGTATTTATAGTGGCCGCGCTTAAACCATCCCCAACCGGCTCTCTTTGTAGCGAAAAACTGTTCTTCCCCCTAACCACAATGTCATAAACATCTTAGGAAACACCAACCGGGGTCAGAGGTGAAGAATGTTAGGCTCGTGTTTACAGCTGAGAATATCCAGTGTTGCCGTTGTTTAAATTAACTTTTAGAGGCAAAATATAAATAAATAAAGCAAAATTCACTGTAAGAAATCGTCATTGATCTTTTCAAATAAATTTTAAATGATTAATGTTTCCTATCATAATACATAATGTTACAACTCTTTATAACATAACTGAAAAGAAATATATCACCTACGCTGTTATGGTATTAGTACTTCTATTACGTACAAGAACTAAATGCGTATTATTAGCATAATATCTAAGGATAGTTTAGTAAAACATCATTACAATTTTAAAAGGGTTAAACTGCATCAATGTGCATGAATTTGCGAGGGATATTTACTTGCGAATTAAAGAAGCACTTTGGATATTCTGGAAGTTAATAATAATTTATAAGCAAAGATTGCACGTTAGAGCTTTGTTTATTGCAATCGTGAGCCGTTTTATCCTAAAACATTTTCCTTTATTCTATGGTAGCTACAGGTGGTGAATTTCAGTTGATTTAACAAAGCAATAAACACTTTAAAAAAAAAACAACAACCAAGGAATTAAAGAAAAACTAGTAAGGAAACTCTATTACTCTTTTCAAATTTTCGAAACTTTTTACAAGGATGTCTGCTAATTTTACAAGTTTGAATAAAGTTAAGCATTGTATTTGTTTATGGGGGGTGGGTCTTCTGCTAAACACAATTTAAATAAATAATCACGTACATTCCGCATAATAATTAAATATGCCATAAACGCTTTAGAACTCGAAAAAGTTTAGATACTTTTATATATATATATATTACAAGTATGAACGGAAATCCATGGTAGCATATCCATGTTAGGTTCGATACCCACGGTCTCCACATCTTAATTAAATTACGCAAGTGCTAAACGCAAATAACTATTAAACACAAATAAATTTATAATACTATACTAAGTAAAACACTATGTAACTTCTATAACTATAAGCTTAATTAACACACATAGGAAGCACGTTTGCACAGTCTAAGATAATTTCTGAGGACACAAGAAAAATATTGCAACAGCGCTCTAACCTGGTGAACGTATTAAGAAGGGCCACCCATATGTTTAAGGGTGGAAAACCCTTATAATTGCTTACATGTGAGGAGGCGTGGTCAGAAGGGAAAGCTTTGACGCCGCCTGGGATTCAATGGACGAGGCTACAATACATCCCTCCTATTGTTGGGGCGTATCGTCATCTGCAGCTCATTTTGTTTCCACGTCGATCATTCCCAAGATCCAGTTGCCCTCTACGACGCGCCCACGATGAAACTTGCGTCATCCTATTTTGCATTCGTCGATTTGAACGACCTGACCGGGACTGCCAGTTTTCCCGCTTGCAGTATACTTGGTGTCATTTGACATCATGCACACTTCACGGCAGTAGCCGAACCTATCCGATACAGTCCATGAGTTCATACATGTATTTCCTATGGAGCACTCCATTATCATGTCGTAGGATTGTTTATGTGCAAAGAAGTGCAGGAGTAACAAAATTTGACCAGGCGATAACTTTGCCTGCTCAAACCATGTTCCTTTGCACACGCACTGCGTCACCTATGTCTGGAGCATTTTTGCAGAGGTTGGCTACAAGTTTTACATATCTTTCTCATGTTGGCTGCAACGCCAGAACCGGCTGTTCGTCTGCTTGCGCATGCTTATACGTGCACCTTTGGACTTAGAAAATATTCTCACGTCACAGAAAAGAAAGTTTCCCCCTAGAAAATATTCTCACGTCGCAGAAAAGAAAGTTTCCCCCTATCTCGTAAGGTTTGCCAATTATACTAAAGTATACAAAATTCATTCCAAAGGAAGAGTACTTCATATGATATTCCCAGAAAATAGAAAATGTACACTGTTATACAGACATCTCAAACTTGTGTTAGTTTAATCAAAATTGTTAGAGCAAAAGTGAGAACCTAAAAAGTAACAAAACATTTTCCTGTATTAGTGTGAGATTGAGCGGGTTTACTTGAACATTTTTGTCTCTGTTTTAGAAAATGCTGAATGTCATTGTAAATTTCACATTCAGGAGGGCAAATAGCTGGTGAAAGCCCTAACTGGGTGCTGTTATTCAATACTGGCCTGACAGAACGATAGTGTCTCGCAGTAATGGTTATAGTTAACTACCAAAAGTGTTGAATAAATTCAATAGAAAACATGAAAAAATGTAACACACAATGGTTAAATAAGATGTTTAAAAAGATGTTTAAATTTAATATAGGTTAAAATATACTGAACTGAAAATTATTTTTCCAATTCCTTTCTTTTTGAGTTCGTTTATGCATATAGTATTATGGATCATATTCTTTAGAAGGATTTCTCAAAATTAAGTTACACTATACTTTTTTTTAAAATCTATATTTTAGGTGGAAAAAGTTCAGGAGTCACAGGAAAGTTTTATCTGTAAAATTCATAAGTGCCTACCTTTACTGCTTGCACATTCAAGTACCAGTTACAATGGAGATTCCTCTTGCTCCTTAAGCTGATTACAAAGTTTACATTCTTAGCCATTTTTTTACAGCAAAAAATAAGTGTTACTGAAATCCATCATGAGTTGCGCAGTATGTATGATAAAGACGTTATGTCAAGACTAGTGGTTTCTCTTTGGCTTTAGTCATTCTTGAAAGGAAAACATTTCACATTGAGTAACACTGCAGCCAACCCTGCACTTCCAGTGCCCTGGATATTGTTGAGGTTTGAAGGGCGATGAACACAGATTGGCACCTCACATTTGATGAAATTCTGTTTCAACTTCCTCCTAATGTTGAAATAAGTTATATAACATTTCTGAGGATCTACATCTATCAACGTTGTGCATGATGGGTTCTGCACATATGTTCAAAACACCACAAAGAGCACAGAGTTGACTCTGCATTGCAATTTTTGCAGTTTCAGAATGAGGGAGATGGTTTATTTGTCAGAATAGTAATGGGGATGAGATATGGATCCATCACTGGACACCCAAATCCAAAAGACAAAACTATAATAAAAATAGTTTGTATCTGCCATCCTGTTTCCTATCAGAGTAAAAGTCAGCATCACACTCCAACATAACATGCGTGTTCCCAATAAACTTTTGCCATATAGGAAATTGCATACATTGTTTTCGTATGGCATAATGCCAGATAAACAATATTCTTACCATAGCAGTAAAACACAACTTACACTTATGAAGTTTATTTATTGAACGTCAGAGACTGAACAAGATATTAATTTTGACAGTGAACCGTACAAAACATTTTGCTTCTTTCAATATCTAATACATGTGGTGGACACATGTAGAGTTTGAATATCATCTGCAAGATATATATCTGGGACATTGGTGTTGAGGTTACCAGCACTGCTCTTCCTACGCAACTTCAGAAGATGCCATCGGCAGTCATTTCAGTGAGTCTGATGTTAGACTTGGAAAGAATTTCTTTGGGATGTAAAGTAAAGAATGTCTGTAATCTGCTATTTTAATGCAGAAACACCTTAGCAATCCAAAAGGGAAAAGTAGCAAGAAATTGATAGACTGACATAGTGGAGGTTATTAAGGCATTAGTCATAATAAGGTAGTCTGTGGTTCAGTCCTCCTTGACTGAAAGTTTTCTCCAGGCTTTTGCTCATTCCTCGTAACTGTCAGATGTATCTCACATTTAGGCCTGGAACATCCTTTCTCAATTATTTCATTTCATGAATCATCAGTCTCACTGCCTGTATGCCGTATGAAATAAAAACAGGCATTATTAACCTTTTAAAAACAATGTGATTGGAATAGTCTGCTATTATATGTTTCAAATGGGAAGGGTTCTGGAGTCCAGCTAATCGGATGCCGTATCACACTTAGCGTTGCCAGCTTGTTACCCCACTCTTTTTATATTTCGTTTTCTCTCACACACTCATACAATATGCAGGTCTGCTTGGCGCTAGATGTAAGGGTAAGCAAATTATATTTTACTAACTTTTACAATGATGCAGTTGCCAAAATCAAAATTGGAAAAAGCATTTTCACAAATTATGTATATTTTTAAATACTATAACTATAATTATAGTTTATGAACTACGTGCTTTTCTAATCCAAATGCGGGACACTTGTTTTACCTACACCACACGCTTCAGCAGTAAGCTGTTGAGCATTTTTGAAATCAAGCTGATTTCTATATTCCTTATTGTCCAATTTTTTGAAGAACGTGTACACCTTAAAAACAATTCTTTGAGCCTGACTTCGCAATAATTGCCTTTTTGACTCGCCACTAATTTCACCGCAAGAAGCCATTGCACTATTTAACTCTTACTGTACTGTTGTGTAAAGAACAACTGAATGATATTGATCTGAACTGTCCAGAGTAAATGAACACTTCTTATTCAGCATTCATTCATAAACATAAGCATACAACATTCCACAGGCAAACAGGAAATGAAGTGTTTGCTCTTTCTCGAATTTAACACCTTGATTTATTCACAGTAATTCTTTTATCACGTCATACAGTAGTTTAAATTTCAGTTCTGAGTAATGAAAAGTATATGTACATACACACCAACCACTTTGAACTCTCTAGAGTAAATAGAGATTACAAACCATTCATAAACAAAGATATAATGTGACCAGACACGTTCTGCCAGACCAGCAGGAAATTTGTTTCCTCTCGCTCGAATTGGCTTATTCAAAGTAATTCTTTTATCACGTCATGTGATTTACATTTCAGTTCTGAGTAATTACAAATATACATACATGCATACATGCCAACCTATAATATTTATTACAGTGCTTACGTTGTGATTTATTGTTATAATACAGTTAATAGTGTTTTATTTATTTGTATTAGAAAAACTATTTGAGCTAAAAATATGGGGTTTTCATGGTTATGTTAGATACATTACTCTCTATCTTCCACATGGATCAGTTTTGGCAAAATCTGAATTTATGTCTTAGCGCATATAGTATTTCATACAGATTGATTAGGTTGGCGCTCCTCACACACCACTTAGCGGGAATGCAATACGACAACACCGCAGGACTCCCATTGGTTGCTCGCCTAGTAGCGCTCAAGGATAAACACCTTCCCATTTGAAACACATAATAAACATTGTACATTGAAAGCCAAGTGAAGCCAAATAACTGACTTCACATGATCTTATGGCAAGATGTATTGGTTTTTAGAGAAATTAAGATTAGCTAAGTTCAAATGCATAGCCTTGCAACTGTCAAACTTTAAGGTGCTTTTACAGCAGGATCGTTATGACATCACTTTGTAATGTTACTAATGCTTTTGCCAGACACCTGAAAATATAATTAAAATACTGTACTTATTATGGTTTGCAACAAATTGGTCATCAGATGATAAAATAAATTATCAATTAATCATGCATAGTATGTGCTATTTAAGGAGAATTCATGTTATTTGTTTTCTTGTATATGCTGCTTCAACATCTTATGAAACCAGACATTTTGGTTTCTTTGGTGCATATCAAAATAAGGGTGAACCCAGGATGTGTTACAGTTATGCATTAAATTCTGGCATACAGAAGGTGAATGGTTGCATGCTCTCCGAACTCGAAACTTCTTATACAGAGCACATTTCTTTGCTATTAGGGACATTAAATGTTTCTTTATTGATATTATTTCCTTGTATAACCAATGTTTTATGATAACTTGCATAACAAGATAAACAAGAATTAAAGGAGTGAAAGCTTGTTAATTTTGACAGTCACTTATAGGTTGGAGGAATTTAGTTTAGACATGAATAAAACATGCTCTCATAAAATAATAAATAGAAGCAAGGGTTGTGTTTTTTGCTGTATCCGTGAAACATGTTCCATATGCATAATGTCATTTTATCCAGGAGATCCTACAAAATGCATTTCTTTGTGAGAAAAGGACATGAAGCAATCACACACTAATGTGAAACAGCAAATTTGTTTATCTAAAATTTACTTTTGTTTAATTAGTTGAAAATGTTGGTTTTTTTAAAAGCCCTTTTTTTGGGGGACTAATGAATTCTTATGCTGGATTTATATGAAAGACATTGCAGTCAGCCAATGATAACTGAGATGAGGAGCATCCTGAATGCCTATAAATTTCAAATTACAGTTCAATGTCAGCATTAGTGTGTAATTTTTCTCCGATCTGTAAGCAGAAAGTTAATGTTGGTTGCTTAATAGAAGAGATACTGTCCAAGACAAAATATCTCTGTATGAAAATGTCCAATGCTCTTGTTTTAGTCAGTCATCAGTTTGCTTTATTTTGTTATTTCACAGTGTTTTCATTATAGCTTCTGAGTCAAATATGGCTGTTAATACTTTGTTCAGATGAAACGCCAGTGTGCAAGTATTGGTCATGTTACTAATGAAGAATCTGGTGTGGCAATATTAATAAGATTTTGTGTATCCACTATCATCTATTTCCAAAACATCATTATTACACTCTGTCCGTAATGTTTATATTAGTGGAGGATATAGCAGTCCACAGTGTCTATGGTTGGAGAATATAGCAATTATAGGGAGAAAGAGAAGAGAAAAAAAAAGCCTGAGAAGCATGTAATGTATCTTCCTTTGTTAGGTTCAGCTGTTAAAAAACAACAGAATTGCATGCAAGAAACTGGGTATTTACAGTTTCATTGAAATGAGATATAATTCCAGGTGCCATAACTGTTCAATGCATTGCTCTTTTTGTCAATGGCTGACTCATAATGATGTCTATATAACCTTTGTTCTTAGACTATGACAGAGTAAACAAATGCATATGCATGAGGACATTTTCACTGGTTTGTCCATCTTGTGCTCCATGGAAAAATTACAATAAAAAAAAAGCTTTGAAAAGTGTTGAAAAGCAGATTGCACCATATGTGTTGTACTATTTTTGCCAAAGGTATCAGAATTGAGGATATGTAAAACTTACCAGCAGAGTTAACTGGCATGTTTTTAGTGACAAACATTGATAGGAGGCACGTACATAAAGTAAGTTTCTATGGAACCTTTAACACAAATAAAATGCAATTTAATGAAAAAGCTTTTGGAATGGATACAGGAAGGGTTGAACTAATTTTCAACATGTTCATTACCAGAATTCAACTTTGTGATACATTGCGACCAACTTTTGCATCCTTATGTTATAGACGTCTGTGCTTGTGCTACAGACATCTCTGCTTATCTGTTGTACTAAAAATGCTGACACAGACCGGACTAGAGTTTCTTTAAATGTAAGAAAAAATGAAAATCACTGGAAGTAAGTTCTTGGCAATAGAGTAGATGATTAAAAACCTCCCAGCTGAACTTTTGTTGGAAATCTGTTGTCTGTCAAACAGCGTGTGGCCGAGTGTTATCATGCAGCAAGACAATACCAGCATAAAGCATCCAGCACTGGTTCAGAATGGACTTGCAGTTTCTGCAGTGTGCAACGTTAAAAGCTCAGCATTCACTGCCTCACCTCTGATTAGGAATTCAACAAGGAAAGTGCCCCATCTGTCCCACAACAATGTGCACAGTACTTTTTGTACAAGTACAGTCTGCTTGAATTTTGTCTTGCAGGGAATTTCACTATGATGCTAAAGCATTAACTGCAACTTGGTTTCTTAGGTACTGTGTGGAACCCACATTTCATGACCTATAATGATCCATCCCAGAAACTCATTGCCATCAATATGGTACCAATGCAGAAATGTCAGTGCTGACTTCATGCACTTTGTTTTGTTTTCAGTGTCAGTTTGTTTGACACACATCTAATGCACAGTTTATTGAACAACAGATTTTATGCAACACTTTTATGCAACAAGGAGTGAAAAGTGACTGCTGAGTTTTGTAGTTGCAAAGTGGCAGTTCTCAAAATAAAATGCATTCCCACAAAGGAGTCTAATTCAAGCTCATTGTTAGCAGATTTGTTAGGATTTCATTTAAAGTTTCATTATAAAGTGACCATAACTAAGTTACAAGCACTTACCTATTAGTTAGCTGCAACAATTAGCTTAGAAAATAGACCTAAAAGGCTTAGAAAATAGACCTAAAAGTAATCTATAATGATGTGTAGTGTTTTACACCCACTTTTAGTACATACGTCACTGCAGGTAGTGACACAGATACATGAGATGAAGATGGAGCATATGTGAAATGAGATGGCGGAGGGAAACCAGGGATCCTGGAGCAAACCCTGCCAAGCACCATGTTGTCCACCACAAATCTCAGTTGCAGTCACCTGGGATAGAACCCGGGCCCCCTTGGTGGTCAAGCAGACAAGCAGTCTAACCACTCAGCGATGGTGCGGCCACTCTATAATGGTAGATGGACTCCCACTTTGCTTCTCATCATGTACATTTTATCGAACCTGATAAAAATTGTGCACCAGCAACACATGCACCATCTGCTTGCCCATAATGTTAGACACATAGATTTGGCATAGCTAATAAATTTCAATCAGCACTATGCTCTGCATACAAAAATTATGCAGATTGCACTTCACACTCAGCTGGAACCAGAATAAGAGTCTCCATCTTCAACCATTCCAGTGACGCTACTGAGGGAACTTAGGAAATTTGTTAGCACAGCACCATCCCACGTCATTGCTTTATCTCATAAATGTAGTTCCTTTGTACAATACTTAGTCTGCTTGTGACAGTAGGATTCTTACTCTGTGGATGCACTTCATTTATGTAGTTGTGAAATAGTTGAATATGTATTGACCATTGTCAGCAATTTGGGAGACTTGGAAATGTAAGGTGGTATGAGCCACCATCAAAGTTCTGCAGTATGTAAATAATGTAAGTAGTGCAATTTTGGGAAAGAAGTTTTCCAAATTTTATGTATGGAAGAAGCTAGAAACAGTGATGTTTTAAGGTGTGGTTTACTTAAAATGAGTGGTTGGTCATCCAGAATTTACCAAATCAATTGTTCCGATTGTAATAAAGTATATATAGGCAAAACAAGCAGAAATCTGGAAATCAGACTAAAGGAACATATAAGATACTTGAAATACAAACAACAGTTTTAAATCATTTCTGAATGTCCAACCACATCATCAGACTGAACATTTCACGAACCAGTCATGTAGCAGAATTGGACACATAGAAGATCTTCATTTTGAAACACAGTCTACAGTTAATGAGTTTTGATTTACCTCCACCATTACGCTCTGGAAGTACATTTCACCGCCACTTGATGTGTCATGATAGATGACCACCACAACAGAAACCCCAAGAGGTCAGTCGGGTGTGTTCTGAAGATGGGAACACATGTTCCTGAAACATGGTAACAGCGTAAAAAAAGTGATGTTAGTGTTACTAGTGTCAACATATCTTAAATAAACATTTGCAGTCTGGTTTTTTCACACTACTTCACTTGTTTTTATTTTTGAGTGAACTAGTTTTAGGATTTATTACTTCCATTTTCAACCTCAAAGGTAAGAATTATTGGTTGAATTCTCTCTGGTGCTATAACAATGAAGTTGTTTTGACTGGTGGGATTTCAAAATTTCATCCTCAAAGGCCATGCTGTCATTTGGCTTCTAGTTATGGAACAAAAAACTTTTTTGGTGAATTGTCAACTGATGGGATTTCAAAAGGTATTAATAAGCCTTTGTGTTTGTAAATTAAAATATCATACATTATGAGTGTCTTATCACACCTTTTAATAATTTCGGTTTTGTGTCAAAATAATGTTTTTTATTCCAGATGTTAAATGCTACTGTTGTTGCCTTGTTTCAGTTTGATGTTTCTAACATTTTCTTTGATTCTGGTGTAAGATTTCTTTTGGTTTACCCTATGTAAAACTTTTCACAACACTTACAGTTTTTTTGGTATATTCAGGTCTATTGATTGGTGGAGTTCATTTATTGTTTTTGAATTTAACTGTTTTATTAATGAGTACGTATGTATTAGTACCAAGATGATATTTTGTTCTCTAAAGATCTTTCTGACTTTGCTAAATGTATTTGGGTGCTGAATCCTCTGAATATGTTGTTGTTTACTTTTTCTGTGATGAATATGTTAATTCCCTTAGTGATTTTCTTTAGCTTAGCTTTCTTAATCTTCTTCGATACTAGACTTTGTTGTATCCATTTTCTTCTATGTGAAGTGTGACTTTTTTTTGTTCCTTGTGGTATTCTGTTAATGCTCTTTATTGCAGTAAACAGTAACTTTGCACACCCCTTGCAGGCTCTAAAAATGATGTGACATACACAACAGTCTTCAAGGTCGTCCTGTTGCTTCAGCACATGTAAACAAACAAGAAATCACTGCTGTACACTTCAAATGTCCACTGTCGCAATAACCATCACACAACTACACCACTAACAACTGACCACGCTCTAACACTTTGCAGGGTTTTTATACCTCCAGTCATTGTTCTAGAATGCAGTCAATTGTTTGATAACAATCGCAATGCAACGAGAGAAAGACAGAACTAACCAGACATCACTCTGTCTCTTTCTCTCGGCAAGCGTCTAATTCTGTCTTTCTTTCCTGCCTCTGCGCAGCTCTGGCTTTGCGGCAGCTCCAACGAAACAATGCAATTGGTGACATTATTATTGCATGATTATGTGTAATTGGCTTACAGCTTTAAGTTTCTATGTAATTTTTAGACAAGGAAGTTCATTATTCAATCCTTATTTAAGGTCATGGTTTTTGTTTCAAAAGTTTAAGTTACTGTTGACAAAGTTCTGTTTCAATTTGATGTTTCTAAAATGCTCTTTGACTCTGGTTCTGAATTTAAGAATTTTAATACTGAGTATCTATTTGTATGTGCCAAGATGATGGTTTATTCTTTAAAAAACTTTTGAATTTATTAAATGTTTTTGGGTGGTAGGTGAATTCACTGAATATGCTGTTACTTTCTTTTTCTTCAGTGAATGTGGCTGCTTCCTTAAGGATTTTCTTTAGCTTAGTTTTCTTAAAATTTGAAATCTCACCAGATTAATCTGATAAAACAAGTTAATAGTTCCACCACCAGAGAGAAGACAGCAGACAACCGAAGATAGTTGGACCTTTGAGGTTGAAAAAGGAAGCAACAACTCCCGAAACTAGTTCCAAAAAAAATAAAATATAAGTGACAGAGTGTTAAAAACCAACTACAAATATTTCTGATTTGGACGTCACTGTAACTATATTCCTCCGAATGCATCCAACATTTATCTTTATTCATGTAAATGAAGTGGTGGAAGATTTGGTTGTTTTATACCAATACAAAGTGTTAGCTTAAGCAAATTGCAAACTAACCTTTGATCTTGATTTACACTTACTAATATCACTTACTGTTGAAAACTAAATTTAAAATAAAAATCTGATGTATTATTTTGAGATGACTTTCTCAAATAATGTGGTTTATTTTTATGTATATTTTATAAATTATTCCAGCACAAGCTAATTTTTACATTATATTTCAGTTAAAATAAAACATATTTTGTAGAAATGCTTACATTTCATTTTAGGCACAGAGTGATACTGAAATATTTTAAAGTGGTTCACTATTTACTGGCAATTGAATGGTGACAGCACTTCAATAAATAATAAAAATAATGATATATTTAAATCAACAAGAAATATCTCAGATGGTTGAGACCTCAAACTATTTGAAATAAACTGTTTATTTAAAAAAAAAAAAAGATTACTCTTTTTTGGACACAAATTGTGTATCTCTTATGGTGTAATAGTTAAGCTTTTTTTTTTAAAGGGGGGGGGGGAGAAAAAAGGAATGTCCTCTATTGCCTTTATTGCTTATTATACAATTTAAGCGCTTTCTATTTGTAATTGAAAAGTTGCATTTTTAACTATTGAGTGATCAGTTATCAAAGCTGAAAGAACACAAATTACATGCTGTACTTACTTGATGCACCCATCAGAGGTGAACCGACCTGGCAACATTGGAATCTAGAATCATATTTTAAAAATTCAGTTCCATGATTGGGATTCAAGCCATGTATCTGACGTCTCATATGATCCAAAGATCAGCTTTCAAGTGTCTGCTGTGATTTAGAATTTTTCAAATCAGCACAACTTTCCAACTTATTGCCTACACAGTGTGAAAGAACAGTTATAGCATCAGTTCATTAGCATTTTCATCTATTCAGTGTAAAGGAAAAAGTATTTGACTCAGACCCTATGTTGCAAGCATACAACTTTATAATAATTATGCTGCTCCAGAATAAAGAACACATATTGCACCCCTCCCTCAGAAAAAAGGAAGATGTGGTTTCTGTGGGTGACAATTTGAAAATCTGTTAATATGAATTTGATAATATTCTTTGTTTCCGTTAAATAGAAAATAGGTTAACAATTTAAAGGCCAAGTGAACATATACTACAAACTAATTTCATAATGTTTTGACATGACATATTTGTGTTTTGCATCATCAGCTGCTTGTTTGTCATAGTTGTAATGGCTTCTACACCCCCAGGACTCATGAGTAATACCATCAGCTTCTAGTAGGAAGAAATGTCATATCACTGAGTTCATTGTCCAAGTTTGTATTAATACATTTTAATTTTATAATTGTGTTTGTTCACTATGGAAGTATGGTATTTTTATTTTTTGTTTTATTACACATGATCCTGTTTTATAGCAATTTTTATGCATATAAAATTAGTATTGCAAACAAGGAGGTATCACATAGCCATAAGATAATGGCCTAAACATTACAGATTTGAGAGTAACTATTATACTGATTAAAACAGTTATGATTTGTATGAGCCATATGATTTTGTGGAAATGTGTTTTGTGTTGAAGCAGTGAGGGGTTAGTAGAGTAGTGTTACGCGGTTGCTTCAGTGTGGGTTGCTTTCTCTGCGGGAGACGGTAGCAGTCATGGTAAGTACATGGTGATGGTCTGGGATAGCTTAAAGCTAACATTGGTTTAGGGATTCAATTTCTCGCTGCATGGCATCACCATGTACAACTCCATTAACATAGCTGTTAAATTTAGAGAAAGTGTGTTATTACTAGATGGAAGGGGCATAAGATGTCCTCTTGGATGGTGATCCTGTGCACAGAGAAAATCATAATTTGTGAAACAACTTTTTACAACCATTCAGCGTTCTCTACCTCTATAATTTTGCAGATTCATTCTCTAAAAATTTGTAAAATACTTGTTTTTCTGTCTAGCTTCTTTTAGTAATGATAGTTTGATTGAGCATATGTCTATACTTATTTTTGCTGTAACTACATAAAAACTTAGAGCAATAGGACAATTCAAATATTTAAATTAACAATTTTTAGTTTATAACACGTTCTATGATCACTGTAATTTTTTGTGCAGCTTCTACAAACTATTTTTGCAAAAGCTTATTTTTGTATTTGCTTTACTCAAGATGAGTTTTCACTAAAATGGTTTCTTACCACTTCTTTATAGAGGGAAACGGAAGACTGAAGCTATAACAAAATTTTTGAAAATTGGTTCATATGCAGTCTTTAAAGTTCTATACCCATTATGACAACATGAATAACTGAATGGCAACAACACTTCAGAATGACAAAAATATTAAAATAAAAACCAATTAATATTTATTAAAGAGTTAATATAACAAGAAATTATTTGACAAATTGTATGTTTTGAAGAGATTAGAATTTTTCTTATATTTTGTTTTATCTAATGGTTTATTAATTACACAAAATGAAGAGGACTTTATGGGCTATTTGTAAAAATTCCAGATACAAATTTTTAGCAAGCAAATAAATATCCAAAGCTTGAATTATTGCACAATTTTTGAGAAAAATAAAAATTATACATTTTTAATGACTGTAGAACATTTTGCTATGATTGAGTGAAGGAACTATATTTGGAATCAAATACACCATTTTCATTTTGAAATGTGTCTTCATTTTGCAATCTGTGATGTCACTCTTTAAAGCAAGTCTACCTAGACTCGACGTGACACCCTTTAACAATGTAGTGATGTATTTTTATTAGGATTGGCAACTGAATCGGTGGCTGGTGTAAGGTGAGCATTTTTTGAGTATTTTTCACTTTGAGCTGCCCCTCACCAACTGCAGAATTTACAAGACTACTAAGGACATCCATTGAATCTTTCTGCATGATGGGAAAATTAATCTTCTAATCTTTGAATAAAATGCAGCATATCGTAGCTGGTAGAGAGCAGTATGAACCTGACTATGATGCCTTGCCTACATGGTGGAATGCTATTTTTAAACCAGAATGCTAAATGAAGGGGGATATCTACATTATTTCTTGGGCAGGTATACAGATTCCAAGAGACATCTTAAAGAGATCTTAAGATAAATGTTAAAAGGTAACCATGATTAGTTTGTGGTAGTGCTTTATGGCATGACATGTATAAATGACCCACATGTATACAAATGTCCTGTGCCATGGCATAGTGGGCTAAGGCATCCTGCTTTGGTTCCCTGTCACAGAGAGCGCCCAGGATTGATCCCACCCCTCGGAGTTATGGATTTTAAGTCCCGGGTGTAGGAAAGACTGCATCGTGAGAAGAGACCGCTAGGTAGCCTTGCTTGTGTAAGACAACTTATCTGGGGTTGCAGATGCTCGCCACATTTCCACCCCATATTGGTTGGATGATTGCCCACCTCTACCTTGTATATGTGGACGTGAGGCTCGCTGTCAGATTGGCAGGCCTTGACCCACTAGGGCTGTTGCATCATCATGGGTTGATTTTTTATTTATTTGGTATACAAATGAACAAATATTGCTAGGTACCTTATTATGCATTTTAATCAGATACCTATTTTGTTGTTTTTCCCTGATGTGTACTATGTTTTTAAACTCTACCAATGACCAACCCACTGTGCTAATATCTAGTCATGTCTTTCACTTCTCAGTTATCTTGTTGGAAAATCTTCCAATAAACCACTGGAAGAAACTATCTTTGCATGTTCTATATAAAACTTTGTAAATGCAAATTAGCCTGGATAGCTGAACTAAGTTTCTCAGGGGCTCTCTTATATAGTCATACTGTTTTCTTCAACTTGTTAAAACTAAGTGTACTGGACCGTGTTGACATCATAGATGACCATCAAAGGAACATTTAAAAATGAACACCCATTATTAGCAAAATGTTAATATTCCACCAATATAATTCCAATATAATTCATCTTTAGAGCAATGCATATAATGTATACATTGTTTCTCTGTCTCTGGTTAAATCCCTTCCATCTGGTAAAATATAATTACAAGCATATTTAGTATTAATTTTTAATACTTAAACTGCATTTGAAATCTAACTGCATGAACAGGTGTACATAAGTTTGAATAAATTCACTTAAAATTGAATTAATTGCTCTTAAATGCTCTTTTCCTTGTTTTAACTGATGACTCATATAAGATTAGCAGACCAAGCAACCACCTGAATTATAAAGCTGTAACATTACACAAGACTGGATTCCATAATTTAAATAAAAAAAAAAAAAACATTTATATACGTAAGTGAAGTATTATAACTCGATTATTGAAACAAAGAAAAATAAATTCTTTTGCCCCATATAATACAGCACTGAATATAAATAAGTATACCAGCAAACCAAATATTGCATAGAGCCTTGTTTGGGATATAGTTATCAAATTTATACATCCGATATTTAAAGATTTTGTTCAAACTAATGAGAAACCCAAGTAATAGGTCAGTCCTTCATGTCACAGATTCTGCAGAATTAAAAACATTTAAATAACATACAGCTTATAAACAAGCATAAATAAAGCTAACTTTGAAAGAAATGTCGCCTGCATAACATAGATGCAAGTGCACAGAAATTTGGCGGTGTTCCTGAATGTTTCTTGACGTCCTAGGTTTCCCTTCTTCGTCTTCTTCTTCTTCTTCTTCTTCTTCTTCTTCTTATTATTATTATTATTATTATTATTATTATTATTATTATTATTATTATTATTTTCTTTTACTTCTGGCAGCTCGCCGACTATACATTTGTACTAATTTTCAGTGGAAGTTATGTTCACTCATACTTCCAGATTCTTGGAAAGAAAGGAGTGATACCCATTAAAGGAAATTGCCTAGCCCCCCCCCCCCCCCTTCCTGCCAGGAGTTAAATGCAGGACCTCAGTTGAGTCCAGAGTGCTGACTTCTCAGCTACATAAGCCGTCTCTCCAGTAATTGTACTGTAAGATCTTTAGGTGTGCTCTCCTAGAGCACAGACATTTTGGTCAATTCAGAGTTTTTTCAGAACTGCATAAACTGTGCTAGAGTCTCCAAAACACCCTACTTGACAATATGTGATAATTAACCTGGCTAATATAGATGTGATCATGCTTGTAGCATCCTTATTATTAGTATTACAAGAAATTGACAGTAATGGATTATTCAGAAGTATATCAGTATCATAAAAACTATGTCGTGAAAAATTGTTATATGATATGCTTTTTCCAATTTCTGTTTTGAGGCAGTTCATCAGTTTGATTTATTAAATATCCAAATGTGGTTACACCTTATGCTTCAATGCTGCCTGGATTTCTCCATATCAGCCCTTTTTAAAACTTCATGGTTTTATTCATGTAGATAAATATATCAGCAAATGTTAAGTTTCAAATTTGTTCTCTCAACCTTTTTACACTCAGTAACGTTTAGAAGAATATAATTTATTATACTAATTAAAAAATTGTGCATGTTTACTTTTTAACATAGGCTTTGCATTAAGAACATGAAAATATATCAAGAAGAGATTCACACATGCCAAATTTTACAATTTACCCATAAAATTATCTAAGAGCAGAGGAGTTTCTATGACTTTGCAGCTAAGGAGAGTTTCTGTGACTGAACAGATTGAGTATGTTACATATTTTCACCATGGACGTGAACAAACATTAAAGTCTAATGCATTATAGTGTAACTTTGTGATTATGGACTGAATGTATTGGACAAATTTATATACAGTGCTCACATAGGCCAGAACTTACTGGTGCATTTAACCTTCCTCCCGAAGGGTTGCATTTCACTTAGTTGCAACAAAATGTATGGCATGCAGGTTTAAAATTTTGATTGCACCTTAGTGATCTCTAATAAACCATGAACAGTAAATGGGCACGAACGCTCACTAATGGATGACATCAGTTGCAAGACTTTCATGAAATGATTTATCTTGCATGCATTTTATGGCTGCAGGATATACATTTCCCAGTTTTTGTGTGACAGTCTTTGTTTATTGTTATGGAGCTTAAAATGTTTTGAATAGTCAACATGAAAAATTCAATGCTATGGCCGGGATTTGAACGATGGATCTCCTGGTTTCCGTCCAGTCGCTCTAACCCATTGAGCTGTTATCAGTTTCTACCTACAAGCATTTACCTGTCACATACAGCTGATATTATGGACATTCGAGCAGTCTAGCCTGTATTTAAAGCCATTTCTTCTAAACAGACAAACTTGATAGAACATAAAAGAAAGTTAATTGATGGAAATCAATCATTCTTCCACATTAGCGGTACGTAGACCAAGGTTTTTGATAGACTGAAAAATTAGCTTAATAATAATGGTCTAAGGATGAAGCCCGTGACTCATGCACTCACAACAGTAAATCCCCACAAACAGGGTGCACCTCAGACAGGAGAACCTCCCAGTGATCCACCGGGAAACATACGAGTGAATCGGAAAGTCCAACGTCACGATGGCATGCTGGCCATTGCAGCTCGAAGGCCAAGGGCGACCGGACAGAGAATGTGAGATCCGTGAATCAAATCCCAACCACAGCATTGAACCCATCAGGTTGACTCTATTTACATAAAAGATAAAAGGGCTTCATCCTTATACCATTATTGTTAAGCTAATTTTTCAGTTTGACTCTATCGAAAACCTTAGCCTACATACTGCTAATGTGGAAGAATGATTAATTTCCATCAATTAACTTTCTTTTATGTTCTATCAAGTTTGTGTCTGTTTAGAAGAAATGGCTTTAAATACAGGCTAGACTGCTCGAATGTCCATAATATCAGCTATATGTGACAGGTAAAGGCTTGTAGGTAGAAACTGAAAACAGCTCAATGGGTTAGAGCAGCTGGACGGAAACCAGGAGATAATGGGTTCAAATTCCAGCCATGGCATTGAATTTTTCATGTTGACTATCAAAAACCTTAGCTTATATATGGCTAGTGTGAAGAAATGATCAATTAACTTAAATGTAGTTTTGAAATTTGTAAACAGGTTAAGGCCTGGTGTTTTTTGCTGTAAAAAACATTTTTTACCTGTGGAGAATTGCAAAAGGTTAGCAGAAAGGAGTATTACTAGGTCTTCAAAGTTTTCAAAAAATGGAAGTTCCATTTACTTTATACATAATTTTTGTATATGTACTGTACTGAACATTTTATACATTTTAAATTTCATGTAATTTGCAGAATTATTAAATTTAACTACATGAGCATAAGTTTTACTAGTTTCAATTTCAGAAAGTCAGCAATACAAGTATATTCAAAGTAATTCTTTTTGTACCCCTGTAATTTATAAATTGAAAGCTTTTAGAATTTGTTGGAAGACCCAAAAGGAGACACTAAAGCATATGTCAAATCAGTTGTACAATTTATTACAATGCAGCCTAGAACCCAGCTGTGGGTGCAGTATATAGAGATGGATTGCTTATGCATGCAGCTATTGAGAATGTGCTCTTGATTGCATATAGCACTGCACTGGTAAAGGAAGTAATACTAGTCCATTAACATTCTTCTCAGTGCATTTCCTGTTTTTAATCAGACATTGACAGTCATTTTTAGTATTAATGCCAATAACATCTTGTATTAACACATTTCCCACAATAATATTTAACCTTTATACTGCTGCATAAACAGTTATGTGGTGCATGACTTGGTCATGCTATAGAAATGCTTTCCTTCCAGTTTGATACATCTTATATTGTCTTTTGTATATTTACTGAATATTGACATGACTGCTATTAATGCTCTGTGAATGCAGAGTGAATAGATTAGCATGCATTATTCAACAGAAGTAGCAATAGAGATGGGAAAAATGGTTATTGTTCAGTAACAGTTCCAAATAACTGTTATAAAATAAAACATTCAAATATGTATACGAGTATATCAGCATATCTGTATCATGACACTCTTAGTCCACTGTTATTGACTAATTTGGGTTCTTTCGCATTATGCGATTCTTGGTTCCTTTAGAATAATGACAAGATATGCTCCCTTCTTTCTCATATCCTCCCATTATATATTCAGTTAGCATGCACAAATTTGTAATGTATTAACAATGCCCATGGCTCATCACTAAAGGCCAGAAGGATGTGTGCTCATATGCGATACAAGTTAGCTGCACACAGAATATGAATGTCAGATGTACAGCATGGCCATTAAATGCGTAAACAACAGCCACTAGAAGCACTCTGTGAATAGTGAAGCATTGCCTTGAAAGTGTATTGCAGATGCAAGGTCAAGGTGTAGTATAATGCAACTGTTCTGTTTTTCTTGTATCTGTCAGGGTCAGGCTGTAGCTACCTGCAGTTGTTCACATGTGCTAGCAGTGATAACAGAACAGTCCATGTGCAGTATACCTATGGAAAAGTGCACACGCCTCCGGCCTTTACTCATTACATTTAAATACTTAACACTTCCTGTTTGGAATTTTTTGAGTACTGAAAGCCATAATGGATATAAACATTGGTGTTATATACTTACAGGTTCACTCTAAATAAGTTTCCTTTGTGTGATAAAGTTTTAAATGCTTATCTGGGTGGAAATTATGCCAATTAAAGCATTTTCTTCTTCTGAGCCAAAACTCGGAATAATAGTTACTAAATACATTGAGCATTGACATTTTGGTATGTCAGAGCTACATGCACATGAATGGGTATATTCTCATAAAATTTGTAATGTTTTGAACTGGCTATGAATAGCATTCTTGCATATTGCTGACATAAAAAACGATTGTGCAAATCATTAGATAAATCTACCCAGTTACTCAATTGGTAACTAAATTTATTTCCCTTCCAAATGCTTGTAGTTATGCCTGCATTCTGATTGCAAAGGGTTAATGTAATTACTGCTCAAACTCACATTAAAAGAATTCATGTCCATCATTGTGATAATGGCTGTAATTGTCTGTTATCAATTTCCATGATAGTAATGATTATATATTTATAGCCTAAAATGGCATCTCAGGTAATTTCCATTTGCATGGTACCCCCAAAAATCCATAGCATAATTAAATCACAGCTGGAAAATCACTAGTGGGCATTGGCTTGTATATGAAATTAGAATGGTTGCAAGGTCTCAAATGATACACATACTTGTAATTGTTGTATTATGCTGCAGCATACTCTGTAAGATCAGAATGGTCAATTTGGAACTGGTTATAAAGATACTTGAACTATTGTAGGACCATTTAAAATATAAAATGCTAGTCAATTCCACTGTGCACAAACGTGAATAATGAAATGTTTCCATTTTCAACCTTGAAGGTCTAACTGTTGTTGGTTGTCTTCTCTCTGGTAATGGAACAATGAAGTTCTTTATTATGTTGTCAAATGGTAGGATTTTGAAATTTATTAATTTCTGTTAAATTTTTCTTTTTCTCATTAGATTCTGTTGCATTATATTATAGTTTAAAGTTAGAGCTGTATACCAAGATGATTTATATAAAGTCTTGTAATAGTCTAGAAGTTACATGTATCCATCATAATCATGATAACCCTTTATTGGGCTGCAACAAAATGTGTAGCATATGGATATAAAATTAATTGCATTGTTAACTAGCAAATTATGAGCAGTGAGTGTAGACATTGAGTAATCGGCAATGTTGCGATTTATTTTGGGTGATGGTGTTTAATGATGGTATTTTCACCAGTGGTGAAGTTCTTGCAGAATTATTGTTCACCACGGCTGCTCTTGAGCGATGATCTCTGCACCCAGGGTCGTAGTCTCGGAACAGAGAAATAATCTTTTGGGATAGTGAAATAATTACTCTTCATTCGATTTATTTCCTTTGCAAACTGATGTTTTAATTATAACATAATATTTTGAAATTATTGTGGACACTTTACAAAATAATTCTTTTAGTCGATACAATTCAGTTTTCAATTAAAATTATTGAATCAACTTTCTCCTATATTTTACAAATAATTGTTAAGTTCACTTTCTTCTCGGGCAGCCAGCCAGGTGAAAAGATTATTAGATATCAACGTTTCGGGAGTGTGCATCTCTCCCATCATCAACTCTCGAAACGTTGATATCTAATCATCTTTTCACCTGGCTGGCTGCCTGAGAAGAAAGTGAGCATATTCGTCACCAGGAAAGCTTCAGGTCTTATTTTAATTGTAAAGTTGTCTGTTCTTAAAGAATGACTGATGCATTAGCTATTTAATAATCTTGTGGACGCACGCAAACCATGAATGCTAAATACATACATAAAAAATCTGCAAGATCTGCAGACACTTACACACGTCCGTATTCAACGATGGTTACATGCAGAAGAATTTTATATTACACTGCCACTCATTTGTTTAGCATGGCAAGAATGTCTCTGCTAGTCATTTGTTTAAAAGAAAGTTAATGCAAGCAATAGTATTTTATAAGGTCAAGTGACTTTTACTCTATGGATGTCTTGAATGTTGCATTCAAACCATCACACCAAAACACACGCTAGCAGATGCCACAAGAACACAAAATATCTGCTACAATGTGAATTATGATTTATGGTTGTGGGATATGTTTGCTATTTTTGTGGCAGTTTTTTATTACATTCATATTATGTAGCATAACATTTGCACTAGAAATCTTCTTATAAGCTAGGAAATTATATTCTTTGCATGTTTAAGTGTTTCCAGGAAGAAATTCAGAATTTGTGACAGAAAGAGACATTATTGAATTTTCAAGGATTCCTATAAAATGCAATTCCAATGTGTTACATTTCATTTCTGTACTTTTACTGCACAATGTTTTATGCATTTTAAATGTTAAGTCATTGCAAAATTATTATAGTTTGCTGGACAAGGAAAAGCTTGTTTTTAAATTCAGGCAGTTGACAAGTATGTATATGGAAAAAAGAAGATGAAACTTATGATATGTTCCATTCACAATGTTCTCTGCCCAGTAACATACATTTATTTCTATGTAGCTTCTACAGTTATTGTATAAAAACCTTTTTTTGTTTCTGTCTTCCAGTTATGTTTCCAAAAATGCTTTCATAATAATTTTCATTGTAATTACCTAGGTATAAGAGAGATACGGAAGAATGAAGCTGTAGTCAAATCTTAAAACTGGATTGCTCTAAGCTTGCTTTAAAATTCCACATTTTTGTCTATAACATCTCAAAGAAATGAATATTGATAGCACTTGGAAAATGCAAACAAATAATAACACATTGTACTGCGTAGACTTTCATGGCCGGAGTCAATTTGTAGATAATGATTATCTGGGCTTGCAGGCCGTGGTCTATTGGAAAATAGTCTTCCAGACGTTTAGTTCGAAACTGTGTCAAACATCTTCAGTGGCGTGGCCATAACACTCTCGTTGTACTTATCAGTTGCAGCCGAAAGTACGACGAGAGTGTTACGGCCACGCCACTGAAGATGTTCGACAGTTTCGAACGAAACGTCTGGAAGACTATTTTCCAGTAGACCACGGCCTACAAGCCCGGATAATCATTATCTACCAAATAGTAACACATTTCATGGAAATGCTTAATGTCATAAAACAATTTATCTGACAGAAATTGCATATTTTAATTAAATCTGCATTTTTTTATATACTAAATTTTGATCTGCACCTTGTGGTTTACCAGCAGGCTTCATCAAATTACAAAATTCAAGGTAGACAAAATTGTTAGAACCATTTTTAAGATATCAAATATAATGAAAAGCTTTCCATGCGGGATATTCGGATAATCTTGGAATCTGTGTGTTGCATCTTGGAAGATGCTGAACATGAAATTTAAACTGAAAGTTAGAAAAATACTCAACTTATTTAATAATGTTAAGAATTTTCTGAGTTTCAGTTTCTGAGTTCTTGGGATCACAAATAATGTATTTTTGGTCTAATCATGATAACAAATTTTTGGATGCAATACAATATTTCCTCAACCTACCATAAGTAGGTTGTAGAGAATATAAAAATGAAAAATAAATTCCTTCCATGCTCTCCTTATGCATTGGAAGAAATTCCATGGTAGTGATCTCAATATGAATTATTTGTAGGCATCTTTGTAAAATTGTGCTCTTTGCATACAAAAATTAGGGTACTCTTTAGTAAGTGCAGAAAAAATTTACTTATGCAGTGTTTCTTCTTCTCTTAATATAGGACACGGTCTTGTTCATTTATGGACCTCTACCTATTATGCCATTTTCGGCATTGGGTGAGGGAGCCACTTTGTGGATCAGAGAGAGAAATCCAAGGGATAGGTGATCAGCCCAGTCCCCGGTTGAGAGTAAGGAAAGTAGATAAGTGGGATGAGGGTGAAAGGAAAGATAATGGAGAAGTTGGCAGAATGATGGCAGGGGAAACTGCAGTTCCAGAGAAAATCTGCCCCAGTGGCATGTTGTCCAAAAGTCTCACTTTGTGGGGGCCTGGGATCCTACCCGGGCCACCTTGGTGAGAGTCAAGCAGTCTAACCACTTGGCCATGGTGCAGCTTGTACATTAGTTTGAAAGATTATAGACTTATTCAAAATTGTTAAACATGTCAGAAATAAGAAAGCTGTGAAGTTCAGTAGCTAATTATCATAATTAGCACACTGTGGTTCTACGTAAACCATAAAGGCAGCCAAATATAAGATATTCCTTTATTCATGACTTGACTTGATTTCTTAAATTCCTGTTGAAGAGCATAGTGCTGAGACAAGTTTTCATCATCTGATTCAGTGATGCGCCATGCGTTTCAACCTTTCCCATGGGTACCCAAGCTGCTCGCTCTCTATTTCCACTGATCTCCATGTCATCTTGGGTCCTCCTCTGCCCCTGGGGAATCCAATCAAGAGCTATTTCCTTTATTAATTGTAATATATTTTTTTCTTGAAAGTATCTGTATTGGATCATTATATGTAGCATATAATGTTTCTACTTATACATTAAAACAGAAAAAATAGAAAGTTATAGAATTAAACTTCCTTTGTGCAGTATCAGGTAATATAGAAAGTATAAAGTGTAGAATCAGGAAAAAAAAGTGTTAACTGTTATTTTGGAATAGTGTTCAATTATATAGCCGCAAAATAAGTCATCAAACTATGTTAACATTATTCAGCACTTTTATAATCACCTCCAAAATAATACACTGCTTTTAGACTTGCAGTACAATACCACAATTAAAAGTATGTATATTGTGACTGGTCCAGATTTTATACTTGTACTTCATTAATGTCAACTAGTTCCACTGTTCATGATCACTTATCTTCTTCTAAATGTTCACTCACTGGGAAGTCGAAAACACATTCCCATTCCATGTAGGAGTAGCAGCACTTGCTACATGTATCACACGTCAGTTTGCTTGAATAAGACACTTTTTGTCACAACAGAAATGCACTTGCTGATGCTCAATCTCTAATTCACTAGGGTACTCACTAGACTTTTTTTCTTTTTTCTTTCTTAAATATAATTTAGGTCCTCCAACGTTAAGTCATAACGGACGATGAATGAAGTGGGTGAAATGATGCTCAAATGAGTCCGGGGTCCATGGAGCTTAGAGCTATCCGACATTCGTCTTTCAGGGTAAGGGAAAACCCCAGAAAAACCTTATCCAGGTAACTCACCCTAACCGAGATTCGAACTTGGGACCTCTTGAACGTGAGGCAGACATGCTACCATCTACGCTACCGAGGCAGGCACTCACTAGACTGACTCACTTGTGAGTTGGAAGTTTCCACACAGTTTCAGAACATTCAAGACAGCGAAACATTCAGAGGGTTTTAGTTCTCTGGTAAGAGTGCTTGTCATATTTATGCTAGGCGAGCGTACAACTTATCTTGTATGCAGTTACACTGCCTAGCTCCAACCTCCTGATAACCATGGACTACTGCTGCTGCGTCACAATATGATCAAGACATTGAAGCCATCCATAATTCCAAGATTTCATAGAGGGCAATATCCCTAAAAATCTTCTGGCCAATCAGGTTTAAATATTCTATTGAATACTTGCACACATGTGCAGCAGATAATTAACCATGGTGCTGTTTTAAATCATTAGCGTCATAGAAACTAATAAAAATGGTTGCTGTATATGTTAGTGATAATGTGCATGAATTCCTTTAACCTTATGTGAACAATAATTTGAAATATTTAAATGTAACAGCATATATTTTTGTTAAAGTTAAAAATTTGTACATGCAATGCTGAATTTACGGTGGACAGGGATATGGGGAAGAGCGTAATCTTGTGGCAACTAGATGTTCAAACTCAGTAACAGTTTACCTCTTTTTTTTTTTTTTTTTCTTTTTTTAATGGGTATTTGGAACTGGAATGGTTAGAACATTATTAAAAACAAATCATTATTTTTATTCACCTTTGGTAAATAGTTTTCATTTATTCGAGTAGGAAGATGTACGGTCATATTGCAGTGTATTATTACTAGAGCCCAAATTTTTAATGCACTAAAAACATAAAACTATTTTTATGTGCAAATTATTCTAAAAATAAACCCCAAAAATTGAAAAGTATTTTAAAGATGTGTATATATATACAGGGGTGGCTTCTGAGGTAGAACCGCTGTGCCATGGCACCATCTGTATGAAAACGAAAGAAAGAGAAACGTGCAGGAATTGCACAAAAAAGAATGTTTCTGAGTATCTGCTCCCTCGTGTGAATAGGTGCGTTAAACGCAAGCGCTCTGTCCTGGTTGTTTACCCTGGCTTGGTGCCGATTCCAGAACGGCGCCATCTACGCTCATAAGCGCCTTGTGAAGGGCTAGAATGTCTTCTTATGGGAGAAGGTGGTGCCGAGATTTCTCTGGCGCATAACTTACGCTTTATCCGCTAGAGTGCAGTAAAGCATGGGTCTTCAGATAACTGTTTCTCTGTCACGAAATCGTATACGAACGCTTTATATCACATTCTTCATGAATTGTATTATCAAACTTTTACTGTGCTCGTTACACTGTGCGTAACAAGAGTACGGATGTAATAAATGTGTTTCCATTTCCCTGTAGGTTCTGTTCGGTACAGTGTATTATAAAATCGGATGGATTATTGATAAGATTACCTAAATCATTTGAAATTGGTACACATATTTATATTTTAACAACCCTTATTTATTCATAATTTATTATTTATTTGTTTATTTATGGCACCGTCAATACAATGCCTCACTGGCCGCCTCTGTGTATATATATATAAGAAAATATCTGGATCATAGAACATTGGAAACCACAAATTTGCAGTAGGCAACAAATATCTCCAGATTGCTTTCACATGGCCTTGCCCATCTTTAATTGCTTTATAATAGGAAAAGGGACGTTCTACATCGCACAGTGCTAATCTTGCGTACTTGAAGAGGAGGATATAACTAAAAGACAACTTCAAGTTCACTTAAAGTGTTTGCCTTCCAAAATTTGAGCCACATTATGAGGGTTTCATCATGTCCATTATAAATTAGCATCACTTATTAAATTTAGGATGAACCTCAAATGCAGAAACCTGTTTGCTAATCCTTCAAAATGATTTCCATAATTTAAGATGGCTTTAAGCCATAAACTCTGTGTGACTTATGGTATAGGAAGCAATGGAAGATTGGGATTAATAATTTTTAAGTATAGTTTGTGATGAGACTTTTATTACCACTTTTTACCCATTGGAGAATATATATAGTAGTTTATGTACTCCAATGTTAAGTCATATCGGACGATGAATGAAATGATGCTCAAATGAACCTGGGATCAATGGAGCTTAGAGTTACCTGACTTAGAGTTATCTTTCAGGATAAGGTAAACCCCAGGAAAAACCTTATCCAGGTAACTCACCTTGACTGAGGTTCAAACTCGGGACCTCTTGATCGTGAGGCAGACACGCTACCATCTACTCTACTGAGGTGGGCCATCGGAGACTAGCTTGTTTCCATTAGGAAAAAGGATTCGGATTGCTTCACACAATCAATGCAGACCATGAATGGCATAAACATACTGACCTCTGCATATTACATGCTGCTTACCCAGGTTTAATAAACATGTAACATGTAATCTTGGTGTACAATTCTGGACTTCCTTATCTGTCTCGTGCAGCTAATCAACAGATATCAAGTAGCATGACTAGTAAGTTCTTGTGGCTCTCATAAAGTTTTATATTGTAAATAAAATGAGGAAACACTAAAATAGATGTTATTTGTAGAGAAATTCTTAAAAATATTTGTATACAATACATGAAAAGCACTAAAATATGGGTTAATGAGAAAAATTTAAAAAACATTTATTTACATATTCAAATATGTATTTTTATGTAAAACAACATTTTGAAGCATTATTGAAACTTTTGATTATAGGAAAGATAATAAAGCCATACATAAGTTCATTTCAACACATTATAAAGATAATGTTTCTAAATATCCTATTATATATAAAGATAAAGAACTGATAACCAAAAAATTGCTAGTGCATTTAATTCAAATTTTACATCATCCAAAATTCCAAGAATATATAAAAAGCTAGAGAAGAACATAAAGAAGGAAATAAACGAAATAAAGAAAGAAAAAAAACATTTAATTTCAGCAGATGAAATATTTTATCATGAATTTACAGCTTCTGAACTTGATATAGCTATTTGTAAAACACCTAATAGAAAAGCCCCAGGACCAGACAAAATTCATCCAGAATTCATTAAAAATTTAGATAAAAAAGCAAAAACTATATTACTCAACTTCTATAATCATGTTTGGAAATCTTCTGTTCCATCCAATTGGAAAAAAGCTATTATTATTCCAATACTCAAACCCGGCAAATCAGCAGCTGATATAAACAACTATAGACCTATACCATTAACCAGTGTTTAAGCAAAAATTATGGAAAGAATGATTTCATTTAGATTAAATTGGTATCTTGAACAACATAATCTTCTATCACCCTGCCAAGCCGGATTCCGGAAAAACCATACAACCAGTGAACAAGTAATTAAACTCAGTCAAGAAATTAAAGAGGGTTTTAATAGAAAAGAAGACACCTTAGTGGTATTTGTTGATCTGAAATCTGCATATGATACTGTATGGAGATGTAATCTTATCAAGAAACTACAACAGATGGGAATTAAAGATAATATGCTTCACTGGATATCAGAATTTGTCTCAGAAAGATATTGCGCAACTTCTTATGGTTCACCATTATCAAGATTCAAAAATATCCATCTAGGTTTACCTCAAGGAGCAGTACTTAGCACTACTCTATTCAATATCTATATAAATGATCTGCCCAAACAACTTCAACAAACAGGCATCAACACTGCATTGTCTGCAGATGACTTAGTAATTTGGAAATCAGGCAAACTTGAAATTCTAAAGACAAATATTCAAAATTCTTTGAATACTCTTAAACAATGGTGTTCTAAAAACCTCATGGAAGTAAACACTGTGAAAAGTAACTATCAGCTCTTCTCTCTAAGAAAGAAACAACCCAGTATTACCTTAAGTTATGATAATATCAAATTAACCAGAACAGAAAATGCTCAATATCTTGGAATATTGTTTGACAAAAAATTAACTTGGAAAAAACATATTGAAAAAATTACAGATAAAGCAATTAACCGTTTTAAGATATTAAAAAGACTTGCAGGAACTAAATTGGGTTGTTCAAGATCTACATTAAATACTACATATAATACATATATAAGGCCAGTTCTTAATTACTGTGGAGAAGTACTGATAACATCACCTTCAACTTCCATGATACTGGAGCGCACACAAAATCAAGCTCTTAGGTTAATTACTGGAGCTATAAAAACTACTCCTATAATAACCTTACAAGCATTTACATGTAACAGACCCATAATGACAGATTTAGAAATGCAAGCCCTTTTAACATATGAAAAGCTCTTAAGAAATCCAGAGAATAATAAATGGGTAAAACAACACACATCCACCTTCAGTTTGAAAACTCAATTAGGCTTCATACAGAAAGTTCAACAACTAAGAAATAAACTAAATTACCCATCCAAAATAGAACCTTTCATGTCTCTTAATAACGCACTGAACATCATTGAATTAGAATACTACCTAGATTTACTTGCAGATTTTAAAAAGAAGGAATACTCATCTACAGAAACTAAAGCATATGCCCTTGAAACCATAAATGTAAGATATCCAGTTGACAAATGGACACACATTTATACAGATGGCTCTCTTTACAATCAAGAAGATGGAGCAGGAGCAGGAGCTAGCTACCTGTAAATTCTTTTCTTTCTATAAGCATGTTGGAATTTACTTAACAAGTTTTGATGGAGAAATTGATGCAATTTATACTTCCTTACAAAATTTATTTGCCTGGACAAATAAGCTTTTCAACATAGTTTTCTTAACAGATTCTAAAGCAGCTATTCAGGCTATTATTTCAAATGACAGCCCAAAAACCGAAAAGATAAATGAAATTCATAATATGATTAAACATCTTCAAAATTTAAATTTACGTACAGTTTTCCAATGGATACCATCTCACTGTGGAATTTCTGGCAATGAGCAAGCAGATATGTTGGCCAAGAAGGGTTCCAAAATATCTCAAACAACGAAACAAAATATCCCCTATGAAACAGTTAAAAGATTAATCAAAAACATCTTCACAAAACTATATAACAACTATCTAGTTTCCTCTGAAAAAAGTTAATTGGAAAGATCTCCTAAACAAACTAAAGACAATTCCAGAACTACCTCGAAAATCTTCAGTAGCAATATAAAAATTATTTGTGGTTGGTTTATTGACACTCGTCACTTACTTTTTCATATATTTATGAGAGACTAGTTTCAAAGGCCCTGGCCTCCATTTTCAATCTCTTCCCAACTGGCATCTGTTGTTATCTGCTCTCTCTGGTGGTGGAACTATGAACTTTTTTGTCAAATTATCTACTGGCGGGATTTCAAAGTTCATTACGCGATCCTTATTTTTCCAGATGAATATGTTCTCCCATGTTGTCAATCTATTTTGGTTTATCACTCCTTTTAACAATTTTGGATTTGGATCAATGTCATGGTTTTCATTCCAAAAATGAAATGCTACTGCTGACTTGTCTGCTTGTTTCAATCTGATGTTTCTAAAGTGTTCTTTGACTCTGGTTTTTAAATTTCTTTTTGTTTGACCTATGTAGCATTTTTCACAATTCTTACAATTTATTTGGTATATTCCAGATTTGTTACCTGAAGGAATTTCATCTTTTGTTTTTGAATTTAGTAATTTTAAAATTGAGTATCTATTAGTAGGTGCCAAGATGATATTTTGTTCCTTGAATATCTTTTTAAATTTATTAAATGTTTTTGGATGATATGTGAATGAACTGAATATGCTGTTGCTTTCTTTTTCTTTAATAAATGTGGTTGCTTCCTTAATGGTTTTCTTTAGTTTAGATTTTCTAATTTTCTTCAACACCAAACTTTTGTTGTATCCGTTTTCTTCTGCTATGTGTATTATTGCTTTTTGTTCCTTGAAATATTCTTCTTTTTCCATGGGTATGTTGACTAGTCTGTGTGTAAGGCTGTTTATTATTGCATTTTTATGTGTAATTGGGTTGTGGCTATTATTTTTTATATAATTTTCTGAATGTGTTGGCTTCCTGTAAATTCCAAATTTTATTTTTGTATCATTCCTGATGATATTTAGATCCAAGAAAGGTAGTTGTCCATTGATTTCCTTTTCTATTGTGAATTTGATAGTCCTTTCTTGCAGATTGAGTAATTTTAATGCATCATCTAAATGTTTACTTGGTACAATTGCAAAGATGTCGTCAACATATCTATACCAAACCTTGAAGATGAATGGGAAGGACTTTTTAATTTGTGTTTCAAATGCACTCATAAATAAGTTAGCCAAAAAAGGTGAAAGTGGATTGCCCATTGATAATCCTGATTTCTGCTTGTAGTGTTTTCCATTAAAGCTAAAGAAGTTTTGTTCAATGCATATTTTTGTTAGAGAAATATATTCTTCTGCTTCTATTGCTTCCATATCAATTGTAGCTAGCCATTTTTTTAACACAGTCTGCAATTTTTCTGTTGGTATGCTTGGAAATAAAGATGTGACATCAAATGAAACCAGTCTGTCATTTTTGTCCAAATTTATATCTTTGATTTTTTCTACTAAATCTAAAGAGTTTCTTAAATTTGCACTTTCAAATTTTGGAAAACTATTAAATTTACTTAGTAACCATTTGGCCAAATTATATGTGGGGGCATTTATGCTACTAGTAATAGGTCTCATGCCTTTCCCTGTTTTATGAATTTTTGGCAGCCCATATACTCTTGGGCTGTTGGATTATCTACTTTAATTTTGTGCAATTCTTTTTTGTTGATTATTTTGCTCTCTTTTAACGTTTTATTTGTGGTTTCAATGCAGTACTTTAATGGATTAGTTTCTACTTTTTGGTAATTACTGTCTTCTAACAAATCTTCCATCCTCTTTGTGTATTCTTCTTTTTCCAGAATTACTAGTTTATTTCCCTTGTCTGCTTTAGTATAAATAACCGGTTTCTTTTTAAGAGCTTTTATGATTTGGTTACTAAAATTCTTTTTCTTTTCATTTTTAATCTCTTCTACTATTTTGGAGCATTTGTTTTTTACTGTGTTTTTACTTTCTTCATTAAGTGTTTGTGTAGCAATTTGGATGTCAGCAATGTAATCTTCAATTTGGTTGGAATAATCTACACATGTCTTTAAACCTAGATTCAGCATATTCAGTTCTGTTTTTGTAAAATTTTGGTTTGATAGGTTTACCACATTGTTTAGATGATCTTTTAGGTTATGTTTGTCTTTTTGATTTATCTTTTTAAAAGTGCCTGCTTTCTGGCATAAATTTTTTAATTTATTCTTTAACTTTGCTGTTTTTGTCTTCATTTTTCTATTAAGATATGCTAATAAATTGTTTTCAAAATTTTCCCAAAATATCCAAATATCCAAATCCAAAATTGTTAAAAGGAGTGATAAACCAAAATAGATTGACAACATGGGAGAACATATTCATCTGGAAAAATAAGGATCGCGTAATGAACTTTGAAATCCCGCCAGTAGATAATTTGACAAAAAAGTTCATAGTTCCACCACCAGAGAGAGCAGATAACAACAGATGCCAGTTGGGAAGAGATTGAAAATGGAGGCCAGGGCCTTTGAAACTAGTCTCTCATAAATATATGAAAAAGTAAGTGACGAGTGTCAATAAACCAACCACAAATAATTTTTATATTAATTTTGACGTCACTGTTACTAAATTCCTCCAAACACACTTCAGTAGCAATGTTCAGATTAATCACAGGCCACAATTGTTTGAATGGACATTTATTCAAGGTTGGATTAACAACTTCTCCACAGTGCTGTTTATGTGATAAAGACGATTTAATGAACATTGATCATCTAACTGTATGTGAAACTCTCCAAAATCAAAATCTAGTCTCCAAATATTGGGAAGCAAGAAGAAAAATGATTTTATTATCAAATTCTGAGCATTAAATACACATACACACACATTTTGAAGCATGTTTGTTGTACATAGGTTGGGATATTAAACTTTGTTTTAGATATGTGCATATTAAGGGGGCGGGGACATTTGTTTACATACAAGTCCAGGCTGTAATTGTTAATGTGATTCAGAAAGTAACTTCCATTAGCTTATATCATGTGGATGAGTGGAACTAGCATCAACTTAGTTCTGTTGTGTATCTCTTATAATACAGGTGTTCAAAATGTGTGCAGTAATAGAAGACCCTGCCAGGTTTATTTATGTAGAGTAACATAATTTCTGTGGACAAAACAAATGATGCCAGCACCAATTCACATGATTACTGAATTGCATGGGTACATTGAGTGACAGTATTGTTTGGTGTTGGCGTCATGCATTTCATGACGGATGTACTAGTGTCCGTGACAAAGAACTGTGTCCATCTGCCTGTTGTGAATGATAAACTTCCTGCAAAAGTGGATTAAGTGGTCTGATAGAATCAAAAGAATAACAAAGGCAATATGATGCAGTGAAATGCATAAATGGTAACATTGGAGTATGGACAACGATGCTAAGTTGTTACCTTGGCAAAGCATAGTCCTTCTTGCCTTGTACCGTTCATAGTACTAGAATGCAGCACTCGAGATAAAATATGGGAGTGGTACTTTCAACTTTTGAATTGTAACACCAAGTACCCTCTATAGTGTGTTACTTTTGGAACTAGTTACAAAACTATTCAACTGATTCCATTACTACTAGTGGAGAGCTTATTTTGGAACAATTTAACTGAACCTTTGGCTGTTTTTTCCCACCTCTAATGTAGATTGAATAATTCTAAGTAGTATATACGAGGGCTGTTCAATAAAGAATGATCACAATTTTTTTTGACAATGTACTTTTACTCATCCTCATAATTTTGACGGTCCTTCTCAAAATGGTCTTCCCTGAATACGATGCACTTGTCCCAGCGTTTCTGCCAGTCTTCAAAGACATGATGGAAACCATTTTTTGAGAGATCCTTCAAAATCACCTCCGCAGCCTTCACCACCGCTTCTGATGATGGATAATGCCTCCCACAAAGGTGTTTCTTCAAGTTAGGGAATAGAAAAGAGTCACATGGTGCTAAATCCGGACTATAGGGAGGGTGAGGGATGCACTTCACGTTGATTTTTGCAAGATATTCAGCAACAACATTCGCAGTATGCGGCCGAGCATTATCGTGGTGCAGCATCCAGCCTGCTTCATGGACATGTGGTCTTTTGCGCCTATATGGACTTGCAATGTTTTCAGGACATCCCTGTAGTATTGTCCAGTTACAGATGTGTGTGTAGGTACAACATGCTGATAAAACCATTCCATGAATATCAAAGAATGAGATAACCATAACTTTCCCAGCAGAAGCAACCACTTTTGCTTTTTGGGGGTTGGTGATGAAGGAGATTTCCACACTGAGCTTTTCTGTTTGTTCTTAGGATCAAAATGATGTAGCCAAGTTTCATCAGCAGTGATTACGTTTGATAGAAACTCTGGATCTTCTTCCAACCAACTTTTAACTGCATGTTACCTCCATTGCAGCTGTAGGCAATACTGAACATGTTTGAATTTGCCTGGTTCTCACAGGCGGGAACGAGGAGTACCAAGAATGAAACTACTATGGCGTGTTTGTTTCACATTAAGCTAACAGAATATAATAAGATTGAATTTTAGTGCGCAAAATTATGTCTGTAAAAAAATTATGATCATTCTTTATTGAACAGCCCTCGTATTTTACACTCTACAGTAGATTATTTCTGTACTTTATGTACCTATGTGTATTTTATGCTGATCCAAATAATAATAATAATAATAATCCATTTCTAGAACATTTTAGACAATTATGAAATTGCTCCACAGTTGTTACAAACTGCAGAAGCCTTTATTTTTTTAGATATATCTAAAAGTTTAAAAGTACCCATGGTGATTCATATTTATGAGCTCAAAGCTGTCATTTCCTAAATGTTGATTGAAATGCAAGGATGTACGAATTATAACAAATGACTTTGTGGGGCTGTATTGTTACTTCTGAAAATAGAATCACATGAATAAATGCTAGAGCTCTCAAGTGGCCTGCTGTGTTCTTTTGTTTTGCTTTTTAGGAAATTGTAGAGTAAGCTAGAGTTCAAGACAAGCCTCCAGTACATTGCATTTAGATTGTATTTAACAAGCTTGTGCAATTTTAGAATAATTCTCTGTGTTATCAAACATGTGCATTTTTAGATGATACAACACATGCAATTTCTTTTTGTTTCAGGTGGGCGTTAGAAGATGCAACTGAAGATAAATTGTGTCAATAGTTAAAAGGGGCTATTATTTGTGGTGCCCAAATTTCACTTGAAGCGTACTAAATCACCATTTAAGACAAGACTTCCCCAAGTTAATTGTATGTCAAGGATTGTTAGGCAATTATATTTGAATCATATAACAAACAAAAAAACTGCTGTTGGGGGAGTGTCATCTGTATAGTTTTGAGTTTCTTTTGTTAGTGTGTGTGCGTGTGGTCCATGCATATATGTGCACCTGTATGTGTGTATGCATATGTATGGGTGTATGTCTGGCTGTGCACAAATGCATGGACATAATGCAAGAATGAGATTGCAGCCAACAAAAATGAAATAAGACGTTGAGGAAAAAATTTCAGATTAACAAGCTGGAAGTACGTGAAGAAATAACAGGTTTCTGAAAGGAACAGCAAATGTGATGTGAATCCTGCTTATTTTTTCTTTCTTTTTGTCATTTCTTAAAATGGCAAGATGTAAACAAATTTGGGCAAGAAGATTGACAGCTCAGGACTCAAAAGGAATAATTCATTTGAGAATAAATGGGGGTCATTTTAATAATATAGCCAAGGATTTAGTTGATGCATGTTTAATTATAAGTCTATAGTTCACTTTATTTTAGGAACAGGCTTAAATGAATGGGAGCAAAGAACTCTGTCAATAGTAAATAATAATTCAGGATGATGTTTCTGTTGGTTTTTAAACACCATGAATGATATGTAGTGAATTAATTAATATTGTATATATACAAACATTATATATATATATTCGTCTTTAAAGTCAATATCAGTATAAACCTCACTTGAAAAATGCTACATTTCTGTTGTCATATTTGACGGGTCGGCTGACACATTTTATGTAAAATTAAAAGTTTGTACAAATGCTGTTTGAATTGCATAAATAATCAGGTTTCTTAATTTCTTTTCTTATTATGAGATTAGCAGCTGCAATCATGCTGATATATATGTTACAGGCAAATTAAAATAGTGGCTACTGTGAACAATTAGTGTCAGATATGACTGAATTACTGCAAATGAGTAAATACTGGAACTCAAATCTGCTCATCTCATTTTCACAATTACTGTCAGCCTTTGGTAAAACTTGAAATTATGGTGATGGCAATTCACAGGTATTTGCAGTAGACACCCCCCAGCTTTACTAACTGCACTGTGTAAAATACAAATGTAATAATTTTGTATTTGTTAGTTCTGTGATAAACATTCAAATTGTATTACCTTTCATTCATTTTTTAACATAATTCTCACATTTCTGAAAAATAAGGTACAAATATTTAAAGTTTACAAGTAATTAATGTAATTTTGAGTCAAACTAATACTCAACGCTCCATTTATTGCTAGTATTTACCTAGAATGCGTTTCGTTAGGATCTTCCTAACATCATCAGCTGTTTGTCGACTAATGGACGTTGGTTTGGTGAACTCATTGGAGGCGACAGGTACGTCTCTGTCGGTATCTTGATGAACTTGAAGTTTGCGTTTTCATCAAAGGTAGTGTCAAAATTAAACAATTTTCTTTCATATTTCTTTATGAAGACTTTTTCCCATGTGGTTAATGCAGCTGGACCTTGGACACTTTTTAATAAATCGATTTCTCGTTCTATATCATGATTCTCCTTCCAAAAATGGTATACTACTGCCGATTTATCTATTTCTTTGTTCCATTTTAGGAACATTAGGAACAAAGAAACAGATAAATCGGCAGTAGCTTAGCATTTTTGGAAGGAGAATCATGATATAGAACGTCTTCATAAAGAAATATGAAAGAAAATTGTTTAATTTCAACACTATCTTTGATGAAAACCCAAACTTCAAGTTCATCAAGATACCGACAGAGACGTACCTGTCGCCTCCAATGAGTTCACCAAACCAACGTCCATTAGTTGACAACAGCTGATGATGTTAGGAAGATGCTAGCGAAACGCGTTTTAGGTAAATACTAGCAATAAATGGAATATTGAGTATTAGTTCAACTCAAAATTATATTAATTTTGTGTTTCGTTGTATCATAGTCCTTACACATTGGAATTTACAAATAACATTGTAATAAAGTATGTATATATTACGCATTTTATAGTTTTCTATTTTCATAAACATATCGTTTGATTTCTTGCTGTATAAGTTAAATTATTAATTGCTTCCTCCAATTTCGTATCTTCTATGTTAATCTGTAGATGTCAAAAGATATGCCATAATGTTGAAGATTTGTTTGTGAAATGGCACTATATGATTGCTGTCCCCTATAGTTCAGTCTTTCTAAGATCTAATCTTAATGATCAAAGTTGGCAGTGTTACACAGATGTTCGGTATGTGTGTCACAATTGTGTTGGGTGGCAGCCTGAAATTGGAGCAGACTACTAATTCAGCTCTTGCCAATGTTTAACATGCTGCATTGGTGGATATGTGCACTTACCAGTAATTTGAACACTTTACACCAAAGGTGGGGAAATGTAAAATAGTTTCTGTTACCTATATTTACCAAGTAACAATGTAAATGTTCATGTACTAAACTTGCATTGACTGTTTCAAAGCTTGTAAAATTTAAATGTAAATGTTCACAGGTAACTGAAAACATTTACTGTTTTCATCTTTTGTTGCCGTAACATATGTATAGAGTGATTACATCTGCTTGGAAATCAAACCAAACAGTAAGTTTCGTACTTTGTTAATGTGAATATATACTTTCATTTAAAGTTTGTGTGTGCTTGTGTGCCTGCGAGTTTCAGTAAACACAACTATATGGAGTATATTGTAAACCTGCTCTATAAAGAGTAGTATAACCTACTGTAATGAATATAAATACATTGGATTTTGCTGTTAGTGCTTCATGAAAAATTACTTGAGCAGATGGAGTGAGTAAATGTTGGTATGGTTGAATTTTAAAACAAAGTTTACCCTCCTTGTCATTTTTTTGGGTGAATATGTGTGACAATTTCCATAAATAATGTTAGGGGGGAGGGGGGATGATGCTTTGTTGTGTCCTGTCCATTGGCACAAGTGGCATAGCAAAATGAGACTGCATAGCACATGATGCCATTAACTTGTGTATAGGGGAAAGGAATTGTTCATAACTGTAAATAACAATAATATTGATAATAATACCTGTTCACAGCACATATTGAGAAGGTGGAGTTCTGCTTTTATGTATAATTTTAATGATATCCATTCATACTTTAGTAATATTTACTGCATACATTGAAGGTAATACAAATCTGAACTCTATTGTATATCCATTCTTAGGTTGATCCTAACTAAACAGAAACCCTAATAAAATTTAAAAATTGAAGCTATTGACAGTGAACAAATATAATTAACAAGTTATAATAAACAATAAGTGACCAACATTTTATTTATCTATGGTTATTATAAATTTAATTTATAATTATCAAAGATAAGTAAAGTTTTAGTTACTATCATGTATTACAACTTGTGAACAGAAACTCTTGTTTTATTCATGCCAGATGGGTCATGTTTTACAGAGTGCACAGTGAATCACATGTACATAACAAGCAGTAAAGTTGTTTTCTGATGTCACATTCTAGATGATGTTCAATACAGGCTGTTTCATAAGTAACATATAATACTAATAAAACTGAAAGTAACTGATTTTTAAAAAATTGTGAATTTTAGTTTTATTGGCATTATGCATTACTTACAAAGAATTCTGTATATTCTGTTAAGGTGAATAAAGTGACAACTTATGACAGTAGAATAAAACTCTGTACAACTTAGTATAACACTAAAGAAAACAAAAGTAAAAGGAATAGGTATGCATCAGTCATCCTGTGTGATGCAGTGATTGCCATAGTTGCATATGTGAAAATCTGAAGCAACACTTCTGTAAAACTGCTCAATTCATGGGAACCCTGTACCCTGAGGAGAACATTCCTGAAAAAATTCTGCCATTTTCACACCCAACAAATGCCTGCTTACCCTAGTCCCAACCTGCAGGTAGAGTGTGTCTAGTCAACGCGAGTGCAGTTGCCACTCAAAGGAAACAGACCCTACCGCCCACTAATGCCTGTCATAAATCTATCTCCACACTTCAGAAATGGAACACTGTCGTTGAGGACCAATAGCAATCCTGATTTTCTGGAAATGACAGTCGCATGTTTACTCCACGTGGAGTATCAGTTGCCAAAGTTCCAACTTCCAATTGATCTGTTTCATTACGTGCAGAAATTTGTTACTGGAGAAGCCTCAACGGGAACTCTTTCTAAGCAAATTCAAGCATTTGTTTTGAACACATATAAATATGTGCTGAAAAATAATCTTGGTCACGGGTCATGCAATGAACCTAATAAATTCTGGGTATTCACAGAAATACAGTAAGGACAACTGTGACGAAAGGAATACCAAAGACGCCGATCAAGTGTGAAAACAAAAGGAACCGTTTCTCTAACATTTCTATAATTTCACATGCAATTTAATTCGTAGAGAAATTTATAGATTCTATGCAAAAGGCAGTGTGCCCCCCTTAGATGAATTGGTTGCACATTTGCAAGAAATTTGTGATTTTCCTTATGGGCACTGCACTTTGCGCTGTCTCCTAAAGGAGCTGGGTTTCAAATACCACACTTTGAATAAGATAAGGTTTATTATGGAATCCATTAGAATTTTAGCTTGGCTATATATATATATTTGTCAAAACTAAGGAAGTTTCGCAGTATTGGACATAAGATAATTTATTTAGACGAAACCTCGTACGATACTCATGACATATGGAGAAAGGTGGCAACATAGCAGAAAGGTCTAGGAGAAGGAGGGCTGGTGTTTCAAAACGATTATAAGGGTTCGTCAAAAGAGGCAGCTGAACTGCACTCGCGTTAACTAAACAGACTTTAGAATCTAAATAGCAAATGCATAACAAAGTGCTAAACCCTTCCCAAAAACAAATCATAGTTTTATCACTAACTACATAAGTTTAAAAGAATGTTAAATCTTAATGTTGAGAACCATAAACTCCAAACCTACTCCTATACATACTATATGCATGCACATATATTGTTGAATAGTCTTGTAGATTGTGATTTTGGAATTAAGAATTTCCATCCAGAGTTTTCATAAAACAAAGCAAATTTACCTGCAGTCAAATGGAAAATAATATTAAATGGCAGATTGCCTTAAATGTACAGTACTTCCGTAGATGGTATGATTTAAATTCCAAAACTATGTGGTATTAAAAACTTTAATGTAAGACTTGAAGATTTCTTGGCGAGCATTACTAATCAAGGCTTCGCGGGTGATCAGCCGTGTCAAATTAATAAACGTCGAGCTTTTGGCCATTGCAAACTTGTTTATTAATTTGACACGGCTGAAGCCTTGAACTTTAATAAATGGCTTGGGTGAATGCTGTTAAATTGAAACACAATGCATTCATGTTTTCTGCTGAGATATTTCAGCTTTTATTTATTATTATTACTTCAATGACTTATTATTACTATTATTATATGCATAAGGTTAATTTTGTACTGTTTTCTTTCTGTAGAATATTAAAATCAAACATTGTTGTGGTTGTGGCATTCATGTTAATGAAACATTGACCATGACAATGCAGACAACAAAAACAAGAGACGGGTGATTTGAAGAATGTCTCTGAATTTGTGAAAAGACAACTGTGCATAAGACAGTTTGAAAGTAAAATTTTCCATTCTTTTTAATTAATGTCCTTTAGATCATATCAGACACTGAAATGATGCTTAATTGAGCCCAGGGTCCGCAGAGCTTAGGTTTATCAGACATTCATTTCCACTGCATTGTTCACATATAAATATTAGTAAATGTGTGGAAAAGCTAAGTTAAGTAATTTATAAATATATTTATAATATATTTATCAATGTAATGCATGGTATATAAAGCTAAAAATAATTTAAACAATTGCGGCTTTCACGGCCAGAATCCATTGTATAATTTTCAGGACTTAAGGGACTTATGTAATCTTCTTTCCAGAAGTTTTAGTGGCTGTGTCAGTGACAGAAATCTTTAGTGACATTTGCAAGGTATTCTCAGAGTGTTGGTAGCAATTGTTTCAGAACTATTGATGTCTTCACCGCTTGTTTGACTGTTGCCATTTTGTTTGGACTTTAATTTGGAGTCTTCCTCATTAGGAAAGTCACCATACTTTGTTGAGACTTACTGGTGTTCTTAACATTGTGTATTCACATTCCATAATGTTTTAAATCTACCTACTGTAGTAGGTAAAGATGAATGTTTGAAGAGCATGCAAGCCAGACCAACAGGAAGAACATGAGGAAGACCAAGGATGAATGGGAGGAGTATATCATGGGACTGATTAGGAGGCAATGGAAGACCTTGTGTGAGGTACAGAGAGTGGCATGTGATAGAAGGAACTTCAAGAAGTGGCTAAAATGCCCCAATGCCAAATCACAAAGACAAAAAAGAAAAAGAGCACATATTCAAGAAATGAATAACAATAGTCCAAGAGAAATTAATTGTTCTTTCACACCAGTCGTGTGTAGGACACATTATGAAAGGGTACAGCCAGACTGAAAAATTCAATGCCATAGCTGGGATTTGAACCACGGAACTTCTGGTCTTCGTCCAGCCGCTCTAAACCATGGGGTACCATGGCCAACGTGCCAACATGACATTAAATTCTCCAACTGACTCGTGTTTTTCCCGGTAAACCACTAGGAGTTCTCATAAGCACATGAGAAAACTACCTTAATAGTGACTTGCTGTAAGTACTTTAAGGCCTGGACTTTTATAGTTCGGAGCACTATTAGGTACAATTAATGGAAATTAAATGTTCTTTTCACACTAGCCATGTGTAGGACGCACTATGAAAGGGTAGAGCCAGACTGAAAATTTCAATGCCATAGCCGGGATTTGAACCACGGATCTTCTGGTCTCCATCCAGCCGCTCTAAACCTCCGGCTGGACGGAGACCAGAAGATCCGTGGTTCAAATCCCAGCTATGGCATTGAATTTTTCAGTCTGGCTCTACCCTTTAACCCTTTCACCGATATGGACGTCATATAACGTCCAAGTTAAAATACCCCAAACCGATATGGACGTGTATAGACGTCCTGCGCATACATGCATTTAATGCCAATTATTTTAATCTTCCTATTTTACAATAAATTTAAATTAGTTCTATAAGGGATGTAAACTTACCCTTAAAGGTTTCTTTTTGAATTGTACACCTCCAAACCTGGATAAACACCCAAGGGCACATATGCAGATTCACACCAAATAATATTGATTTCCTTGCAAACTTCTTTTTCGTAAAACACTAGACATTTTCAAAATGGTTGCGACTTTTTTGGTTGTGGGTGGTATCCTTTTAGGAAAGTGTTTTCTCTCAAGTATGAGGGGTGATGTCGTGGTGAATTTCTTACCAGCAGTATAAAGAGGGCTCTGAGTATTATAATACTCAATTAGGTTGTGAGCTATTTATCGCTCACAGGTAGATGAATGTCTTGCATGAATTTACAGCTCTGAAAATTACTAAACAATTGTGTATAGTTACATCCAGTGGTAAAAAATACTTTTTTTACCATTTAACTGTGTTTCGTAAAGAGGGATAGCTAGTAATAGCTGATCCACATCACCTATATTTGACCCGCCATTTCTCCCAAACAATGGAGTAGCTAACATGCCATCTGTAGATCAGTACACATTACTGCTAGCCATATCCTAAACATCTCCTTCATAATCACACAACAAATCTTCCAGATTTTCTACAGTAATATCAGAAGCCTGTACACATCATATGCAAGCTAATTTATTTGCTACATTACCGGGATAAGCCATGGTTAACATTGAAATTTTACAATTTCAAATGTGCCATTCATTTAGCCCTTGATGGCTATAAGAAATCAATCTGAACACAGAGAGAGTATAAATAACTAAAATACTGAGCGAAAACAGCTGCATAAGGCTACCAGAAGCTTTGTAATAACAGATCTGTAATAACAGATACTGACAGGGAGTTTTCTTTCCAGCGCGTGTGTGTAATGCAACATATACTCGTATGATTATCGCTTGGTATAGCATAAATAAACTAAAAGCTAAAACCTTGAACCGGAGAAGTCGCTTGTGTAGCTATACATACATACATTCGTTCGTATACACACAAAACAAAATGATTCAAATATTAGGCCCGTTCGGCACAAAGAATGGCTTTTGCTACAGTGAAACTAAGTAGTGAAATTTCAACGATTTATTAATGTAGTCTCTACTTTTTTGTTACTGTAGATGTATACTGCCTTTAATGGGTTTTAAACCAGATTTTGTTTTGTTTAAATAACTTAATAAATACAGAAGATATGGAATTGTATTTATGATGCATTTTTACAGCATTTAACAATTTAAATGTCTTGTTCTGTTTATTGGGTATCCGTTTCTGGCCTCTGAAGGGTTTGAATGGCCATCGCCGAAGCGGTTAACTGTCAAATATTTTGAACATGTTCTGAAGTTAAAATTTAAAAGCAATTAAAGTAATTCCTTTCTTGGAAGTGTTGAAAACAGTGTTGTTATAATAATTTAAATTTAAAGGGAGTCGATTAATGACAAGTAAGTGTTGTTTAGTGTCAATCGACTCCCTTTAAAAGCAATTAAAGTAATTTAAAATAAAGTTCTGGTTTACAGACTTTTACAATTGTGAACATTATATGCATTTTTTCAATTTTTTAACAATTGATAAAATTTATACAGTTAACCAAAACCTATAAAACTATTCTCTGCCATAGGGTTTGATCTAGAAAACGAAAGAAAAATAATTCTCCAAGAGCTTCACATTCACTTTTGCTTGGAATGACCGTTTCCAAACACCATTTTAGTATTAAATGTGTGTGAATATCCATGTTTAAAAAGACCAGTGACTTAATAATGAATATGCTGTTGAGTGCTCCATTGAAAATTTCACAGATCTTCAGAAAAGTTTTCTTTTTTGATTGCTTTGTAGATTCATAATCTACAGGTCCACCAAAAAAAAAAAAAGGTGTGTACGTACTTCAAAGAATGAACATTATTTTATTTTGTTTTACATTTAAATACTGACCACAAATGTTGTGACATCTTCATTTACGCACATGGTTACTATAAATGTCAAGTGTTCGCTGTTGCCAACCAGGCACATGCATATGAGGGTGTATCAAAAAGTAACGAGAATTATTTTTTTCTGTTTAAACATGTGCTTATCAAAATTCACCAATCTTGGTGACAGAGAGATCTGACCTTGACCGACGCTGGGATAGGTGTCACACTGCCCATGTGCTGTTCAGTTTGTCTGAGAGAGCCATTGTGTAAGCACGTGTTTCAGTGACATGGATTTCAAGTTAGAACAAGTGGCAATTCGGTTTTGTGTTCTGAAAAAATCGAACTGAAACACTGCAAATGATACAGGAAGCACATGGAGATCAAGCTTTATTAAAAACACGTATTTTTGAATGTCATAAAAAATTTCAAGACAGTAAAAAATGTCTTGAAGTTGCTCCACATTCAGGACGGCCCTCCACTTCAAAACCTGAGGTGAACCGCAACACCCTTGGTGCTCTGTTGCAAGAAAACAGACAACTATAGCAAAGATAGCAGATATTATGCATATTTCCTATGGATCAGTTGAAGACAATTTGTAATGATTTGGGCTACAGAAAAGTGGCAGAAAAATTGATTCCATGAGTGCTTAATGAGGAGCAAATGCCAGCAGTGGATCACAAGGGTCAGAAGGTACCCAACTTTCTGGACCAGGTTGTAACTTGTGATGAGAGCTGGTTTCATCACTATGATCTGGAAACCAAACAAAGTGCACAATGGAAACATTCCGAAAGCCCAAGGCCAAAAATAGCAAAGGTGCAACCAAGTGCAGGGAAAGTCATGCATCTTAGGTTTTTCGACAAAATTGGGGTAATTTATGACCATGTGGTTCCTAAACACACCACAATAATGCTCAATACTGCAGTAATGTCTTTAAAGGACTACTCAAGAGGAAAATGGCTGCCAAGAGACCAGAACTTGCTGCCAATGGATGGATCCTCCATCAGGACAACACCCCTGCTCATCGAGCTATAGCAACACTAGAGGCAATTACTCAGCTAGGTTTTGAAGTCATGCCCCACCCACCAAATTTGTCGGATCTAGCACCTTGAGATTTCTAGCTGTTTCCACAAGTGAAAAAAACATCTTCGTGGGCGCTATTTTCAAACCGATACAGAACTAAGGTGTTACTTCGGGTATACTGAACAGGATGTCAAACAAGGGCTTCTCCAAGTGTTTTGAAAAGTGGACAGAACATTTGTGTAATGTCAGGAGATTATTTTGAAAGCTTATAATTAAATTTTAATAAAAGGAAATCATGGGGTCGGAAAAAAAAATATATTTTCCTGTTACTTTTTGATCCACCCTCAACAAGCAGTTGTATTCATCTGCAGTTGCATCAGTCAGGGTTTCAGTGGAGATTGCTGCACATACCGCTGTAATCTCCTACCTTTTTATAGAATGGAAAGAATTGGGAAGAGAAAGATATGTCGACCAGTGTAATAGGAGAGGAAAGGGATGGCTTAGATAAGTATGGGATCGCTGTACTTGATGGTGCTAAGAGGCAGCAGGAAAGAAATATGTTAATTATGTGGAGGGGAAAAAAGTATGATTCATTATTTGAGCTTTGCTATGGAGGCAAAAAGTGTGCGAGAAGAAGTGGGATGATAAACGTGAGATGATAGTATAAGAATGATGACAAGGAAAAATGGAAGTAATAGAAGTATGGAGAACTTGCTTTGGAATGCTAAAGAAATGTGAATGAGAAAAGTAAAGATAGGAAATGGAAAAAATGTTGGGACAGCAAGGGGAAACAGATAGGGAATTAGGTTAGATGACTGAGATGATGATATGCTACCCAACAATGCTGCAAGGCCCGGACACAAAGCAACCTGAGTTAGCAAGCATAAAATGTGACACCAGACAATTTATACAACTAGGTTAAGGAACATTTGTATATAATATGTATAATGTAATCAAAGTTGTAATCTCCTAAGAAGGTCCTTCAAAGTGTGCAACTTGTGTTGATGTACTTGATCTTTCACAGATCACCACAAGTACATAGGATTTAGATCTGGCTACTATGGGGGAACTGGATTGTCATCCAGGAAAGCTCATACAGCTTGGTAGGAGTGTGGTAGTGCTCTGTCGTGTTGATATTACTATTTGTTTATTTACGTCCTCCAACATTAAGTCATATCGGACAATGAATGAAACAAGTTAAATGATTATCAAATGAGCCCAGGGTCCATAGAGCTTAGGATTACCCAACATTTGTCTTTCAGGATAAGCTAAAACCGTGGAAAAACCTTATCCAGGTTACCATCCTGTTGGTAGAATGTCCCCATAAAGTGCAGATGCACCTTTATTTTATTAGCTGTAATATCAAATTTATGGTTTCACGTAAGTTGCATTTGAAGGCATTTAAAAATTATTTAAACTTAATGAAAGAGTTAATAAAACTCTCAGGACAGTATAAAAATAAAGAATAAGCTTTACAAAAAATGCTGAGAAAACACTGTTACAAAAGCACTGTTGAACCAGTACAAATACAACAGAAGGAAAATAGTTGTGAATTATGAGCTGCAACATTATGATTCAAGCAGTGTGTCACTTATATCACTATTAACAACTTTAGGCAAGTATTATTTTTTAGTATCATTATTTGCAGAAACAAAGTATAACCAACCCAGATTTGGTTAAAATTTATTTAGCAGTTGTGCAAAGAGTATTTATGGTAGTGTAATGTATTATTTTACTTAGCTTCGCAATGAGATAAGACTATTAAAATATGCTGCCGTTTGTGAAAATCATGGCACCAAGAAGGAAACTCATTAAAGCAATAAATTTGATACTGCAGATTAGATACTTGACAAGTATCAAATGATCTCTTTGAGCCCTAATATTCAATATTTGGTGTGGCCCCAGTGCACTGCAATTGGTGCTGCTATACACCGTGGCAAAGTTTAAATATCTTCCTTCGTGCAATTTGCATTCAAGCCCACAATTCCGTGACATTGGTTACTGAAGGACTGTGATGCACCAGGTGCTGACTAACCATATCCCAGACATGTTGGATGGCAAAATGTCAATCAAACGTGCAGGTGAAGGAAGCAGTGGTACATTTTGAAGAAGGCTTGTACATTCCTTGCAATGTGTGGCGGGCATTGTTCTGCTGAAATGTGGCCTGTGGAGATGCCTGAAGCAGAGGGAGTACCTCGGGCTCTACAACCACTTTTAGGTATCAATTGCTGTTCAGAGTGCCCTCAATTCGTAGGAGGCGAGATCAATTGTTGTAACCAATGGTGCCCCAAACCATCTTACCTGATGTTTGTCCACTATGCCAGTCAACAGGAAGCCCTCTAGGTTGCACTCACCATGGTACTGCCAGACATGTATGCGGCCATCACTGTAGAATATGTTGAAGTGCGATTCATCCAAAAAGAGTAAATTTTGCCACTCAGCACCCCAGTGATGGTGCTCACATGCCCATTGCAGTCAGAAGGGCTTGTGATTTTTGGACATTGAAAGCTGACATAATGGCAAGTATGCAGCCAGTGCAACCTGCAGCTGACTGCGACAAACAGTTGATACAGAAGTTCACACATCTTGCAGTGCTCTAGCATAGAGCCAACACTGGATGAAGCTGTACTGTCCATTATGAGGACAAGATGGCATTCATGCCATGCTGTGATCATCTTTCATGGTCCAGTACCCGCTCTTCGCTGCCCTTCATCTATCCAGTGCTTCCACACACTCATCCTGTCGTAGCAGAATGCCCTAAACAAACCAAAATGTTGCAGTATCACAAACCCGCTTCCTGGAGACCATTCATTCTGCCCTGTTCAAACTCGCTAACATCCCAATATGATTCCCTTTGACATTGACGAGGCATACTGGCACTCACTTTATATATTCCACCTTGTTTGACATTGCTTGCAGTGCCACATGTAGTAAAAGAGAGCATTAAACACTACATATTCATTCACCTTGTTTGACAGGTCTGCACTGATTACACATGGTGCAACACTAACCTTGTTGAACCGAAGGGCTCTACTCAGCCTATGCAAACCTAATCACTTACCGCTGGCACACTCTTCTATACTTCCACCAAGTTTGGAATTATTTGGGAAATTCTTTCTTGGTGTTACAATTTTCACAAACGGCAGTGTATAAAGTTTTTGTTTTATCTGGCACTATGTATAAATTTTAAATAAGCATATTGTCATTATTACCAGATATTGCCCGTGATTTTGGCAGTTAAGCCATATGACATTCAGCTTTAGGTTTGTTTGGAGGCATTTAAAAAGTAGTATTACACAAAATGTATCATAGTTGGAGAGCAGATCAACGAATATGACATTTTGCACGTTTGGAGGAATTTGGTAACAGGACTTCCTAAGTAATTGAAAAAACTATTTATAGTTGGTTTTTAATATTCCATCACTTACATTTTATAGCAGACAACAACAGATGATGGTCGAACCTTCAAGTTGAAAATGGAAGCAACAACTTCCAAAATTAGTGTCTCAAGAAATAATATAAGTGATGGAGTATTAAAAACCGACAACAAATACTTTTTTCAATGAATATTACATGCATTTACTGTTTATTTTTTTGTGAGTCATTGAAAATGTAAGTTGTTATTCTTATATTGACAGTGTTCAAAGTATAGCTTTGACAAAGATTCTAAGCTAGACAATATTTGCCTTGTATTAAAGGTTGGTGCCAAGTTTGGTTGAAATTGGTACAGCGGTGTAGAAGTGCATAAAGAACACACAAACACAGTGACTTTTATATGTATTAAGGTTCCTTCTTTTTTTTTCTTTTGCTGAAATAGTCTATAGTTTTGAAGAAGCAATATTTAAAAATCAAGTATTGCAATTTAAATGTTTTAAAACTTCCCTCGTGGAGAGCTCATTCCAAAAAATATTCCCAAATGCTTTTTTGAAAATTAGTACCTTGGACACTAAAATATATTAAACTGAAATTTGATCGGAATATCATAAAAAAAGCAATATAAATTTCAGTTAAGGTAATTGAAAATAATGGAAATTAGCCTTTTCCTTGGTTACTCTTGAAAATAATGTCTTGCTTAAATGTGTTCTTTGTCATGCTTGAGTGGTTAAAACTTGACATTCATAAATTAACATTGGTCAGGATCAACCTAAACATTCACCCTTATATTTGCAAAGGTTTTATCCATTGGTTTTGTTGTATGCGTTGTTACATTTCTAGATGTAAAGGCTGCAGTGAATAGGTTAGAGTTAAACTATTGTTTGGATTTCTTGCACATGACCATTTCAACCATAAAATATAAGGGGCATCCAGAAAGTAAGTTCTGTTTCAATTTATCTCTGCTGCAGCACTGCAATTGCAGTTCCACACATGTGCGGTAGATGTTCTGTATCAAGGAGAAGAAACATGCGCCATTGTGAGATCGCTGTCAGCCATGTATGCTTTGTTGCGCTTGTTTACAATGTCAGTGTTGATTGAAAATTCTGCCACTTGTGAAATCAGATCTGTGATTCGTTTTCTGAATACTAGGATTCCGCCGCGCAATAGAGAATAAGCGCTGAGGATTGCTGTCAAAAGGTGTTGTTTCTTCACGACAATGCATGACCACACACTGCAAATGCGATGAAAAACATCCTCCAGGGATTTGGCTGGGACATGTTTGACCACCCCCCCGTACAGCCCTGACCTTGCTCCTAGCAACTTTCATCTGCTTTTTATCTCATATCTTTCCTTGGCGGTCAACATTTCAACAATGATGAGCCGAAAGAAAATGTTTCCAACTGGTTGAAGACATTGGCGGCAAACTTCTATGAAGAAGGTATACAAAAACTTGTGCCTCACTATGACAGATGCCTGAAACATTTCGGCAGTTATGTGGAAAAGTAGTTTGAGTTGTAGAATTTTGTGCAATAAATAATTTTTCTGTATCTGTACACAATTTAATTTTATTACCAAATAGAACTTACTATTTGGACGTACCTCATAATAGCAAGGCAACATGTACATTCATAATTCATTGAAGTTATGTAAAGTCTTGCTGTTTAAAATATTCACTGTTATTCTCAAAAGTTTAAGCTTGGTAATTTTCTTCTACCTTGAGCCAGTAACAATAAAGCACTTGTAAGATGCATACCTGTTGCTGTGATTCAGGGACCTTATCATTTTGTAACAAACCTATGATGTGAGGTCCCATCAGAATGGGAGAAATCATTATAATTTCCTCTTTTGTACCCATTCTGCATGGTGTTAATAATTATTTGCAATTAGCCAAACAGCCTAATATATTTGGATATTAATTATTCTTGTACACTAGCCATGTATAGGACAAGTTCTGGAAAGGTAGTTACACTGAACAATTCATGCTAAGCAGTCATGCCTTTGATCTCCCAGTGCCCTAACTGGAGCTATCAATTGAGCTACCATGGCAGTGCGCCAGCATGACTTTAAATTCTCCAATTTGACCTAACAGTAGTCTGAACTTAAAGTACTTACACACTATATGTCATTAGGGTATGTCATGTCTTCTGTGCATAGATCTCTTGGTGTTTTAGTGGGGTAAATGAGAATTAATTGGAGAATTTAATGTACTGGCACATTGCCATGGTAACTCAGTGGTTAGAGCAGCCGGATGGAGATTGGGAGATCAGTGGTTCACATAATGGCTTGTGAAGCGGAAACCACAGGTTTCCGATAGAAGAAGGTAAGAAAGGAATGATAAAACCATATAAATTATTAATAAGCAATTGGGAATAAATTATATATGAAATAGTCAAAAAGAAATATTGTAATAGGAATAACGTGCAAATGAAATAAATATAAGGAAAAAGTTGCCTTAAGCTAAAACGGGCTGACAAGGCCGGATACCTAAACAATAGGACAATAGAAGCCCAAAATTCCAACGCCACCATGGAGCCTCAGACAATAATGAGGTTTAAGGAAAATATGTAGAGGCAGGATGCGGTACCGTTATGATGCCAAGGGTCATAGAACTTTAAGGGGTGGACCTGTGACTGCTACCCAGTTGAAGGTGAATGGAAATGGCCAATAAGGTAAAATCGTAGAAATAAACTCCCTCAATAAAATTTAGCGTAAACCATGTGATAGGTGTGAAATAGAGAACAAATAGAAAAAGGCTGGAGATAGACAAAAAAATCTAGGAGGAAGCCGAGAGTAGGGCAAGGTGAGAAGCCTCACTCGGTTGGTTACAATGAAAGGGAGATGACACGTTAGTTTAATATCTGATGGCGAGTAATAGTGGAGCTACATTTTAAACGTAGTGGGATTAAATATTCTCAAACAGACAAAGCAACACAACAAGAGTGAGAGCAAGTGAGAAAAGCCGAGCAACCAGACAAGATCTGTGGGAATAAACAATCCACAGGAAATTGAAGCAGTACTTTGCATTGGCTGGTGATAACTGCTGGACCCTGAGAGAGTACTCTTGCTCACCGACATGTAATCCTTAACCATCCTGCCCTACCACACCTAAAAGCCACACCAAGTGGAAATTCCTACACCACTTGGCATTAAATTTTTAAGCCTGACTCTACCTTTCCGAAACCTAATATATTTATAACACTATTATTCTACCTAAGGGAAGGCATAATTTTTAAACTGATTTTGTTTTAACAGATGTACCAAAATCTCCCATCATGAAATTAAACAATGGATGACCAATACTGCACTGATGAGGAAAGAAACAGGATTAGTACAAGTGCTGCATTTTGTTGCAAACTGAGACAACTTATTTATCATTAAGCATTAATACACTAGATAATTATCTTTATTTTTAATTGATGGATTCTCTTTTCAAGTCCAAATTTGCAGTTTGATTATTATGATTCTGTTCAATGAGATGTTGAGTGATCAATTCCGGATGCATTCTGTAACAGGAAACCAAAGCACTGTCAGTCTACATTGAGGTATTCCCCTCTATTGGTGTTTAGGTCAGGACTTCAGGAATTCAACACAAATATGATTGAAATTGTCAAATATAGATTTTCAAATCAAGAAGGGGAGGCAGTTTGGTTAGTAGGATATCAAATTTCCATTCTGGTAGGAAAGGCCAAAAATGCCAGTTCATTTATTTTTCTTTATAGAACTCCTGACTCATGAAATACATGCCCCTTTCTGGGAATTTCTAAAATGTAATTAAAATAATGTACTTATTTCTAAATAAAAATTACTCTAACATGTCTCAGCACTTCCAGCCTTATGTACTTAATTATCTTGTGTACTTTTGCTTTGTCTTTCCTTTTTTTTCTATTGATGAAAATGGATTTAGTTTTCTACTTAACCCTTAAATGCATGAATTAGTTTGCTACTTATGCCACTCTTGATGTTATTCATAAACCTGTTTTAATTCAGCTTTCAGCGGAGTTTCAACACACTCGATTTGAATCGTCATGGTTGTTAAAGCGATAGGTAATGGACTGGCCATCCTTTCGGAGACAAAAGTAAGTTCGTGTGCCTGTGGTAAAGGACAGGGAGGGCCCTCGTAAAATAATTGGTATGATGGCACGCGTGGATGTTGGCAGGTATCATTTGACTGCAGTTGTTTGGATTTTGCCCTTTTACACTAAAAAGAAAACACACTACATTGTAATTGTAAAAATAATATGATATAGGGCGCCGGGGTAGCGCGGTGGTTTCGTTCGCGGCTCCCGTTCTAAGGGTCCCGAGTTCGATTCCCGGCTCTGGGGTTGGCGATTTTAAGTCGGCCCTATCCACGCCTTCACCTCTGTCTAGCACACGTGAAGTATCCCCTATGCCCAACGTGGTTCGGAGTTCACGGTAAAAACTGTAGGTCCTCTCACCTCACCGCCATCTTCACTATCACCCTATCATCGGAGGTAATGGACACCGCCCTCTGGGTGCCTCCACCTGAGAAATGGGTCCGGTTATCACTTGGTGGGGTGAGGTTACCCCGAAGGCCAAGGTTGCCATGTGGGGAGTGTTAGTAACTAACTAACTAAATAATATGATATATGCAATTAAAAAGGCTCGGATTTGTTTTTAGTGTGGCTGATAAGGCCCAGTACAATACTATGATAACAAGAAAACCACACTAAAACATCTCGCTGAATACAGCCTAATGTTGCATATCTGCTACACCATGCATTTAAGGGTTAAGTGAAATGTTTAGTGTTCTGAGAATATTTATGAAGATTTGAAGAGATTTTTTTTTCTGCTGCTAAACGTAGGAATTAAAAAGAGATCAGTTGGCAAGACTTAACGATAAGTTTTCAGTAGAAAAAAATTGATTTTCTCATCCATCTAGCATATGTATACATACATGCATACATACACATAGCTAGAGAAGGCACCACCCAAAAAGTAAATATGTACTGAGATTTAATTGGTAATATAAATTTTTAGGTCAGCTGAATAAAAAAAGCATTTTTAGAAAAGGGTCCATCTACAGATGCATGTGACAACTAAAAAAAAGAGTAAAAAAATAAAACTTGTGCAATAAGAAACTTGGCATTTAAGTGTTTGTTTTAAACATGAAGTAAGATTTTCAAAACTAATCCCCATTCCAAGTTAACCTTCACATCAAAAATTATTTTGAAAATTTGAATTTCTTACAAATGATCCTTAATTTTAAAGAAAGGGTTTGTTTTGCACAAAATATAAACTACTAAATGTTTTAGACTTCTTTTTTTTTTTTTTTACCCAGTGCTTCAAATCTTATACTATTTTTTTTTAACCAGTTAACAATGGTTTTCAAGTATTTTGTTTGCATAGCGTAAGTTTTATTACTGTTATTTTCTGTTACTGTTGGTTCATCAGGAAACAGTTGTAGGAGAGTTAAATTTTTCCAAACTGAAATTCGGCTGTGATAATCTCCTGATGTAAATTTTTACCATGTACAAAAGCTCTTGAAGAATATAAAATAAAAAGTTGCACATTTTATAAAAAACACTTCTAAATATTTTGATGGTTCTATTGTTCTGTACGAATCCCATGGCTAATAAACTGAATTGAATTAACAACTATTTTCTTTTAGCTGCTCCATAAGATCAGTCTTTTGGACCACTATTTCAATTGCCTCTGAAGCCAATACCATCATTATCTTTGCACGTCAGGAGAAGTATTGGGTAAAGTGGTGTACTGGTGATTTATAAAGATGTGAATTAGAAACACTAAACATCTCTAAGATAGTTGAACATGTGTTAAGATATAAGAAATATTTAACTGATTTGGTGCTATTGATGGTCTTGGCTGAGGGAATCTGAACTGAGATATCTGTTGGATCAAGACTCAACAGAAGCAGAAATAATTTGGACTTCGTCCTCAAAACATGTTAAGATACCTTTTCTAGTTTGTGACGTTTAATGTTTCTAGTTTCAACTCATCAGTAATGCTCTTTTTTGTGCAATGATCTTTTAGATTAAAAAGACTGCATGTCAGAAAAAATACTGATGGTTATTATGAACTGGTGGCGAACTTCTATGGGAAGGAGTCACCAAAATGTATTATACTTTATAGTTAGAATTTAAATATCTGCAAAAACTGTGGAAGAAACCTTAAGTTAGAGTGGAATAAAAATAAATTATTCAAAAACATCGTTTGTGGATAAAAGCAAAATGACTATTAGTGCTCACGCAAAGCAGACATAATTTAAACTACTGTAACCGCACAGTCCGTTTTGCAAGGGTAATATTTTAGAGACACATCCGATGTATTCTGTGCCGAAAATTTATTGAAAATCAAGTTTAGTACTTTTGAGAAGTTTCATGCTAAAAGCTGTTGGAATTATTAATTTATCTTCGCACTTGCTCTACTGTTTCGATTATCGATACATATAACATAGAAATGCATTATCGTAAAAAATCGAATACAACCTGGCTGGCCATCGGACCGTCTAAACGTATTCTTCTGTGGTCTAATGTGCACAGTAATAAAACAAAACAGAGTTGTGATTGGTGTGATCAGTTTTGACAAAAGGTGCCTTAAGTTTGCACCGTGAGTTCTACTGCCATTTAAAATTAAGAGTCCGTTATGTTTAGCTCCAGTAATACCTCCACGTATCTTAATCGTTTCAAGTGGTTGCATATTCAAGGGAAGTACCTACTTGCTTCCACAAGAAAAGCTGTAATATGAATTGAAATATCAGCGTTCCGATGTAAACTAGAAAGGTATATCTCGTAATTTATGCCATGTGTGGTAAGTTTTTCATCGACAACGGTGTGTGAAGTAATATAAAGCACCATATAATGTAAAAGCATAAAGATTGTTACAATCTAAAATGTGCATTCTAACTTATTAGTAAAACAGCTTTTGCATATAAACTGTGAACGAACACTGCTTCCGATCAAACTGTGTACATCCAAGTCACAGATACAAGTATATAAAAGCAATTTATCAACAGTTCTCGGAGTAAACAAAAACGATGGAATGACGTGACTCGCACTTAATTCTTTTGGATAGGCATTTGCTGTCTCCGTGACAGTATTAATTGCAACTATGTTGGCGGCACGAACAGGATCTTGCAAGTACGTAAACTATATAGTTGAAAGGACAGAATCCTTAATTGCATACACAACATTATGTTCCAGTGTGCGTTTATTTAATACTGATTTAGTGGGCTATTACATTCAAATATGAAATAATGTTCCTTCATACCAAATATATCTGATAAATTGCTTATATTGAAAGTCTTACGTAACGTTAGCTCTGATAAATTTTCATGACTCATATAATTTATTTTTAGTTAGGTACAGATGTTAAAATAGGTCACGTATATGAAAATGAAGTATGATCTACTTATATAAGTTATAGTGTCTGATTAGTTAATCGCCATGGTAGGGTTTGCTGTGTTTCATTAAAGTGTAATGTCGGGCATGTTTAACTATCAAAAATGTCAATTTTATTGTTGCCCCATTTAGAAACAGCCAACATCACTAACACGAACTTTTTTTTTTTTTAATTTATGCCCCGCCCTTAACTGTAGTGGTCATATCGACGGCCATTCTCCTTTGGAACATATCGAAGGTGTTAACTCGTAAACGTTGGGTTGTATCATTAGATCACGTACACATTCATACTTCCAGACTCTGGCGAAGATGGGGAATCATCTGAGTTGAAGAAAAATCCTCACCTCCCAGCCGGGAAAAGAACCCGGGGCCCCTAGTACGGCAGGCAGGGGCTCTATCGACTGAGCTACGAGGCCAGCCGAAACATGAAGTTGGGGGTGATATGGCAAAAAATTTTCAGCATTATGTATATATTTACCTGGAATTCACAGAAAATCCTACATAATAAAATGTTTGCAAACACCTGTTGATTTTTTGTGCTCTAATGTTATATCTTACGATGGGTGAAATGATGCTCAAATGAGCCCAGGGTCCATAGAGCTTAAGAGTTACCTTACATGCATCTTTCAAACTAAGGGAAACCCCGAAAAAACTTAGTCAGATAACATCCTGGTCGAGATTCGAACTCGAGACCACTTGCACGTGAGTTAGAGACGCTACAGAGGCAATTCAGTAACGGGAAGTGGTGTGGTGAGAGGATATGTGAAATTCGTGTTACTATTACGGAAATTTAACCTATAAACCCATACCTTCCACCTAAATAAAAACCCCTGCCTGCACTTAAACCCTAATGGGTGGGCACGCAGCAAAAATCTTCAGGCTGTATACAGCCTGCCAGCACACGACTGGACTGGACCAACACGGAAGGCTATTGCAGCATATGCCACGTGCAGACAGCATTGGGATTGTCAACCCGTGGAAGGGCGGCACCATAAGCTGCTTACTGTGCGCACAAATGGTTAAGAATTTCTAATTAGCTTTAAAAAATTTGCAACAGGAGACATATACTACTACACTGCCCAGATAACGCCGCACTAAGCGACTAGGTACTGAGGTAGAAGACATCCCGCCCACGTCAACCTAGCCAACTCGCTCTTTTACTGGATTGCAGGAGCATATGCCAGTCAGCTTAAAGAAATTGGCATTTAAACTTCAGGATTAACAGTCTTAAAAGATTCAAAAGCTACATAAATCGTCTATCATCATTTTTTTTCTGCATACTCTCTTTAGATTGACTTGGATCCGTGCTCGTACTAAGTCCTTTCAACAGGTTGTGAAGAAAGATCATGAACATCTTTAGCCAAGTGCATTAACACTGCCTGCGTTTTCTAGGGCTTTGCAGTAATCATTTTCTGGCTCGTACTAGAGCTTTTCTTTAACCTTGCGCTGACTTGTAAACAGTATTTAATTTACCTTTGTGCTCTGTAGGTCGGATGGTCACAGTTTTTAATCAGACTGTGAGCCTGTCTTTCCTTTTGTTGTTGTCTCACTTTTTGTAGTTTTTTCATACCAGCAGGAGTATCTGTTTTCATTTGTGTTTTCACCTAGCATCTCCGTTTCTTGTCAACAACCTTTCTTTTTCTAAATATTCTTGATGCTGTACAGGGCGTTTCTTCAGCCTGCCATGAAACGTATCTACTTTTTCTTTTAATGTCAATGGCATGACGAACTTAATGTAAAACAAAAGTAATATTACACGTATATAAAAAATTTGAACTGAAATGGTCACACCTTAATATAATTTAGAAACATGCCCGCAAAATCACCAAACATACATAATACGAGGTGTGGTAATTAAATAACGAGACTGCGCATCTCCTATTTCGCAGACGCAAGTTGGGAGGTTGATAGTGGAATGCAGTTGAACCTTGAACCTTCAGGACCCACCACCATTAGTTTCGTGTCTCTATCTGCTTTAGTTCAAGTATATGTTCTGTGAATTTACTTCTGAGCGTTGATTGTAGAGGACGTTGTTTGTAGTAGTGTCGCGAGCATGGTAAATTAAAATTTGAGCAGTGCATTAACCTCAAATACACCGTGTAATTTAAAAAGTCGCCAAAGGAATGTTCTCATATGTTGAAGAAAATTTTTGATGATAAAGCTGTCACGTGCGTGGGTATTTGAATGGCGCAGACGGTCAGGAAGAGGTTGAAGGTGAAGAACGTGCCGAGTCAAATGTGACGTCTTTTTTTTTCGATATCGGGAATGTTATCATGACTGAATGGGGGCCTGGCGGTCAATAAGAAATATTATAAAGAAGTCCTAATCAAGTTGAGCGAAAGAGTAAGGAAGAAAAGACCGGATATGAGGAAGAATGACTCATGGATTCTGCATCAGGGCAATGTGCCAGCCTACAATGCCATATCTGTGAAACAGTTTTAGCAGACAAGCGCATTCCTGTGCTTTAACATCCTCCATATTCACCAGATGTGGCTCCCTGCGACTTTTTTCAGTTTCCAAAAGTGAAAAGTGTATTGAAGGGAACATATTTTCAGTGTTTTGAAGAGTTGTAAGCAAAAACGACAACGTATGACCTACAGTGTTGCTTTGAACAATGGAAGACACTAATGCAGCGGTGTAGAGATAGGGAAGGGTATCCCCTTCCAGTTAGTTGTAGCTTTGTTTGCAAAAAGTAATAGTTCTGACGCCAGTCTCGTTATTTAACTGGCTCATCTCGTATATCGGTGCCCATGTGCTTATTGTACAGCAGTAATATGAAGTTTATAAAGCCATTAGTTTTAGATATATATTATGTAATACCATTTTCTTGTTACGGGTGTGACAGTGTGAATACTGAGTTTTCTTACCGGAGTAGAAAGACGAAGTTCAGTTTCTCAATTTAACAATGAAGTACGCTAGTTGCTACTTAACACCAGCCATAGGCCGCTCACATTCCTTTAAGCCTCGGCACTCGCCAGCTGGAGTGTTATGACTAAAAGTTACAGATTTCTCCACTTCCCACCGTATGGCGCTGGCTGATGACCATTCTGCAACCCTGTTCCAGCGTACAGCTGCAATTTATTGACATTACAGACGCAGTACTTTCCGATGCAATGTTTTACAGTTTAGGAATTTACTTTTTTTTCAAACACTTCCGTTGTCGCAGAAGCAATGCACCTTAATATCACAGGAATATAATGTTTGCATATCAGTTCACTTAGCAGTTCTGAATGCTTTCAGTTCTCTGCACACACGAGTTAAGAACAGTGTTGCTTTGCTGGCATTATATATTCCTCTAGGCTTCTTGTCGCACATACTTTAAGTAGCTTAGGTACAGCAGTTGCTATAAATTTATCTATAACTGCCAAAAGAGAAACAAACTCTGGAGATGGGTGTGGAGTTTTCGTCCCTTTTGAATATTAGATTTAGAAGGGATGCTGTACACTTGGCGCTAGACACTTTAGTAATACAGGTGGCACAAGAGAATTCGGCCCCTATTTTTTTAACTATAAAACCTCCTATATATACCAGCGATAAGTGGACTGTTGCATGAAACGCGGCTGTCTAGGAAGAAAAGAAAAAACTAAGTAAGTAAACAGTAAAAAGCAGTTTAACAATATACGTTAATAGGTCTTATAAGAAGGAAATTCACATTACCTTTAATGTTGTTCAATTCGCCCAATATTGCTATTATTGTCTGGAAGTTGTGTTGCAGTGTACAATGGTGTCTTTTATCAATAATTGAAATGACTTATGAAAATTATGGGTTTCAAAATAAAGTAGTCTTTCTTCATTTGCTTACTGCTTGTTTACAGATTCTTTGTGCCTTTTATTTGCTCCCCATAATTTACATCTCAAGGTGTTATTGTCCCTTCCAATCTCTTTAATTTAGAAATTATGTCTTCCTCAGTCTGAATTGCAGCGCAGTGTAGTATTTAACGCCCGCTTTTACTACATACGACACCGCAGGCGGTGACACTGATAATACATGAGATGAAGATGGAGCACCGGTGGAATGAGATGGCGGGGGAAACCGGAGATCCCGGAGAAAACCCGCCCCAGCGCCGTGTTGTCCACCACAAATCTCACTTTGCGGTCGCCTGGGATCGAACCCGGGCCGCCTTGGTGAGAGCCAAGTTGCAGCGCAGTTATAAGTACATGCATCTGTGACATGATCCAGCGCATTAACATCAGCAGCACTGTTAACGCTTTCTCTGCTAGAACCGCGTCTCCGTTTTCTGCTTTCTGTGTGTAAACGTATTTTTGAAATTTGTTGCCTTGGTGTTGCTTGTTTCACTAATTTATAATCTGGTAGTTCGGAAAAATGCCTGGAATACTTCCTGTTTTCAGCAGTTTAATTTTGCAGCCTGGCTTATAGTCGTCCTCAGTAAAATGCAAACTGCATACGACTGTTGAATTAGATTTGTCATTTACGACGAAATTAGAGCGCGATATAGCTTTTAGCCAGAGGTCCAGAGGTAGTCCTAGTCGGGCGAGGCTTTCCCCCGTCCGGGTGTCTTATGCCGCAGTACCTAGCCGCTTTGCGGCTTAACCTGCGAAATGAGCTAGTAGATCCATGTTCTGCTGGGGTGTTTGAAATTTTTGAATGTTTGAAGTTTTTGGAATGTTTGAAATGGGTTGCCCCTCTTGTCGTGGGCAGCTGCACTTAATCGTTCTCCCTTTTTGGGAGACACGATTTAGTTTTTTGCTCCGTTTTGGGTACGGGTTGTGTAGCGCTTGGTCCTTCGGCGTAGAAGTTGGTCCTAGAGATCTGGGGTTTTCCTTGGGTTACCCAAGGGGTCCCAGGACGTCTCTCGGCAGTCTGAAGGACGGCAAGCGTCTTTGATCTCTCGGGTCATACCTTCCCAGGGAGTTCACTAAAGGGTTGGGGTGCATTTGGATTTTGTCGTACATTGATCGTGCCCTCTCGCGAATGACATCGACAATGTACGGGATCTGGGAGTGCTCATGTAGGATATGAGCCGGGAATCTCCAGCCTGTATCGTAGATGATGCGGAGTGCCTTGTTCTGCAGCGTCTGGAGCCTGACGAAAGTGGTATTAGCCACTGTTCCCCAGATCTCACAGCCGTACAGAATCATAGGCGGAATGATCGCCCGATACAGTTGGAGTTTGAGACGGATCGGCATGGTTGATCTGAAAATAGGGTATAGGCTCCGGAGTGCGACGTGCCCCAGCTGGACCTTGCCCTTGACGTGCGGAACGTAAGTTAACTTACGGTCCAGCGTCACCCCGAGATACTTCGCCGTTTGCACACAAGGGATTCGACGGCGCCGTAAAACGAAGTTCTGCTGCAACCGGTTGGCTATGGTTTTCGCCAGAATAGCAGAGCTCTTCTCCGGGTTAATTGCCATTAGCCATTTTGCGCTCCATTCGCCAGTGGCCCGGAGCTGGGTTTGGATTTGCCGGAAGCTGTACTGTGTATTCCTATTGACTGCGAAGATCATGAGATCGTCCGCATACTGACAGGTTTGGGTGTTGTGGTGTGTTGGGATGTCGGCCATGTAAGCTGCGAAGAGCGCCGGCGTCAGCACGCTGCCTTCCGGTACTCCAGCGCCAATGGGCCGCTCGGTAGACAGCTTCCTCTCCATCTTTACTCGGAAGCTTCGGTTTCCGAGGAAACCGGCCACCAAGGAAATGTATGGACGGGGAATTTCATGCTCCAGGAGTTTGTAAATAAGTCCTTCATGCCAGGTAGTGGCGAATGCCTTCTCCACGTCAAGCAGCACTGCTACCGTTTTAGACCTTTCCTGGAATCCCAGGAGGCCTTCTCGGCAACCCGCAGTAGCTGCTCGGTCGTGGAGTGGCCAGAACGGAAGCCAAACTGGTGTTCCGGGATTAGGCCCCTTTCCTCCAGATGAGGAAGGAGCCGGGAGAGGAGCAGTTTTTCGAATACCTTCGATAAAACTGGGAGAAGGCTGATTGAGCGGTAACTGGAAGGAAAAACCGGATTTTTCCCGGCTTTAAAACTCACACCACGCGCGCCTCCTTCCAGATAGCTGGAAAGTGGCGCATGTATAGGCACGCATTATAAATCCGGGTTAAGTGAATCACGGCTCTTCGTGGAAGGTGCTTGAGCATTTCCGCTGTCACACGGTCCTGCCCAGGTGCTTTGTTGTTTCTTAGAGAGTTAAGCGTGGTCGCTAACTCTCTAGGGGTAACGATGGGAATGTGGAACTCCTCGTGGTCAGGGGGCGGAGCTTCTAGGAAGTCCTCCACCACCTGTTCCACGAGGTCAGCATGGTCATCGTCCATTGGCTCTACCCTGGGTTGGAATTGAGCCTCCAGATAATCTGCTAGTGCCTCTGCTTTTTCTTTCGACTCGTAGACGAGTCTACCTCTAGGGCTATGTAGGGGATGCTGGTGTACTGTTTTGTCTTTCCGCAGGCTACGGACTATTCGCCATGGTTTTCTCTCCTGGAGATTGGTTGGTCTTAACATGTTTTCCCAGGCCTCTTTGCGGTGTGCTCTTAGGAGTCTTCTTGCCAGGGATTTGAACCTCTGGTGTACTTCTCCTATCCTGGGATGGCGAAATCTCTGCCACAGCTTTCCTACGGCGTTTTTAGCCCTTATAAGTTGTTTGATGGGTCCTGGGATATCTGTGGGGTTTGGCGTGTCTATTGGAATGCGGTGTGTGTGAGCACGGACCGCATTGAGGATGGATGTGGAGCTTTTAGCCATTGTTTACGTAGTTCTTCTTCTACTGGAAATTCATGGAAACTGATCCCTTTTGATTTTCCTTTCTTACTTTTACAGAAGGGTAAGCAACAATGCACCATCTGAAATACAAAGTATTGGGCTCATAATTGCTGCTATGCTGTTTGTTGTAATTATTGCTACTACTGCTGTTATAATGATGATGATGATGATGAGATGATAAAAATAATAATAATAAAAATAATATAATATAATACATAATTGTTACATTTGGAGCATTGCTTTGTATGGTTTGGAGACCTGGACTTTGGAAAAACGGAGAGCTTTGAAATATAGTGCTGTCTATTGTTAATGTTTGTACTATAAAGCTTTCATGGAAAATCTACCTTCTAGATAATGAACTGCCACCATTAACGCACAACAGTAAAAGTAATAATAATAAACAATGACATGTTGTGCACATACTTATGATTACTTATATTCTCTTATTTATGCCCAGTTTTCTTGTTCGCTTAATTTAGATTGTTGTCACTTTCAATACTAATTGAGACCATACAATTGGTTCAACTGCCACCACAAAACTAAATGTCGGCAAGGCCACTGACGGCTAAAAGGGGATGCTTTAGGGGCCAGCTTTGAGAGCTCCAAGCGACAAAAAAGGCAAACACCGCTCGGTCGCTTATATGCGTAAGAATCCGACTGAGTGCCAAGGCTTTAAGGGATGTGAGTGGGTTGTGCACCTGCAAGTCATCCACATGTGTTGCCACAATGAAGCTTACCAACTTGCTAATATTTCCACAAGAAGTATTCCTAGTGAAAATATGTTTCAGTAGTGGACTAGTACAAAATTAATGCACAATAAACTATTTTAATTGAAGGAATATTAAACTAAACACATTTATGTACAAAATGAGGTACAGCACATTGCTGCCCTATTTTCTGTAGATTTGCCCACTTATAAACATTTCGCTTAGACATCCGGGCTCTAGCAATTACCATGGTACACAAAGACTAGGAAACTACATATATTGAGAAGTGAGAAATAAACCACTTGACAGTACTTTGCAGTACCTATAAAAGATAGCGGAAAATACCTTTTGCTATATCGCATTCGTTTCCCCTTTTTCATTGTATGAAAATCATCTAGGCTTAAAGTCAAGGACCACAAATGTTTTGAGGTGTTTATATATAGCGAAAATGAATGTAGATTGATTTAAATACGCAAATTCCCTGTACATACCAAATTTCAAAGGTTTCTAGATTTCCAGCTTATACCACACATATGTATACATGAACACATTTACTGTTTGTAATATTAGTAGGTATTTACTACGGACACAAGCGCATAATGTATTGAGTGTTACAAGGTCCAATTATTTAATTGAAGAAAATGTATAAGTATGACATCTGCAATTCATAATACGGTTATACTAGGCCGAATGGCAAACTTAGTACTATCACTGCTTTCCTTAAATGAATCAGTGATAATTACAAATAGGAGAAAAAAACACCTTTATTTGCCAAGCACTTCAAATTAAACTGTTTTATGATCGCAATAGCTCATGCAGTTGTTTCATAACAACACGTCCACTGCCAGGTTACAAAATCTTTGTTTTGTTATATTTTGTTTATAAAGAGCTCTAGAGCTCGTAAATAAACTACATCTATAAACAATACTGTAAGTATTAAGATTTACTTTATAGGAATTCAAAGACAATTCTGCTTATTGCTTCTAAAGTTTTTGCTCGCAGCAAATCCCTTAATACTTGTATGTAGAATGTAAGCTATAATGTCATCATTTCTAATCGAAAAATTAGTATAATATGTGAAGGTTATTCGAGCGAAAGTTTGAAACTGTTAATGCATTGGACAGACAGTATCTATTTTAAATATTACTGCCATATATCCTACATTTTCTGATGATGTTAGCCACAGCAAAATTTGCAATTTGTTTCGTCCATTTATCAGCTTTGTGGCACAAAGCAAAAGTTTTTGATCTCAACGTTTGTTTGAATGCCAATGCTAAAGTTAATTTATGGACCAATTCTCAGTTTTAACTCAATTAGCTGTTTAATAATGCTTAACTACAGACGTGTTCTACACATCGATGTAAGTTTTTAACAAAGATCTTGGTCAGTGTACAGAGAAGTTGCTAGATCCATCTATTTTTTCTACGGCAATAACGCGAACCTTTTGATTTAGTTGAAAAATAGCTTTTGGGAGCGGGCCTTAAAGTTTAAACGTCATTTAACAGGATAGATCGCATCGGAAGATGAAGGAACGAAATGTTGAAATGGTCTGGCATCCTTAGTACTTATTTACCAGACATTTTTCTTCACAGGAAGGGGAAACTTCCTCCTGATAGCTCACCTAAACCGAGATTTGCAATCGGACCTCTTGGATGTAAGGCAGACACGCTATTTAAAAGCGACAGTCCAATGTCAGATTCACTGGCATGTAAAATAACTCCTGTGGGATGAAATTCTGGCGATATGATTTTGGCAATTGATAGCGTTGTTAACAAACAATTTATTAAGACACGCTACCTCCACAGTTCGAAGGTAACACCAGAACCATCTAGAATGAACGGATCTGCCACTGATATCAAAATAAAGCACGCAGTTGGGGGAAATATTTCTAAACTTTTGTCAACATAGTACAATTTTGACGCAGCAAAATACAAATTTGTTGTAATAATAGCCTAATATGTGGATAAATGCTGTGCTATATACAGAAACACTGTCTTAAAAGAAAATAAATACACTTCAATATTATATGATGAGCAATGTACAAGTGGCATAATCCTAAACGTTCATGCAGACTACAGTTTAGTATGCCAAAATGTAATAGCATTTCCAAACCACAGCTACATATTTGAAGCACTAAGATAAACAACTGCAAACAGCATACCATATACTTGATACAAAAATGCTGGCATGAGGTTAATTGAAAATCATTATTCACTGTTTATCATACTGTACGTACTGTACTGTATGTACATCTATATACATAAAACACAATGAATGGTTGACACAAATTCCGCTATTTAGATTAATTAGCCACTGGATTTAGAAACTTGCTTTTGCTCTCACTGAAAGCTTTTCATTTCTCAGCGGTGATATATTACTTAGTACCTTGCAGGATTTCATCATTAGTTTTTACAGAGGAAAAATTCAATTCCATAGCCAGGACTTAAACCATGGATCTCCCGGTCTCCGTCCCGTTGCTCCTAACCATTGAGCTACTATGACCAACGTGCTGCCGAAATGACATTAAATTCTCCAACTGACGTGTATGTTTCCCGTTAAACCACTAGGGATTTTCATACACAGTGAGATATACACCTTTTTGTGGCGACTTACTATGCTGTAAGTACTTAAGTCCCAGGCATCATAGTTAAACCACTATTTTTTATGGCTATGGCATTGAATTTTTCAGTCTGGCTTTACTCATCCAAACCTTATCATACACACTGTTAGTGTGGAACAAATGATTAATTTCCAACGAAAGAAGTGACTGAAGATTCAAACAAAGTTTGTAAAACTGGTCTCAATTGAAATTGTGAAATTTTCATCAATTTTCTTAAGATATAAGTGACGTTAGGTTACAAAGAATTATATTTTATGTAGTATTATATATTTGGTTTACATTTGGATGAAACCATAATTGTAGTACCACACTTGTAGTCTCTTAAACACGTGTAACTACATATGTTCAAAATGTTGGACACATAACGAACGTTCGCCGCAGTTACTTTGATCAATGTATAATTTTTTTGCGGACTATTTTGTAGCACAAGTCTGGTTGTATTTCGTGACATCAAAGTAATATTATCTTTTTTAATGTTAAATTTATATTGAGACATTAATCCTTTTAAATGCATTACTCCTGTATATCGAGGTTTTTAATTAGAGCCAACTGAAAAATTCAATGACACGACCGGGATTTATCAAATCTGTGGAAACGTGGAAAAAGAGCCGTAGTTTTGAGCAGAAAATTATAATACACTGTGATTATTATGAGCGTTAACATGTTTACTTTTATCAATCCCGGCCGTGGCATTGAATTTTTCAGTTGGCTCTAATTAAAAACATCCACATACAGGGGTAATGTATTTAAAAGGATTAATTCTGAAAGGATTAATGCCTCAATATAAATTTAACATTAAAAACGTCCAATGATAAAAACCCTGGTATTTAAGTAGTTGCAATAGTAAGTCGCCACAAATGTGTGTCTGGAATATGAGAACTCTAAGTGGTTTACCGGGAAAATATACTGAGTCAATTTGGAGAGTTTAATGTCGCATCGGCATGTTGGCCATGGGAGCTCAAGGGGTTAGAGCAACTGGACGGAAACCAGGAGATCCGTGGTTCAAATCCCGGCCATGGCACTGAATTTTACAGTTTGCTCTAATTAATTAACATTATCTTGTTTAGAACTAATTTCCTGTATTTTTTCAGGGATTTGACCTTATAGACTAACTTGAATGGCCGCAACATACAATAATTTGTATAGATATATATCCCAAATCTACATGCAGACAAAGATTAAGGTAAGTACTGATCGCCAGAAAATGACAAAATACGAGATATTTTTAAAAATAAGTTTGTATATTGTTTGTTGATGTTTCCAATTTTCATTGTAAAAATAAAAATGTAAATATTTATAAATATATCCGAGGCACGTAATCTGCTGATGGTGGTTGTGTTTGAGCGTGCGGACGTGTGCCTGATCTGATCATTTTGCACCACATTTGAATCCTTATCTCCCAAATGATGGCAGCTTTAAAACTCCTCCCTGAACCAAGATATGTGATAAAATGCTATTGCTGGTAATTTGCTTATTCCTTTGTATTATCGCGAGGCCATTGTTGATCGAGCCGGCGCGGCGTGGCATTCAAAGAGACAGGCGTGCAGTGTGTAGCTAAAAGCTCGCCGAAACGGCAGGGGGAAAGACGGATTTCTCGAGAGTTCTAGTTCTTGGTTTTAGCCGTCTCGATTGTTGGAGAACATTCCGGAATATGAGTAATCTATAAAAAAAAAGGGAGCCTGTCCGCCAGTCAGTCGTTAATTGAACTCGTGTGCGTGAACAGCTGTTTGTGGTCGATGACCTTGCAAGTTGTATTGTGTATGTGACGTAATTCTGGACTGCTGTGTACGAAGTGTGTGTATGTGTGTGTGTGTGTGCAATTTTTGGTGTTTGTAACCTGGACTTTTAATTTCGCGAACCCACAAGGTCACAGTATATTTGTGTTCAAAATTAAGTGGCTATGGTAGGATTTAACGTAGGTCTCACTTAAACTGGAGTATTTTCCCACTCGGCCACACCGTGATAAACAATGCCAATCTTTAACCGTAAAATGTTCTCGCATTTAAGATAACACTAAGTGGCAGCGGTGCGTTTCGAACCCACCTAACGCTCGGCCTCAGTACTTGCCGGCTGTGTACTGGTGTATTAGTTGGCTTGTGCGACGTTGCATGACTAACTTCTTAAACTAAAATGACAATTTAATTGCTTTGGCCTCCCCCCTTCTTTATAAAATTGTATAAAGATGCAGATGATGTATATGGTGAATGTCCCCCCCCCCCCACCCTTTCCCCATGATTGTAATTTTGTATAGCCCTTAGTAACGAATTTGAAGTCTCTTGATATTGACATAAAAGGTTATTTTATAAACATCGTTGGAAAGTCCGACTTACTAAATCTCCCCGGAGAGTCTTCCAAGTTCAGCAAATACTGCATCGTTTGCCGATGGAACAATCATTCGTAGCGATGGCCAGGTAACGTTTTAGATAATTATATTGTGTGTATTTTAAAACTCGTTTTTTCTTCTTTAGGTCCCATAATTATCTATTTAATAACGTAAACCGTTTTCATATACATTAGAAACCCTTAACATATACACGAAATAGAAGTGAAGATGAACTTGGAAATTCCGCAGTCCCAGGCTATTAAGTTGACATTTTTGGAAAATACACATTATCAGCAGTTATTGAGAAAAATAATCTCAGTTGCTAATGATAAAATATCAATTAACTGATGTCTAATATTAGCAAATTTCACCGCTTTTACGATTATTTAAAATATCCTTTTAACAAACTTGATTGTTAAAGTCCAAAGGAATGAAAGCAAAGACTCAAGGGTTTCACACTCTGTAAAAGCACATACGTTCTCAGGATTTGTTAAAAGGCAGTTAATGAAACAAATATTATACTTACGATTCGTAAAAATAATTGTTTAGAGCTTTTTAAAACTTTGTATCGTTTTTTGCGTTTGAATTACATCGGGGCTATCTAGATTTATTGCTTGGATTAAAATACATCCAGCTTTTGTACCTATCATAGAGTACAGTTACTTTTTAGTTAGATTGGGAATATTTAGAAAATAATTTGGACATCTGCGAGTATTTTGGGGCATTTTAGAAGCATTTCTTAACCAAGGGATCTACCATGGTATGCACAGGTTTGGCGCGATCGGGATTGGAGCGATACATTCTTTTGGGTTCTTCTAAGAGGTGAGATAGATAATGCCAAATGCCCAATCAGGTATCATCCACAGGCATGTTTGACCAGTTACCAGATATTTCCTTGAAAAGTCTCCACAAGTCGGTGAATTAGGAGTCTCAGAAGATTTATGGGTAAGCGTATTTCTCATCCCCTACTATGCGAGGCTGTGTTTGTATCTGCTTATAAAGGTCAGTGCTGGGTCGGGGCAACTGTGTAAGTTGATATACTCTTTATAACGTTTAGGTCCCTCTATCTTTTGGGGCAAGACCCTAAGGAGTACCTTAGGGGCCTACTATGGGAGGTACGGGTTTGGCGATCCCGGGATCCCGAGCCATGCCCTTGTTTGAGTTTCTCTGAATGGTCAGAGAGCTTATGTCAAACGGCCATACAACTTTAGTCCACAGCCGTATTCGATCCATAACATATTTCTCCCTGAACATAGTCTGACGGATAACATTGGGCGGGGTGGTGGATGGGGAATTGCAGAGGATGACTGAGTAACACGTAATTCCCAGTCTCTGATTATCAGGACTGTGTTGGTATCTGCTGATAAAAGTCAAGCCTGGGGAGGGTTCACTGCATGAACTGATTCATTCCTTAAGGCGATTGGATCCTACTGTCTTTACATTTGGAGATTTGACTCTCAGGTGGCAAGGTTTAGGCCAAGACCTGCACTAAGCCCTTTTGGCACCCAGGATATGGCATGCCGTCATAGACGTTTGCAATGGCGGAGGATTTTTCCCACCACTCACACGCACACACACATACATACATACACACACAAAGAGAAGAAAGTTAAGGATTTGAAAAAGAAATAGTCCGGTGCTATGGTCCTCGCTACTTAAAAGGGAACTATCAGTGTACTCACACCGCTACCCACCTGAAAATTTGATAGTAAAATGTAGTTATATAAACCATGTGAAAAAAATCTGCTGAGTAGAACCGCAACGCCGATAACTGAAGCATGGAATGCGCTGCATTCGACCACTTGCAAGTAGCTGCTGGACGTCCCTCGTCACCTCTGTTTCGGGTGTGGAAGACGATGCTCCTTACGTATAACCACTCAGCCACGGCAAGGCCGAGTGAACTATACGGATATGTCAGCATAGCACTGAACTTGTTGCACTACGTTGGCATGGTGTTTACATGCAGTTGTTAGTGCAGTATTGCCAGCAAATAAGTACAAGTTACACCATATTAGGGTTGGGAGGGTATTTATATAGATTAGGAAGAGTAGTGGGCCAAGGACATTGCCTTAGGTGCTCCTGCACTGATACCATATGGCTGGGAGATAGCATTCTTGTGGAGGAATGAATTGGCAGACTTGGTATTAAGGGCGGCAACCACAGAGCCCAGTATTACAATACCTTGTGTAATTCGGAAACTTTTAGGCTTGGGCAAAGAATAGTAGTGGCGTTGGTCAGCTCTGTATAGAAATAAGCTTAGAATAGTAAAGGACATACCGATAAGCACGGTAACTTCCTCTCGTGCATCTTGTGCGAGGAAATGATTCTGGCGCAATTTCATATTGGCCACTGCTATTTTATGTACAATACCCTTTTAAGGGGTATTTTGTTCCTCTTTATCTGCTGGGCAGTAAAGGTGTACTGGTCCATCATGTTTTACTAAAATGGTTTCTGTAGCACATCTTTGGAACTTTCTGGATCTGCTGGTCAGTCTTGCAGACGTTGGTGGATGATAACCAAACAAAGGCAAATTCTAGTGAGAATTTAGTCATATTTACTTTTGGTCTAGTTTGTAATTTAATATTTATATCTTCTTTACTTGCATGTTTCTATACACGATGTTCATTTTTATTCGTTATTTCCCGCCCTCCGATAGAGCACGAGGCTAACGATAGAGCAAGAATGACGTCATAGTTGACTGGTTATTCTATCTTGAAATCATAGTGCCCTCTACGGAGAACAAACGTTAATATTTGCGGAACAGTAAGCAAATTACAGCGCTCTGTGGTTGCTCTAGTAACTAATACAACCAGCCTCCCCTTTCACCCCTACTTCGGTAATCGTGATTAACATCAGTACATATATATGTATAAGTAGTACGTTTCTGCTCTAAAGGTTACCATCATGGATATGAACACAGAGCACCACGTCTCCATGGTTGAATGCTACTTTCGTATCGGCATTAAAATTGGTGCGACATATAAATATAATTTAAACCGATGCATAGAGGAGTTAATGTAACGCTAATCGACATTCAGACAAATACTTCGGAGCGTAATGTCAAAAGTGTCCAGGTACCGTCAAATTGACATACTTTTGTTTGCAACATAAACGTCTTACGTGTTATCAGTATACGATATATATATTTTTTTATTCTCACGTTTAATTAGACTAGATTGATTTGCGTTCAGTAGGTTCACTTGTAGCCAGAAAAAGGCTGTGAACATTGAACATGCCCAGAGGTATAACGTTTAATAGCACATATAATAATATATATGTACAAGAGTTAACATAAAAACATATAGTATACAGGCAATATGAACAACATTATGGCAAACAAAGCAGGGATAATTATATATGATACAAAATGAAACACTTTTTAAATCAGCTTTCACTTGGCTTATGCCAGTCGTCTCAAACTTTTTGCAATAGATACCATTCATTGTTATTTCTTAAATACATATACATTAAAAATAAACTTTCAACATGCATCAAAGATTTATTGGTAATGATTAGTCATTGGAACAGATACTACTTACAGAGCTACAGAAGCATTATCAGGATAATTTGTCATTCAGATAATCTTGTATGTATAGAATAAAAAGATTTTGAGCAAAGGTACTCTCTAACAGCATTTTTAAATCACGGAAATTATAAATTTTTTCTTTAAGAACATTAAGAAATGCGCCAAATATTTTGATAGTAATTAAAATGCATGTTAATGTTGGTAACCTTATGTCCTTAAAAACAATAGGTGCAATCAAACATTTCCAAGATACAGGATCAGTTACTCCCAAAAAGAGACACTAGACTGTATAAAGTGACTGGTCCCAATCTAGAAGCAGTAAAGGTCCTTCCATTCATTCATTAATTTACTCATTCATTCGTCGTTCGCTGTGACGTGCACTGTTAAAAGGACAAACAAAATCTGCTTCTTTACTAAAATGTTTTGAAACTAATATCTACTGTTATTAACTTAGCATTCCTTTATTAAATTATATTAAGTTATATATCTACACAGACAAACACCAAAATGCAAGAGATTGTTCGTATTTATAGTGTTCACATTCATTAAAATAAACTACAATAGATCGTATCTACGCACCAGGCGAAATTACGCAACTTTATATTACGCAGGCAGGCTCCACCTCTCAAATAGCATATTTACCTGCCGGTACAGGGAGGCCTCAAAGCTGCTGTCAGAACATCCAATACGATCGCAAGCTGCTAGGGGGATCTTAATATATAAACTCGCTCCATCAGCGATGCTATTGATGACGTCAAATTTTGCGCGGTAAAATCACAGATAAAATGAACATCGTGTATAACTCCAATGTAGTGTGCTTATATTGAAGTACAAATACAAGGGGCGTCCAGAAAGTAAGTTCTGTTTCAATTTATCTCCGCTGCAGCGCTGCGATCGCAGTTCCGCACATGCGCGGTAGACGCTCTGTATCAAGGAGAAGAAACGTGCACCTTTGTGAGATCGCTGTCAGCTACGTACGCTTTGTTGTGCTTGTTTACAATGTCAATGTTGATTGAAAATCCCGCCGCTTGTGAAATCAGATCTGTGATTCGTTTTCTGAATGCTAGGAAAATGAAACCAATGAAATTTATCGGCAAATTTGCGATGTCAAAAGGTGTTGCGTTTCTTCACGACAATGCACGACCACACACTGCAAATGTGACGAGAAACATCCTACAGGGATTTGGCTGGAACATGTTTGACTACCACCCCTCCCCCCGCCGTACAGCCCTGACCTCGCTCCTAGCGACTTTCATCTGTTTTTGCATCTCAAACCTTTCCTTGGCGGTCAACACTTCAACAATGACGAAGAACTGAAAGAAAATGTTTCCAACTGGTTGAAGACACAGGCGGCAAACTTCTATGAAGAAGGTATACAAAAACTTGTGCCTCGCTATGACAAATGCCTGCAACATTTCGGCAGTTATGTGGAAAAATAGTGTAAGAGTTGTAGAATTTTGTGCAATAAATAATTTTTCTGTACCTGTACACAATTTAATTTTATTACCAAACAGAAGTTACTTTCTGAACATACCTCATACTTTGTAAATCCTATGTAATATTTTAATAATTATTTAACTGAAATTAGACAGTGTTTCATAACCACACATACACTCTCTCACTCAAATGATTTATACACTCAATTTTTTTCTATATAATATTAACATAGATTATCACATTCCTCTTCATTATAGTGATTTGAGGCCTGAAATAAGTTCAGCACACAACAGGCAGTCCATATTCCAGAGTATAGATTGATAGAAATAATAGATAATGTCGAAATCAGCAGATAAAGATGATGAGGAAGAAGTAGATGTAAGATTGGACCTCATGTGCAATTATGTCCTTTTATCACTGAAACTAAAACCAGATAAATGGCAAAAGATGATATTGCTAAAGGAATCTGAGGTAAGTCTATATTATTAATAAGTTATAAATTTTGTTTTAATTTTCCAGCGACTAAGCAGTTGGTACCATGATCCGTATCAGTTCTACCTATACACATAGGCACTTATATAACCTTGATTTCATTAATGTGTTTTACTTTCTCTGCCACTTATAGTCCATTTCATAATTAGACTTGACAGTGCAACTAGTGTGCACAACAGTAAAGCAAAACTACCTCCTATCATGTGAATTGCTCTACATGGGCTAGCTGTTCTGAAGTCTTTGATTAGTTGAAGTTCGATGTGATTCGATTCCTACTGGATGAAAGAAGGGTAACAACAAACTCCACTCCAGCAATGAAGGATAGTTCCAGTACCTTGCTTCCATCCATTAGGGATACATTCATATCTATATTTAGCCAATCAGAGACGTTAGATCATAAATATTAAAAACTGAAGCATTATTAACAATGAAGTATTCTTCATTTTTGAGTTTGATTTATGAGTCAGTATGTTTACAGTCAAACTTCACTTACTTGTTGTTTAGTTGAAACGTTTCCAAGATCATTCGATCTCATCCTCAGCTGTTTGGTGACTAAATGAACATTCCTCTTCTTCCACTACTACGGAGCTCCGATCACTCTGCCATCTGATGTTAGGGGCACTAAGTTTCAATACTTCATTTAATGCCGGGATTTCAAAATTTATAACTTTATCACGGTTTTTGGTTATGAATATTTTTCCCCACATATCCAATTCTATGGGTGTACTTAAAGATTTTAACAGTTTAATGTTGTGGCCAATGTTGTGGTTTTCTGTCCAAAAATGGTGTGAAACTGCCGATTTTTCTGTTTGTTTCAACTTAATGTTCCTCTGGTGTTCTTTTTGCCTGGTTAACAAGTTTCTCTTAGTTTTTCCTATGTAGCTTTTTCACAGGTTTCACAATTTATCTGATAAATTCCTGATTTCAAATTGTTGGGGATTAAATTTTTTAGTGCTTTATTTAGCAGGTTCCTCAGACTGAATTTGTTTTGGGGTGCTAGTTTTAAGTTTAATCTTTTGAAGGTTCGTTCAAAATTTAAACTGTTAAAAACTTTAAGTGCACCCATAGAATTGGATATTTGGGAAAAAATATTCCTAATCAAAAACCGTGATAAAGTTATAAATTTTGAAATCCCGGCATTAAATGAAGTATTAAAACTTAGTGCCCCTAACACCAGATGGCAGAGAGATCGGAGCTCTGTAGTAGTGGAAGAAGAGGAATGTTCATTTAGTCACCAAACAGCTGAGGATGAGATCGAATGATCTTGAAAACGTTTCAATTAAACAACAACAAGTAAGTGAAGTTTGAGTGTAAACATAGTGACTCATAAATCAAACTCAAAAAACAAAAGTTAGATCATATTTCCTACATAGAGTGAATCAGATGTTAGGAACTAGTTTTATTTTACTGTTGCTAGTCTAATTATAAAATGGACTATGCTTATTATAGGTAGAGAGAGTTTTTTTGTTCCATATGTGCATGTACGTTTGTGAAGAGCATCTCTAAATAAAAAGTTGTGTATCTACCACACTTGGCATTTATACTGCTCGCAAAAGCTAAAGGCATATGAACACCTTCCTATGCTCAAGTGAAGCACTGTTGCCAAGCTTGGTGGGTGTATAGACAGAGGTTCTGTATGTACATAGCACGTTTTACACGCCAGCAAAGGTTCTGCCTATTTTTCCCGTAACTAAATAGCACATTAAATATTCCTAAAATATTAAAATTTTACCTTGACACATGAGACAGTAGTGGAACAGCAAACACGGTTTCCAATCCAGTAACCTGCTTTCCAACTTCATGGGTCTTTCCCGGAGATTGAAATACAGATACGCTCCCTTTTCCTAAGCATGAAGCTGCTTCACTACAAATTTGTGACACTGTATGTGCACTACCTACACCACAAGCTTCTACAATTAATTGCTGGGTTTTTGAAAAATCTACACTTGCCCTTTATCTGGATTGGAGAGCTTTTGTAAAAACTTGTTCATATTAAATATAGTTTTTCTGCCCTAAGAATGAAACACTTCATGTTTGTTGATCGAAAAGTCTCTTGTACCAGCTTCAAGGGACATGTTCACCCATTTGGATCACAAACATTAGAGAAAATATATGTGTATAATAACAATAATGTAATGTAATATTAGCAATATTTCAGCTAGAATTTGACTCACAACTTAATGATGCCGTTCACTGTAACAAAATAACAAACCCTACTCGGAAAACAAATTGAACATTAACTCGATCTGTTTCAAACTGCATGCAGTAGGTGAACTGTTTATTTATGCTTGAGATAAGTGTTGTCAGGAAGGAATGTTGTTGTTTTTCAAGCTTATCTGTGTAGAATGGATGGATGTTGGGTGACCATAACCATATGAATGATAAAACATGTTCACTCATGTTCTAAGTATTGTTGTTGTTGTTGTTGTCGTCAAATGCTAGGCTTTGGCAATGAAGCCATTAGCTCTCTTGCTCTCCAATATTTCTGTGTAGTGGGTCCGGCAGGTAGGGCTTCACAGGTTAGATGTTCTTCAGTCATTTCCTCTTCTTTGTTGTCAAATGTTAGGCTTTGGCAATGAAGCCATTAGCTCTCTTGCTCTCCAATATTTCTGTGTAGTGGATCCGGCAGGTAGAGCTTCACAGGTTAAAAGATGTTCTTCAGTCATTTCCTCTTCTTTGTTGCCAAATGCTAGGCTTTGGCAATGAAGCCATTAGCTCTCTTGCTCTCCAATATTTCTGTGTAGTGGATCCGGCAGGTAGGGCTTCACAGGTTAAAAGATGTTCTTCAGTCATTTCCTCTTCTTTGTTGCCAAATGCTAGGCTTTGGCAATGAAGCCATTAGCTCTCTTGCTCTCCAATATTTCTGTGTAGTGGATCCGGCAGGTAGGGCTTCACAGGTTAAAAGATGTTCTTCAGTCATTTCCTCTTCTTTGTTGCCAAATGCTAGGCTTTGGCAATGAAGCCATTAGCTCTCTTGCTCTCCAATATTTCTGTGTAGTGGATCCGGCAGGTAGAGCTTCACAGGTTAAAAGATATTCTTCAGTCATTTCCTCTTCTTTGTTGCCAAATGCTAGGCTTTGGCAATGAAGCCATTAGCTCTCTTGCTCTCCAATATTTCTGTGTAGTGGGTCCGGCAGGTAGGGCTTCACAGGTTAAAAGATGTTCTTCAGTCATTTCCTCTTCTTTGTTGCACAGAGGACAATTTGGACTTGTATAAATTCCTATTCTAAGTGTTTGGCCAAATAATCATGTTCCGTAAGTAATCTAAAATTTGCTACTGCAGCTTTACGTTCTAAGTATTGTACAGATTGGATTTTTATATGGTTATGATCAGAAAATAAAGTTCTTTGTTATTATGAGATTGGCATCTGTCATTTTCAAATATTAATATCTGAGCATAATTAATGAGATAACATTCTCAGTTCAGGCGCTTGAGATGAATGTACCACTTTCAGCAGTGTTGGTAGGAAGACCAAGCTTAGGGTTTGCTGGAGTCTGCAGTAGGGCACGCCTCCATATGCCTTTAACTTTTGAGAAGATTATAAGTTTAAACATCTTTCAAGAATTTGATACAGAGATTTACAAGGAAAACATATCTCGCCATACATGAATAACCTTTTAATGCACGAAGGTTCCCCATATTTTTCTCAAAAATGGCCTAATAATTTTGACTTAAGTATAATTTTACATGACTGATAGACCAAAATAGACAAAAACTTACTGCATACATCTGTGGTGCAAGATACCTTGCCTGACTAGCATTCAAGAGGTTCAGAGTTCAGGGAATTATTATCTCTAGCAAAAGAAAACGCTATCTAAATCAGTTGAGTAAAGTAAACAAAACTGAAGCATTTATAGAATATCATAAGAAGTATAAGCAAATATATAATAAGGTAATAAAAGCTGCAAAAAAGCAATATATAGATACTTGCATTTCAAATTCGTCAAATAAAAATAAGACTATCTGGAATATAGTAAAAAATGAAAGCACTAACAACATGGTCAGAACTAGAGACAAAATTACTTTAATAGTTGATAATACAAAATTAGATAATCCTGCTGAGGTATCAAATATCCTTAATAAACACTTTATTAGTGTTGCTGATAGAGTACCTTTGACTCATCCCAATATAACAAATACTCCTATCAAATTAATCAGAAACGATAAAAGTGTATTTCTCAAACCAGTAACTTCTGAGGAGATTCTTAAAATAATACATTCAAAAAAGAACACATTCTCTGCTGGATTTGATGACGTACCAGAGTGTATAATCAAATCTTGCAAAGAATATATAGTAGCACCATTAATGGATATATGTAATTGTTCTATATCAACAGGCAAATTTCCTAATGTCTTAAAATTAATAAAAGTTGTACCAGTATTTAAGAAGGGAGATACAAAAAATGTTGATAATTATAGACCTATTTCAGTTCAATCGGGGTTTTCAAAAATCTTGGAAACTGTTATGTTCAACAGGATATCTCCTTTTCTCGAAAAATATGTATTCAGTGATAAACAAAATGGATTTAGGAAAAATAAATCAATTTCTAATGCTCTATACTCCTTTATGAAACAAACATTAGAAGAGTTTGAGGCAAATAATTATACTATTGGGATTTTTATGGATTTGTCTAAGGCATTTGATTTGGTTGACCATAATATTCTATTATCCAAACTTGAAGCCTATGGTATAAGAGGGGTATCTCATGATTGGTTTGAATCCTACCTTGAGGGTAGAAGACAGTATACTGTAGTTAATAATGAATTAAATGGTCATAATATTAATTCCAATATTGAAATTGTGAGATGTGGGGTTCCACAGGGTTCTATCCTGGGACCACTGCTTTTTCTAGTATATATTAATGACCTTCCACTTAATATTCCCCATGCAGAAACTATTCTATATGCTGACGATACTAATATCATAATCAGAGGCTGCAATAATTCTGAATTGCAACATTATGCTAATACTGTGATGACAAATATGATGCATTGGCTAACTAATAATAAATTACTACTTAATATTAAAAAGACACAAAGTATGCATATTTCACTATCAAATAGAAATAAAGCTAATATAGCTCCTGTAATCGCTTTTGGCAATGAGGTAATACAATATACCAATGAAACAAAATTTTGGGGGGTAATTATTGACAAATTTTTAACCTGGAAGCCGCATATTCAGTATATTACTCCAAAAATTAATAAAGCCCACTACATAATATCAGTGCTAAGGAAAATTTGTAATACACAAACATTAATGCTGATTTACTATTCATATGTGCAGTCTTATCTTGCATATGGTATCCTTATCTGGGGATCAGCTACCGAAATAAAAGATTTATTTGTAACACAAAAGAAAATAATAAGAAGAATGTTTAATCTAAGTAAAAGGACTCATTGTATGAAATATTTTAAGGAAAATAATATACTAACTCTGCCATGTCTGTATATCTTAGAAACCGTATGCTTTATAAACAACAACATACAATATTTTCAAACAAATAACACTATTCATTAACATTATACTAGGAATGGTGCTAAATTACATATACTGGGATCAAGATCAAATAAAAAACTTAACTCAGTACTTCATAAAGGGGTTCACATGTATAACTTAATCTTAAAGAAAATCGAAAACAATGATAAGAAAAGATTCAGAAGAGATGTGAAATCATTTTTAATAAATCAGTGCTTCTATAGTACTCAAGAGTTCTTTGAATATTTTAGATACCAGATTAAGTAGAGTAAATGATTACATGAGAATAATTTTATGATACTAATGGTTGACAATTCATGTAAGTTTTCTGTATTTGTTGACATTGATACAATTTAATCTGATTATTGCATGCAGAATCAATTCTGTATTTTCTGAATTTCTAGTTTGTATTGTTTGTACTGTATCTTGAAAAAGCAAATATTTCTGTACAGAAATTAAAAAATTGAATTTCCCAAATAAGATCATTTCCAGCATATTACCTTATCAAGAAAAAATGAATGTTAGATAAGTATGAACCATGCTCTTACTTGGTCATCATTGCACCCATTTAATTCATTGTCCAGTATGACCTACCAGATTAAAGGATCAGATAAAATGAATAAAAAGTAATGGAAAAGATTAATACATTTCCACAATAAAATGTGGTCATAAAAGTTTAGCTATCTGTCAACTTAAATT
>CM060958.1:27257079-27377079 GCA_030765055.1 Mantis religiosa | reverse complement strand
CGTAAAAAACCTTATCCAGGTAACTCACCCTGACCGAGATTCGAACTCGGGACCTCTTGAACGTGAGGCAGACAAGCTACCATCAACGCTACCGAGGCGGGCGTGCACTGTTGTGACTCCTAGGATCAGGTAATTGTATCGTCTGAATTGAATTTGATTAAATAAGAGTCATGAGATCTTTTATTTTCAGGTGTGGATTTTTAGTGACAGAAATAAAATTTTATATGACTCCAATTTCGTAATATATAATTTAATTGTATAATCTGGATTACACTTTTACTCGAACTTTCTTTCTTAATCAATCACTGTAGGTTACCTCCAACACATCTATAAATCCTTATTTTCAATTATAATATAATTTCTGTTAATTACTTAAAATTCCTCACTTCTGTACGTCCACTCATCACCATTACAAATACCGAATAACTCTTTTTGAAGATTATTGATTTTCCGTTACAAAACTTTTATATTCACCGTGACATTTTTCCATCACATGAAACAAGATTACAGAACATATATCTATGAAGATTATTTATTTTCCATAACTCGTTACTCCTCTATTAATTTTATGATTGGCCGATTTACTGCTACATCATCACAATATGTAATACAATTATTACTACGGCCAATCACAAAATTACACATATATATATTTTTTTATATTGCCATTACATGGCCCACTAATAGTCATATCAGAAAACAAGAATTTGCAACTGGATATTCATATAAAAAGTTCTAACTAAAACATATCGTTACAAGGTTCACAGTATTCTTCTTTTACTCACAATGAAATGTATAAATGTGTACAAGTGTATGTCAGATCAACAAGTTGACAGAAGAACAAGAATTTTTAAGAATAGTCAGTAGGGAATCTTACTTTAATGCAATATACCAGATTTTTCTGAAAAGTGCACAGTCCAGAGCATGAACTATTATTTGAATACCATGTAGAAAACATTAAAATACAAATATGTAATGTGTGTAGATTTGTAAAATGCACAAATGAATGATGGAATTTTAATTTACAAGACCATAAAATGTTATAAATAACATTTCAGTCAGTTTTTTCCATTTAGTTCAACCTTAAATTCTCTTCTTGATTTAGAAATGAGACGGAAGACCAATAGTTTCTAAAGTTAATCATAAGTTGCTTCTGCTTGCAGAAAATTGTCATGGATTTCTTAAATGAGCCAGAAATCAAGATAATGATAATTGTGTATACATCAGCAGGAGTATTGCAGCCTATGTTGGAGTTTCCTTCATCAGTAAGACCAAAAGCTGTTTACTTCTACAGAAAACTGAATGAAGCTATAACCAAAAATAACCTACGCGAAGTTTTGGGTTTTGGAGATCTCTCTTCCAAGCCAGTGGATGAGCTTGGTGTGTTGTTAGATCAGGTACGTACATTGTAATGATTAGACAGTTAACAAGTTTTTCATATAATGTCCTTAAGGATACCAAACTGAAATTTTTAAAACCCAAAGTCCAATTTAAAAAAAAAAAAAATGATATACTAATCAAGGTTCAATATAGAGTGTATGCACCAAATGCCATTTCCATTTTAAAATTAGTTTCCCAAATATTTTTTTTTTATTTTTTATACCTTTGAAATATTGTTTCACATGATAGAATTATTTTGTGAAAAAAAAATTGTTATTCGTTCATATTTAACCCAAGTTGGCCATGGTAGCTCAATGGGTAAAAGTGATTGGATGGAAACCAGGAGATCTGTGGTTCAAATCCCGGCCATGGCATTGAATTTTTCATGTTGACTCTTATCTATCAAAAACCTTAACCTGTATACGTCTAGCATGAAGAAATGATTAATTTCCACTAATTAACTAAAATAATAAGAATTAAATGATGAAGCCTGGGACTCAAGTATTTACGATAGTAAGTTGCCACAAATGGTGTATCTTGAATGTGAGAGCCCTAGGGGTTTACCAGGAAAATATATGAGTCAAATGGAGAATTTAATGTCAGGACGGCACGTTGGCTATGGTAGCTCAATGGGTTAGAGCGACTGGACGGAAACCAGGAGATCCGTGGTTCAAATCCCAGCCAAGGCATTGAATTTTTCATGTTGACTATCAAAAACCTTAGCCTATATACGGCTAGTGTAAAGAAATGATTAATTTCCATCAATTAACTAAAATGTTACATCCTGCCTATCATTTGGGAAGGTGTAAGGAGTCTGTCAATGAGCTGGCTAGAATTATGAAAGAGGGGTGATATATTAAACCTAGAAAGGATGGATCTACATTTTTAACACTGATATAAATCACCTTGTTCTTATAAAAGGTGCATTTGTCACCTAACTGTACAGTATCATGACATGTTTATGTTTTAAACGTATTTTATTCATTGTTCACAGATGTTTATTCCACTGCTCGCGAACCCAAGAAACCAGCAAGGGTGGCCTGGTTCTGTGGCAGAAGATGTCATGGATCATGCATACAAGCTGAAAAATGCAATATATGAATTGCAAGGAAAAATGATGGGAAAATCACTTCTTCCTCTCCCAGTTGCTGTCGACAGGCTGGATGAAGTGGAACAGGAAATCATCGATAGGTGGGACAGATAGTATTTTAGGCAAAGATTAATCACATTGTCATGAGGTGACTAAGTGTAGACTGTAATCATTAGAGCTCTGAAGATAAAGACTTAGGTAAAGACGTTAACTGTACTAAAAGAAATTAACAACTCAGAAAAGAATGTTAAATATGATGCAAATTAACTAACGTTATGAATAATTTTAGTTTCAGCTGTATATTTCCATAATGAATATAATGGCAAAAAATATATACAAAAGGCTTCAACATCATTACATCAGCCTTGGTAAAAGAGAGTGTGTCACCTTGTCCCAAATTGTGTTTATTTATTCACTCATGATATATATATAAATTTTGGCTGCGCTGTGACTGAGTGGTTAGACTGCTTGGCTCTCATCAAGGTGGCACAAGTTCGATCCCAGGTGACCGCCACTGGGGCGGGTTTCCTCTGGGATCTCTGGTTTCCTCCACCATCTCATTCCACCGGTGCTCCATTTTCATCTCATGCATCATCAATGTCACCGTCTGCAATGCCACATGTAGTCAAAGTGGGCATTAAACACTACACATTTCATTTTAACGCACATTTTAAGATTGCTTGAATAAAGAAAGAAAAATAAATGAAGAAAAGGTTCAGTGTGCTTATGAAGAGTATAACTAAAAAATGAAAGTGTTATTAAATACTAAGATTTTACTTAAGTCAGACAAAAGGAAGATTTTCAAGAGGTTTCCCATATACCATTAGTTATACATAAAAATAGTTATATGATTTATTATTTTCCCAGAATAGTTTTAATGGCTTTAATTAAAATATAATTTTGAAATACTGTCAAGAGAAATAAAATGTATATGTTGAATTTTTGGAAGTCTGCAAAGTGAATGTCATTCTCATTTTGGTAATTAGGAAATCATAAAAAGCAGACAAAAGCTTACTGTCTTAGAAGAGTAAGGCACAGAGTATGGTATTTAATCAGCTTTCATTTTTGTGTCATGTTCACCTACACACACCTATACATGTCCGCATGCAAGTAAGCACACAAGCACACACACAAGCATGAATGCACACAGTGGGGATGTTCAAAATTGACTAATGTCAGCTGGGAGGAGAAAGTCTCAAAAGAGCTCAATCAATGCATCCATGCCCTAAAGCATGGGGAATGGTTTAACATGTTGGTACAAAAAAACTCTGCCCAAGATGAAATTTACCTCCGCGAAGAAGATACATGTTTTTAGTCCATTTTCACACATAGATACTTTAGATATACATAATTGAAAATTAGTTTGCATACCAGCCAGTAACATGTATGTCATAGGTTACCCACCCTTGTCCTATACAATTACTTATGCAGGTACCTACAAAATGTAAAGATGAAAACATACTCTACTATTTAACCAGGCTTTTAATAATGATTGGTACTTCTGCATGACAAATATACCTGGACTGTCTAGGAAAAGTAAACATGTTATTCGTCGACAACAGCTGATGATGTTAGATCCTAACGAAACGCGTTCTAAGTAAATACTAGCAATAAGTGGAGCATTGAGTATTAGTTCGACTCAAAATTATATTAATGTTATTCGTGTTCAAATATTCCTACTGCCATCCATCCTGTTCCATATAGCGAGGAGTTATCTGTTCCTGTACTGTCTCAGACATTGAGTAGTAATGGTGAAGGAAATAATGATTCTCAGAATGAGCTGTACCAGGAGCCAGACACCTCTACTTCAAAAGATCCTGACTTTCAACCAGAAAATTCTGAAAGCGAAAGACATTTTGCAGAGCAAGTAGACTTGAATGATTTGCCATGTGACTTAAATTTGTCGAAAGAGGAATCTGAACTTCTAGGTTCGAGGCTGCAATAATTGTGCAGAGATGATTGAAATACACATTTGAAAAATATTTTTCTTTGAAAGAGAATACATGTTTTTGTATAGACATCAATGATTTAATGACTGAGCTAGGAATTGCAGTGCTGCAGCACGCTCTTTACTGTTTTATAAATCACATTATGTAAATTTTAAAAGACCATGTAAGTAACAATGCATTATTATAAGTATAGGGAATCTAGTATGACCAATAATGAACTCTTGATGCATGGAAAACATTTGCTTAACTAATGGAATGCATCCGTGACTTCATCATGCTGAGAGCCAGCAAGCTCGGTAATCAATATTGCGCATGCGTACAATCTTCCCCTCTTGCCTCCCTGATGTCCTAAGTTTCCAAAGATTTTTGCACAAATACCTGCTGCATCTAGTTGTTGTGCAGTGATCATTCACTGCATGGTGAAGCAGGGCCAACAACACTCATAGTTATAGCTGTAAAACTTGAATATCAATTGAAAATAATTTAACACTCTATCATTGCTTTATATTTTAGTTCTAGAAACTAATTCCATCCTTCTTACGTAAACAGATCCAATACATAATGGTTATTACATCACAGGGAAGATTGTTATTCACCTATCATGTTGGCACGATACTCCATTCCTGCAACCATAATGGGAATCATCCATAACAAGTGCATGTGGTTTGCATGCTCCCATTGTATCCTAGTATTCCTTTGTGTAACGTTACTTAGTGGCTGATATCAGTTTCTTTTCTTGTGTGAGAGTGTGAAACGTGTTATAAATTCACTTTATTCAGTATATGAGTAATTCAATATTACAAAAAACTTTAACCAATAAATAATGAGCACGGTTAATGAACTTCTGAAAAACTCCCTTTTCAAGAAGAGCATTAGAAGTAAGGCTTACTCTAACAATAGTTATGTAAAAAACTGAAGCTGCTGACAGTGAAGTAAACTAGGTTATAAATAATAACTAAACACTAGTAACACAACTTCACTTATCTTATTTAACTCTTGGGGACCGGTTTCAAAGCAAACATCTGCTTTATCCTCAGCCATCCAGCTTGACACTCACCCACTAACTGACGGACTGACCTTGACCACTACCGGAGTTTGAAGGATAGCTCCTTATCTAACTGCCATCTATCGGGGACAACACAAACTTATTGATGATGTCTATAGGAGGGATATCAAAATTCATTACGCGATCCTTATTTTTCAAAATAAATATCTTCTCCCAAACCATTAAATCTATCGGTTCCTTCAATTGTTTCAATAATTTAACTTCTGGATTTACTTCATGATTATATGACCAAAAATGATCAGCTACTGCCGATTTCTCGGTCTGTTTATATTTAATGTTTCTAAAATGTTCTTTCGCTCTGGTTTCTAAATTACGCTTGGTTCTACCAATATAGATCTTATCGCATTCTAAACAGTTAACTTGATAAATACCAGATTTTTTGTTGTCTGAAATTTTGTCTTTTTTAGAAAACTGTAGCAAATTCTTTATACTGTTAGAGAGACAAACATCCAATCTAAAAATTGAGCAAAAAGTGAAAGGAAGTAGAAATTCTGTTAATACCATGAAGAAACATCGGCGCATGGACTTTATTTTTCGAAACGAGTTGAGTTGCATGGACTATTTCCTGCAGCACGCTGTCATTTTTCGGCACGAGCTGCCACTGGAATTGAGCACAATCCAAATGACTGACAATTGTTTATAGATTCATCAAAGTTCAGCTTAAAGGCTGTTACTTCATAATGCTAACAAACTTCCATCTGTTCATAGATAGAGTCAACATGAAAAATTCAATGCTATGGCCGGGATTTAAACCACAGATCTCCTGGTTTCCATCCAGTCTCTCTAACCCATTGAGCTACCATGGCCAATGTGCCGTCCTGACATTAAATTCTCCATTCGACTCATATAATGTCAGGACGGCACATTGGCCATGGTAGCTCAATGGGTTAGAGCGACTGGACGGAAACCAGGAGATCCGTGGTTCAAATCCTGGCCATGGCATTGAATTTTTCATGTTGACTCTATCAAAAACCTTAGCCTATATACGGCCAGTATGAAGAAATGATTAATTTCCATCAGTTAACCAAAATAATTCCATCTATTCGTTTTCCAATCTGTAGGTCTAAAGGAAGTTATGAGTGTATGGTCAACATTGTACATGTTTTAAAATACAAGGTTTGTTTAAATTTAAAGGGAGTCGATTAATGGCACTACAACACTGTTTTCAACACTTCCAAGAAAGGAACAAGGTTTATTGTTGGAAAATATCAGGGGAAATTCACAAAATATTGGTGATATTTGTGTTTGTGGGACAGCCATGATATGCAAAAACATTATGTGATACAAGAGTAGGGCAAGCGGCAGGAATATGTCCCAGGGGAGAGTAATGTAAAATAAACACCTTCTGTTCAGTCTGATAAGATTCTTCTCCCTTCCTTACATATAAAACTTGGACTGATGAAGAATTTAGTTAAGGCCTCAACAAGGGTGGTAGTGGATTTGCATATTTTCAAGGCAAGTTTCACTGTTAACATATGCAAAATTGAGAAAAGGAATTTTTTCCAATGTGTAAGGACTAATACAATGAAGCACAAAATTAATATAATTTTGAGTCAAACTAATACTCAATGCTCCACTTATTGCTAGTATTTACCTAGAAAACGTTTTGTTAAGATCTGCCTAACATCATCAGCTGTTGTTGACTAATGGACGTTGGTTTGGTGAACTCATTTGGGGCGATAGGTGCGTCTCTGTTAGTATCCTGATGAACTTGAAATTTGGGTAGATAGAGACAACATGAAAAATTCAATGCCATGGCCGGGATTTGAACCATGGATCTCCTGGTTTCCATCCAGTTGCTCTAACCCATTGAGCTACCATGGGCAACGTGCCATCCTGACTTCAAATTCTCCATTTGACGCGTATATTTCTCCGGTAAACCATGGTTCAAATCCTGGCCATGGCATTGAATTTTTCATGTTGACTATCTATCAAAAACCTTAGCCTGTATACCACTAGTGTGAAGAAATGATTAATTTCCATCAGTTAACTAAAATAATTGAAGTTTGGGTTTTCTTCAAAGGTAGTGTCGAAATTAAACAATTTGCTTTCATATTTCTTTATGAAGATTTTTTCCCACGTGGTTAATGCAGCTGGACCTTGGACACTTTTTAATAAGTGGATTTCTCGTTCTATATCATGATTCTCCTTCCAAAAGTGGTACGCTACTGCCGATTTATCTATTTCTTTGTTCCTGATGTTACTAAAATGCTCTTTAAGCCTAATGTTCAAGTTCCTTTTAGTTTTTCCAATGTAAAAGTTATCACAGCCTTTGCAGTTTATTCGGTACACACCTGATTTTTTTGTCTGTAGGTAATCTCCTTTGTATTATGTGATTTCAAAAGGTGTTGTACACTAAATTTGTTCTGTGGGACCAAAGTAATATTGTACTCTTTGAAGACTTTTTGGAAAAGGTGTGTAGCTCTCGGATGATATGTAAATTTTCTATATGAAGTTTCATTGCTGATTTGGGAGACGCACCTATCACACCCAATGAGTTCACCAAACCAGAGTCCATTAGTCGATGTTCTAGGTAAATACTAGCAATAAGTGGAGCATTGAGAATTTGTTCAACTCAAAATTATATTAAAGGAATTTTTGTTGGACCTCAAATCCAAAAGCTCGTGGAGGACAAAATGTTTGAAAAAAATGTTACAAACTGTGGAATTAGTAGCATAGCAATCAGTTACAGGGATTGTGCTGGTTTTCTTGGAAATACAAAGAAACAAACCATAAAACTGTGCCTCAAAGTTGTTAAAATGCTACAAAGACCTGGGTTGTAGAATATCTTTAAACATCCATTTCTTCCATTCAAATTTAGACCTTTTTTTTTCCTGCAAAATCTGGATGATGTTAGTGATGAACAAGGGGAACAGTTTCATCGGGACACTTCTGTCAGTGAGAAGAGATACCAAGGTCATAAGTATCCAGTAATGATGGAGGATTATTGTTGATTGATGGAAATTAATCATTTCTTCACACTAGCCATATAAAGGCTAAGGTCTTTGATAGATAGAGTCAAATAGGATTATTGTTGATTGATGGAAATTAATCATTTCTTCACACTAGCCATATAAAGGCTAAGGTCTTTGATAGATAGAGTCAAATTTTTCATGTGAAATTTTTCATGAATTTTTCATGTTGACTATCTATCGATTATTATTATTATTATTATTATTATTATTATTATTATTATTATTATTATTATTATTATTATTATTATTATTATTATTATTATTATTATTATTATTATTATTATTATTATTATTATTATTATTATTATTATTATTATTATTATTATTATTATTATTATTATTATTATTATTATTATTATTATTATTATTATTATTATTATTATTATTATTATTATTATTATTATTATTATTATTATTATTATTATTATTATTATTATTATTATTATTATTATTATTATTATTATTATTATTATTATTATTATTATTATTATTATTATTATTATTATTATTATTATTATTATTATTATTATTATTATTATTATTATTATTATTATTATTATTATTATTATTATTATTATTATTATTATTATTATTATTATTATTATTATTATTATTATTATTATTATTATTATTATTATTATTATTATTATTATTATTATTATTATTATTATTATTATTATTATTATTATTATTATTATTATTATTATTATTATTATTATTATTATTATTATTATTATTATTATTATTATTATTATTATTATTATTATTATTATTATTATTATTATTATTATTATTATTATTATTATTATTATTATTATTATTATTATTATTATTATTATTATTATTATTATTATTATTATTATTATTATTATTATTATTATTATTATTATTATTATTATTATTATTATTATTATTATTATTATTATTATTATTATTATTATTATTATTATTATTATTATTATTATTATTATTATTATTATTATTATTATTATTATTATTATTATTATTATTATTATTATTATTATTATTATTATTATTATTATTATTATTATTATTATTATTATTATTATTATTATTATTATTATTATTATTATTATTATTATTATTATTATTATTATTATTATTATTATTATTATTATTATTATTATTATTATTATTATTATTATTATTATTATTATTATTATTATTATTATTATTATTATTATTATTATTATTATTATTATTATTATTATTATTATTATTATTATTATTATTATTATTATTATTATTATTATTATTATTATTATTATTATTATTATTATTATTATTATTATTATTATTATTATTATTATTATTATTATTATTATTATTATTATTATTATTATTATTATTATTATTATTATTATTATTATTATTATTATTATTATTATTATTATTGATGTTTTGTGAGGGAAAGCAGGCAGGAGTACAAGGCAATCACATGCTACCAAGCACTTTTATGCAGAGATACAGGTTTGTCCCTTAAAATATACCCCAAATATTACTGCTTGCATGTGAAACAACATTGTGATTTAATCTTAATTCACCATGATGTATAGTACTATACCATATATCATTACATCACAGTAATAAATGTAACATAATATTAACATATATGTAACGTGTTTCCTTAGCAACGGTGAAAAGATAGACCTGTCTGTGAAGGCAGACATTGAGGGCCTTATTGGTAGATGGACCGCGCAAGTAGATCAAGTTCTTGCGGAGAATTCTACATGTGCCTTTGAAAGAGAGAGGAATCCTACTCCTCGTTTTGGTAAGCCATTTCTTAGAAAATATCCATTAAATCTTAGCTTCCTTTTAACACTTTTAATGATGCAATATATAAACCAAAGCAATTTCTGCAATTTATTTTGGCTTTTTATGGCTCTGGCTGCATTTTACCTTTTTTAACATCTGTTTGTAATAGGTAGAGGAATGATGATTATTGAGTATTATGCAGTTATTTTCTGCAATCTTAGCATTTTTTTTAAATTTATATGTCCAACGTTGTCATACCAGACAATGAATGAAATGGGTGAGTTTTAGCTTTAATTCCTGTTACTCCAGCTGGATCACAGGGCTCCCGTGAAACACTTCCATTTGTTCAATGAAATGGGTGAAATGATGCTCAAATGAGCTTCAAAGTCCCAGAAAAGCTTTATCCAGGTAACTCACCTTCACTGTGATTTGAACTCTGAATCTCTTGAACATGAGGCAGACATGCTACCATCTGTGCTACCTAGGTGGGCATCCTAGCATTAATATACGATTATGCGGCTGTATAATACATGAAATAATGTGCAGTTAGCCTAATTCTGGTGCAGTTTCACTAAAACAATGGCATAATTACCCAGCAAAAAGCCTAAAATAAAGGGTGTCCCATCTAACTCTGCAATCTCAAATATCTCCGAAATGAAACAAAATATGAAAATTACAATTGGCTAGGAATGTACATATATCAGGGGCTTACACAAACAGAAGGTATACACAATCCATGAAGGTAAACAAATAACACTTCCAACACCAAGTTGTGTGTTTTTTTAAATGGAACATGTATGCTTATTCTAGCGAAATGGAAACTGAGCTACAGTTAGTAATAGCACACTTGGTTTCACGTTTCTAAACCTCATACGTTCTGAAATACTGTGCTGTTAGAGGATGGCAATGGTGCTACCATTTCTGACGTAATGCAATGCATGTACTTCTGTGCTCAGAGCAGGGGTTGCTTGCACTGGCCTGTAACTTGCTGTAAACAAACCGATATCAGCTTAGCATGTTCTAGCTTCAGTGTACTATTACCTCTTGAGGCAGGTAATGTGACGAGCTAACCATGGATTGTACAGGATAGGTAAGGAACACATGGCCAGATCGTACACAGGGGGGAGTAGCTTAAAGGTAACGTTTACATGTTTATGAGAGGTTGGGTTTTCTATCAAGTTACATTTTTACAAAAGGTATGGTAATACTAATTAAAAGTACAATGCACTTAATAAGAATAACTACAAATAAGCAGATTATATAGTTGGCCACAGCGGCTGGTTACCTGCCTCAAGAGGTTGCGGACAAATCCATCTATCCAGGCCAAAGGATGGTCCAAGAGAGAGCAAGCACGGCTTACACAAACTTTTATCCAACAAGTGATGGAGTGGGGGGAGTGACGTCACACGTACTACTGAAGTCACATAAACTATTATCTGTATTAATTAAAACAGTCACTTGTGACAATATTGCTTTCCATATTGACATATTAAACAGTTTTTTCATATGGCGTGTAACAGTTGCTGTCATCTAGTCGATATGCCAGCTCTCAGTAATGAAGAAAACCTGGATATTATTTTAATTTAAGATGAATGTCACAGAAATGCAACTGCAGCTGTGGCATTGTATGCTGAACGCTAACCAGATCTACGGTGTCCTTCGCCTCGTACCATTGCCAACATCTGCACAAAACTCAGGGAAACAGGTAGCTGGGCTCCCACAAAGCGACAACTTACAAAGACAGTGCTAGCACTGGAAACGATATTGCTGTTCTGGATGCTGTAGTGCACAATCCTGAGATGAGTGTTCGACAGGTTGCACGAGGTTCTGGAATAAACCGCAGTAGCGTGAGCAGAGTTTTGCAAAGGCATTGGTTTCATCCGTTCCATATTTCACTACACCAGAAACTGTTCCGAAATGACTTTGAATCCTGCATTGTATTCTGTCGTTTTGCACCTCAGCACTTGCAAGGTAATCCAGAATTCCTAAGTAATACATCGTTTATGGACAAAGCTTCATTTACAAATCATGGTCATGTGAATCTGCAGAATATGCACTACTGGTTTGTGCAAAATCCCCACTGGATTCGCCAAGTTGCTCATCAGCAACAGTGGAGTGCCAGTGTTTAGTGCAGTATAATTGGTAACCATATTTTAGGTCCCTATTTTTATCAGCGAACATTAAACAGACAACGCCATTAGACTTCTTTCTCTGGGGCACAGAGTGTATCAAGAACCACCAATAAGAGTAGAGGATGTTTAACTTCGTATTACTGTGGCATGTACGACAATATCTGTAGAAACACTGCAATCCGTGCAACACTCTCTTGTTACCAGACTCCAAAAGTGTATTGATGCAAATGGAGGGCATTTCGAACATCTGTTGAAGTGACATGGTTTCATCGGACAAGACGCTACTAGTGATTTGTGGGTGCATTTTCCATGCCAGGTGTAATGCACAACATGAATCGCAAAAACTATTTGTAGTTGGTTTATTGATACTTGTTACTTACTTTTTTATATTAATGAGAGACTAGTTTCAAAGACAATCACCTCCATTTTCAATCTCTTACCAACTGGCATTAAAAATGGAGGCGACTGCATTTGAAACTAGTCTCTCATTAGTATAAAAAAGTAAGTGACGAGTATCAATAAACCAACTACAAATAGTTTTTACAATTAATTTTTACGTCACTGTTACTAAATTCCTCCAAACATGTATAACACAACAATAAACGTGTTTAGAAAAGTGGAACCAAGTGTGTTAACATTAATTGTAGCTCTAATTGTCATTTTGCTAGAATAAACATACATGTTCCAATAAAAAAAAATGTAACTTGGTGTTGGAAGTATTATTTGTTTACCTTTATGGATTGTGCATACCTTCTCATTGTGTGAGTCCCTGACTTAGGTACATTCCTGGTCAATTGGAATTTTCATATTTTGTTTCATTTTGGAGATATTCGAGGTCACAGAGTTAGGTGGGGATTCATAATATACAGTATATAAGAGTGTATATGAATATACCCTGTATATTTGACACTAATCAACCACCTAAAAGTCTATTGTTAGGGAATGTAGCACATCAAAAGATGTATATAACTTATCAACAGTTGACTTGATGCAACAGTTTATCGAGTTGAAGTACTATGTATCATCCTTTTGAGAAAGATGTATCACTAAAACAAAATTAGATACCTACTACAAAAAACAAAGATACTTGATTATTAATTTATAGATGAGTCATATTTATTACACATCTGCTTCACTTTTGTATCTATTTTGAGGACATGTTTCGCAAATCATTGTTTGCATCTTCGGCTCTTATGCGACTAAAGCTTGATCCTGTGGTGTGGGTAATTCTGGAGTTGCTGCTGCCATCTGTTGATTTAGTGATGAACTTAAATGTGGGATTCTCTTCTGGCGGGATTTCAAAGTTCATTAGTTGGTTTTTATGTTTTTTCTATGTATATTCTCTCCCATATGACGAGTTCACTAAGTTTTTGTACGTATTTTAGTAATTCGGTGCTATCTTCAATTTCATGATTTTCAGACCAGAAATGAGCTGCTATTGCAGACTTATCAATATTTTTGTATCTTAAGTGCCTGAAGTGTTCTTTCTTTCTAGTGCCTATGTTTCTTTTTGTGCTCCCTATGCAAATTTGTCACAGTATTTACACTTAATCTTGTAAATGCCTGACTTTTCCTCTGGTTTTATCTTATCAGTATTATTACTGTTAAGTAGGTTTTTAATGTTGTAATTGTTTTTTGGTGCCAATGTTATATTGTATTTCTTGAATATTTTTTGGAACTTTTTTGTGGCCCAGGGGTGGTAAGTAAATGTAGCAAATCTAATTTCTTGTTTTATTGGTGTGAGAGCTGTGATCTGTTTTAATCTCTTTTGAAGTTTGAATGATTTTAGTTTTTTATCTACAAGGTTTTTTCCATATCCATTTCTAATGTCCTCAAAATAGGTACGAAAGTGAAGCAGATGTGTAATAAATACAACTCATCTATAAATTAATAATTATTTCGCTTCACTGTGGTGTTCCAATACAGTTAAATCTCGATATGAGGAAGATACTTGAGTTCATTTTACAGCATTTTCTGATGTTGGGAACACTATAATCAAATAAGAGGTGTTAGAAGTGAATCGCATAATCTGCTACATTACTTTACTTTATTGTGCATTACAATGCTAATTTCAAGAATTGCTGTCTGACAAGGAAGGGGCAAACTTGGAATTACAGTGCAAATTAGCTAATGTATGCTACACATAATTTCTTAAGCTTGCAAATAATCCATCAAGTCAAAATTAAATATTAATTAGCAAAATATATAAAGGCAAAACTAAAATAGTGTAAATACAAGCTGAAGTCAACAGCGTAACATGCTAAATGGACACAATCAATAAGTGGATCAAGGTAATGTAGCATTAATTCGGCCAATACAATCATGGTTATCATATAAATCGGATTACTGCAATTGCCTTTTTTTTTTATTTTTATTGGCAATAGTGGTATCAGCCTCTTGCTGTCCTAATTGGCACTATATTTATAACTTCTGCAGTGAAAGTTCTTGTGCTGTTGTTTAACACAATGAGTGTTTTAGTTGGAACACAATGAGTTTGAACACGATTATAGTTCTGTAATTTAACATGCATGAACATGTATTGTCTATCTTCCCCCCCCCTCTCTCTCTCTCTCTCACACACACACACACACACACACACACACACACACACACACACACACACACACACACACACACACACACACACACACACACACACACACACACACACACACACACACACACACACACACGCACACACACACAAGCAGTAATTACTTAAACTTATCCTCATCCTGGTAGTTCCTCCGCACAGCAATTTCTGACCTAATCTATGAATATAATAATCATATTCTTAATTGTATTGTTTTAGTGTAAATTGAATTGTATTTCTATTACTAAATTATAGATGAGTCATATTTATTACACATCAACTTCACTTACGTACCTATATTGAGGACATGTCTCACGAGCTATCATTCGCATCATCGGCTCTAATATGACTAAAGTTTGATCCAGTGGTATGGGTAGTTCTGTAATTGCTGCTCCAGAGTTCATTAGTTGGTTTTTATGATTTTCTATGTATATTCTCTCCCATATGACGAGTTCACTATGTTTTTTTACATATTTTAGTAATTTGGTGCTATCTTCAATTTCATATTTTCAGACCAGAAATGAGCTACTATTGCAGACTTAACAATATTTTTATATCTTAGGTGCCTACATAGAAAGAAAGAACATTTTAGGCACCTAAGATATAAAAATATTGATAAGTCCGCAATAGCAGTTCATTTCTGGTCTGAAAATCATGAATTTGAAGATAGCACCAAATTACTAAAATATGTACAAAAACATAGTGAACTCATCATATGGGAGAGAATATACATATAAAAACATAAAAACCAACTAATGAACTTCGAAATCCCGCCAGAAGACATCCTCACATTTAAATTCATCACAAAATCAACAGATGGCAGCAGCAACTCCAAAACTACCCACACCACTGGATCAAGCTTTAGTTGCATTAGAGCTGAAGAGGCAAACAATAGTTTGTGAAACATGTCCTCAATATAGGTACGTAAGTGAAACTGATGTGTAATAAATATGACTCATCTATAATTCAATAATTATTTCCTTCACTGTTGTGTTCCAATACAGTTAAATTTTGATGTATTTCTATTATTACGATGTTGATAATCGCATATCATGTAAACCTGATCTTAAGGATGAAATACATGAATATGGATATGAATATAACATGTTATGAACCATAAATCACAAAAGTTTTCTGATGTAAGTTTATGCTAAGAAAAAATACATTTTTATTTTAGAAAATTAAATTAACATTTTTCTTCTCATTCTCCCCACAGAGATTGATTTTTGGGAACGACGTTTCCGAAATCTATCAAATTTATATGAACAGTTCCATGACCCCAAGGTTAAAAAGATGGCCTCAATTATGCAACTTACCGATAGTGCCAATTTCTACAGTTTCCAAAGTACACTTAGTAATGTTGTTGAAGGTAAGTCTATACTTGGCAACATTGAATGACAATAAAAGATTATGAAAGTTCTTTAAAGAAGGCCGTAAATGTAGAATTAAAAAGTAGCCTAATCTTGATGCAAGATTTCTGTTATAGATATTGTACAAGAACTAAGTTTTAATTAATAATTTTTACTTTGCTTTCTTTTCCCTAGTTCTTTTCTTTTTTTTAATGTAGATTGTAGTTTTATTTTATTTTCTATTTATTTGATTTTATTTAGTGTTAATGGCACAAGAATGTTAATAACTTCAAACCGGAGTGAGCAGATGAATGCAGATTTTATTGGCATCCATACTTCTGTCCAGGAAGTTGAAACTGTTCTCCTTTCTCTGTGTAACATTTCTGAAATTCTTTTTATATATTCAGTCTAAGTTGTTGGAGGGGATGTATTTCTGAAGCAAAATTCCAGAAGCTGGCACTTTCACTTTTCCAATTTACGATCCAGAATGCCACCAATCTGCCTACAGGATGCAATTTGATTTTCCAATGTATCAATTTTGAAGCAAAGTTCACATGAGCTTGTGCTCATCCATATCAACGGAGTTTGGTATTTAACTGACTTTCTGTTTTTGAGTTATGCTGCTCACAAACATACAGACATATGGACATATGTGCCTGTGTACCCGCTCACATACGCAAAGATATTTGTCTAAAAGTGTTGATTTTTAGATTCAGGGGGCTCCAAAACATAATTCTAGTGAAATATTGGTATCAATTTTTTTAGTCAAATTAATAGATTATTCTAGAAAGGAATTTACAAAGTCTTCATTGAGAGAGCAGTTCCCAAATATATCATATCAAGGAGTAAATTTTTAGTACAATTTTTGAATTTTTGGATATCTTAGTTGAGAGCATGTGATTCTTCAATGTGACTTATTCAATAAATAAAATGCTCATAAGTAGCAAAGAATATTTATTTATTTGTTTGTTTATTATTTATTTGTCTGTTTGTTTATTTAATTGTTTGTTTGTTGAAGAATAACAGTGAAGAATAACATAAATAACTGTTATTAAATTTTAGATGAGTCATATTTTTTACACATCTGCTTCACTTTCGTACCTATTTTGAGGACATGTTTCGCAAATCATCGTTTGCATCTACGGCTCTTATGCGACTCAATGTCCTCAAAATAGGTACGAAAGTGAAGCAGATGTGTAAAAAATACGACTCATCTAAAATTTAATAATTTTTCGCTTCACTGTGGTGTTCCAATACAGTTAAATCTCGATATAAATAACTGTGTTTTGGATAGATAGAGTCAAACTGAAAAATTCAATGCCATGGCTGGGATTTGAACCATGGATCTTCTGAAATATGAGCTGAATCTTTCCTGGCGGCGTATATGTTCTAGACGTTCTCGGGCTTCGAGCCAGGTAAGATGTTGTGACATTGACGTTTCAGGAGCATGAATCTCTCCCATCTTCAGGATGCTGGGGGGGGGGGGGGGGGACGCACACCGATCAGCGAGCAGGCTTGCGATGGTTTAATGTGGCAGACCTCTCAGAAAATACTTCTGCTCTGGTCGCTGCTCAGTAAGCCAAATCTGTATTTCCTGAGTCTCTCTTTTTCAAGTTTTAATGCAGGATTCCATGCAGCACTAAATTGTAGTCCGGCATCTTGGTTAAGACTGACTCTCTCTGCCGAGATAGCCAACGCCTCCTTAACTCTGCACTCCCAGTAGCCACTGCATTTTGCCAAAATAGTGGTGAGACCGAAGCTAGCCCTATGGTCTTGCTGGAAGCAATGTTCCGCCAGCCCAGACTTTTCAGGTTGCAACAGTCTGATGCCTCTATCATGTTCTTTAATTCTGGTAGCTATGGTCCTGCCGGTTTGTCCGATGGCTCTCCACATTCACATGGAATGGAGTACACCCCCGGAACGTTTAGTTGCAGTTGGTCTTTGACCGGTCTCATCAAGTGTCTGATTTTTGCAGGTGTTTTATGAATGGTTTTTATGTTGTGTTTTGTCAGTATTCTGCCAATTTTTCTCCTGGTTTCCATCCAGTCACTCTTACCCATTGAGTTACCATGGTCAATGGGTAAGAGCCACGTGCCGTCCTGACATTAAATTCTCCAGTTGACTCATATATTTTCTTGGCAAACCACACTGCTAGTGTGAAGAAATTATTAATTTCTATTGATTAACTTATGTATAACTGTGATTTATTTCAGGAATGACAAAGGCAAGGGACATCTGTGTTTACTTGGTACCTCTGTCCAAGCATCTGGACAAGTTAGAAGCCTATGACTTCAAGGAAATTGGTCCTATGCTACGCCCTTTCATTCATTGCATTGTCCTTATCTGGTGTCATTGCCGAAATTACTGCAATACAGAGAGAATAGTCAATCTTTTGAAGGAAGTTTCCAATTTAATGATTGAGCAGGTAGGCATGATATTGGCTAAGATAACCACTTATTTTATATGCAGGAAGTACAGTGCTTGATATACAAGATTTTAACCATTTAGGACTGTCACAGGCAGTAGTTACTGTTAAAATATCTCTGTTATAAGGTATCAGTTGCTCTATAACAGACTGGATTATAGTGACAGAATATGATCCAAAGATAAATTATTAATAACTATTTGCACATCACCAAATAAAATAATGAAATTTTACATTAAACATGTGGTACAATGTGCTTTTGTAACTATATAGTGACACAATACTACTCAAGTATTTTCTTTAAGCATTAATTACAATCTAATATATATATAAATCTCTATTAAAAATGTTTGAGCATTTATTTACATTAGTATTCATGACCAAATTACTTGGACTGGAAGGCAGATGAACTATAGGGAATTCTAAATGTTTACTCTGATCAAATAAAAAGTTCCTTCTGATAGCATGTGCAACATATTATAGCTTTTGTAAAACATCTTGAAACTTCATATGCACAAGAGAAGAGAAATGAGAAGTTGGGAAAGTTGCGGAGAAGTAAGGCATTAAAAGTGCTATCAGAACTTGATAAAAATGGGATAAAATTGATAAAATTGCTCAAAGGAAACAATAGTCCCTATGGTACTAAAATACTATTTAGTCAACTAATGGTTCAATGCCCTCTATAGACATCTCCAGAAGTATGACAGGTCTTTGAGCCTGAAAATGTAAGGATTTCTGTGTTTTTGTGCGTGTACCAGCTCAACCCTCAGATAAATTGTGTGTCACGCAGGAATTCAAACCTATTTCACAGGCATATTTCAATATTCATAATGACTGACAAGTACTGACAGTGGCAAGCTGCAATTTATTTCTCTCCACCATTTGTTAATTTTTTAGAATTCAAATCCTAATTTCAGCAAACAATTACACAGTAAATAATTGCCTCATTGCGCCCAAGTAGAAGAGGGGATCCGTCCCCTTCAGCTGCCGTGGTGCCTCTGACGTTACAAGAGGAACCTTGGGCCGAACATTCGAGCTCCTTCCTGAATGGGAGTTGTTTGGATTGGGTTGGACTCGAGGGGGCAGTGGTTCCCGATACCCATGGGAGATCGAGTACGTCTCCGGATGGGGTTGAGGGAAGCCATATATTCCTGCATACTAGCCTGTATAGCTAGTAGAAGGTGTGCTAGATCACCAGGCGGCCCTACCGTGGTTAATCGTTAGCCTTCCCCTTTGGGGTTGGCGCACGTAAGTGGCGTATCCACTTGCATCCCGTCTTGAGTCCACAGGACCAGATGGGGGGGGGGGCATGTTAGTCTCTAGGGCTTGCCCTATGGAAAGCTCCATGGAGGCGACGGGCGCCCTTTTGGGACAGCTCAGTAACTCCCTGGTCATTAGAGAGGGGGTCAGTCTTCACTTTGTGTGGATTGCCCTGGTAGATACCCTCGAGCTTATATATATATATATATATATATATATATATATATATATATATATATATATACACATATGTCTCATTGAGAGTGATAGCAAGTTTGTGCAGTGCTGGATGCTTCTTTCTTGTATAGTAACTGGATACATGGTGTCAAATAGAATATGAAATGCATCCAGATTTGTAACCTTCTTATACTGACGGATTATTAAGCACTGCATTCACAAATTTAACTTCTACTTCTTCTTCCATAAATGCTCTTTCTATTTCTCCTTTTGGATTTCTATCCCAATTGTTAAGCTGAGTTATAATGCAGTGGCCATTCTCTCTACACATCCACACATATCAGACCATTATTTTCTCATTTCAATTCAAAATATTCCCATGCCATTTCATGGGCTAATTATGAAGAACATTGCTTTTGACGGACATGTGGTATATGAACTGTTGGTTGGCCATTTTTTTGTAGTTATTTGTGATATAATTGTAAAAGAGTAATAAGAGTAAACTAAACAATAAACTAACAAAATGACTCAGTCAGTACTGAGTGAGACCAGCAAAACACACATCTACAATATAGATCACTCTGCCAACTCTAGGAAACACTTAGACTCTAGGCGAGGGTTACAGGAAACAGAGGCAGCTAATTACCGTAATAACTGCTTGGAACACTAGATTTCTTTTAGTACTAGCGAGCTGTCAGAAAGCACTTGTTTGTGTAATCAGATACTACTTTGCGGCTGTGAAGCACCTATACCAGGCTTGGGGAAGAGTGAACGGCTTAGTCCTGCCCTTCTTCACCTGCAGTCAATCATTCAATCAATTCCTTTAATTCCTAGGTGAAATATTGGGTATAACAAACCTTTGCCATCACACACTATTTCTTGAGAGAACCTATATCTCCTAGGACTTATTTATTGCTCTTAATTCTACTTTGGCTGTCCTCCTCCAAGTTATTTTCAGTCTTCTGATTCTACTTTCTCCCTATGGGCTCCATTTATCAATTGGTATCTGATTTGCAATTTCCCATAATGCAGTATTGCTGATGGTTTTCAACCACCAAATTCTCAGAATGTATCTTAGGCAAATTATTAACAAAAGTTTGCATTTTTGTGTTTGTGTTGTTCTCCATGTTTTGCAGCCATATAACAACACAGATAGTACATTTGATTTAAAAATTCTAATTTTGGTATTTCTATGTATATTTTGTGAGTTTCATACTGTTCTCAGTTGAGAAACGGAATTTTTTGCTTTATTTATTTTGTTAGCTGTATCTTGGTCAGCTCTTCCATTTTGGGATACTATACTTCCCATATAGTAAATATATTCAATTCTATCTATTTCATGTCTGTTTACATAAAATTTTGTCCTTTTTAATTTTGTCAAAAGCTTAGTAAACACTCAATACTCATTATTTTAGTTAATTGATGGAAATTAATTATTTCTTCATACTAGCTGTATATATGCTAAGGTTTTTGATAGAGTCAACATGAAAAATTCAATGCCATGGCCGGGATTTGAACCATGAATCTCCTAGTTTCCGTCCAGTTGCTTTTACCCATTGAGCTACCATGGCCAATCTTCCATCATGACATTACATGATGGAAGTCCTAGGCTTCAATTCAATGCCATGGCATTGAATTTTTCATGTTGACTTTAACAAAAACCTTAGCCTATATACGGCTAGTATGAAGAAATAATTAATTTTCATCAATTAACTAAAATAATAAGAGTTAAATGATGAAGCCTGGGACTCAAGTGCTTACGATAGTAAGTCTCCACAAACTGTGTATCTCGAATGCGAGAGCCCCTAGTGGTTTACCGGGGAAATATACGAGTCAAATGAAGAATGTAATGTCATGACGGAAGATTGGCCATGGTAGCGCAATGGGTAAGAGCGACTGGACAGAAACCAGGAGATCCTTGGTTTAAATCCCGGCCATGACATTGAATTTTTCATGTTGACTATCTACTCAATACTCAATTTCGAACATGGGAGAATCTTCTATACATATCCTCCCTTAGAGCTGTATTTATTTCCTTCAGAGATAAAATATGATATCACAACAAGATTTTAAGCAGGTGTGAGGTCGGAAACTTATGGACCTCCCCAATTTGTATTCAGTGTTACAGCCATTGTTTATTGTTTTTCTGACTGTTTCAACAATGTTATTTCTTCACTAATCTTTTCTAAAATAGCTTTATTACTTATTTTATCTCTTAATTTCATGTATTCTATTTTTCAAATACATCCAATTGGTTTTCCTCACCTTATTGCAATGCAATAATGTTTGCACAATAAATTATCATACTCCTCAAAAACTGCTTCACAAGTCTCTGCTGTGTTTAGTGACCCGAGTTACTGAAAATAAATGTGAATGAAATTTTTACAATTATATTTAATGTTGGTAATAATTACTTTGATGGCAACATTATGATACAGCACAATGAGGCAAAATAGGAGTACCTGTGCACCAAAATACTAAGTTCAATTCAGTTTTATAGCTTGCTTGGCCTTATTATAAGGTTCAGATTACTTTCTCATAGATCCATCTGCTGTATACTACATACTGTGACTTTGTGGGTTCGTAGAATTAAAAGTCCAAGTTGCAGAAACTCAAAATGTTCTTTATTTCCGTAGAAATACACCTTGGTCAAGCGTTACAGTAGCAGAATTTCACACCATACACAAATACAGCCTCCAAGGTCGTCTGCTACACCCACAAACAAGAGTTCCTTTCAAAATACAGCTGTATGCTCATGAATCAAGTTCCATTTCGACTCTGCCTAACTGGCTATCGTGGCTCCTTTTTACATATCCATTAATATTTCTAGACGTTTCTGGAATGCTCTGTAACAAACAAGAAAGAAATCGGTCAGCTATTCAGTCAGCTATCTATTTCAGCAAGCTTTTATCTCCACATTGCACTATCTGTCCCTTATCTTCGTCGGCTGCCATTCGTCACAATACAAAATGACATCATTCCCTCAACTTTAAACTCTAAAGATAAACCCTACTGGTAAAGCAATGTATCAAAATTATTCTAATATGTAGCAAAGTATATTAAGCTGGAAGCTGGTCAATAAATCAATAAATGAATGTCTGTCATTCACAGTGCTCAAAATATTTGGATCCCAGCGCAGTATTTCAAGGAGAAGCAGATGAAACACTGTCACATGTCAGCAATTGCCTTGAACTATTTGAGGAGTTCAGGTGAGTCTTTTATTCTACTTCCAATTTATAATTGTGTTGATTTGCTGTCAAATTATTGCAGAATCAATGTTAAATGCTTCTGTAGTCTGGTGAGGCCGCACCGTGGCTCAGTGGTTAGACCGCTTGACTACACATGTAGTCTGGTGGTTAACATTCTAGCTTCCAGATTCAAAGGTCCCAGGTTCAGTTCCCTGCTGGAGACTCAGAATTATTCTCCATCCTACCTAAAATCTGGAAGTATAAATGAGATTTTGTGTGTGTGTGTGTGTGTGTGTGTGTGTGTGTGTGTGTGTGTGTGTTAAATGTTTATAAAGAAAATAGAGTGTAAACAAACCTAAAAAGTAGCAAACGAGTGAGCATCATTTTCAATGAGCAATTGTTTCAAAAGAAAAACCATTGATACTATCTCAGGAGCAAATAAAGGAAAAGAAGAAAAAAGACTTACTTATAATGTTCTTACTGTGTTGCCATTTAGTTTAGGGGGTAATCCAGTTTGTCATTCCCAAAATATAAATCTGTATCACATTCCATTCAAAATTTTGGTATTCAAATCTCAACAGAAATACACATTGTGAGGTCCACCAAACTACGCTATAAATTACTTTTAGAAAATGGTGTATATGTGGGTGCCATGAAATATTGAAAATACCAAATTGGGTTTCAAGTTCAGCATGATTCTTCCATTCCAAATTACTTATAACAAGGGAGTATTTTCATTTTCCTGTTGTTTTTCCTTCAAAGATGGCTCTCTAATGGTTTTAATTGAAATACCACATAATACGAGGTCTGTTCAATAAAGAAGGACCAAATTTTTTTTTTACGGTCATAAGTTTTTGCACTAAAATTCAATCTTATTTTATTGTGTTAGCTTAATGTGAAACAAAAATGCTGTAGTAATTTCACTGTTGGTACTGCTGTTCCCGCTTGTGAGAACATGGCAAGTTCAGACATGTTCAGTATCACCTACTGCTGCAATGGAGGTAACACGCGAGGAACAATATGTGACTTTGAAATTCTGCTTTCGTCTCAACAAACCTTCAGTTAAGGCCTATACAATATTACAGGAGGCCTATGGAGTGTCTGTTCTTCCCTACAGCACAGCTCGAAGGTGGTTTAAAATGTTTAAAGAGGGGAGACAATCAGTTTCAAAGGAAGGTGGATCCGGTGCTCCAGTTACTGAAGAAAACATCAACACTGCTGCTGCCATTGTGAGAGAGGATCAACGAATTACCTTAACTTCACTTTCTGAAATACTGAACTTTTCATTGGGTGCCACCCACACATTGGTGACAGAAACATTACACATGAGACATGTTTGTGCGCGATGGGTTCCAAGACATGGAACAAAAGGACATTCGCATGCATGTCTGCATGCAGTTAAAGTTGATGCTAGAGGAAGATCCAGAGTTTCTTTCAAACGTAATCACTGCTGATGAAACTTGGCTACATCATTTTGATCCTGAGAGCAAACAGCAAAGCTCAGTGTGGAAATCTCCTTCATCACCAACCCCCAAAAAAGCAAAAGTGGTTGCTTCTGCTGGAAAAGTTATGATCATCTCATGCTTTGATATTCATGGAATGGTTTATCAGCATTTTGTACCTACACACACATCAATAACTGGAAAATACTACAGTGATGTCCTGAAAACATTGCAAATCCATATCTGGCGCAAAAGACCACATTTCCGTGAAGCAGGCTGGATGCTGCACCACATTAATGCATGGCCGCATATTGCCAATGTTGTTGCTGAATATCTTGCAAAAATCAACATGAAGTGCATCCCTCACCCTCCCTATAGTCCGGATTTAGCCCCATGTGACTCTTTTCTATTCCCTAACTTGAAGAAACACCTTCGTGGGAGGCATTATCCATTAACAGAAGCAGTGGTGAAGGCTGCAGAGGTGATTTTTAAGGATCTCTCAAAGAAGTTTCCAGCATGTCTTTGGCAGAAATGCTGGTACAAGTGCATCACATTCATGGGAGACTATTTTGAGAAGGACCATCTAAATTATGAGGATGAGTAAGGGTATGTTGTCAGAAAAAATTGTGATCATTCTTTACTGAACAGCCCTCGTATACCCACATGACTAATAACAAGGTCCTCTTGAATGCCCCATAAAGCCATTTTCTCATTATGAAAAGTGCAAAATGGATAATTTGGAAACCATACAAGATAGTAAAAATTACTGCCGATAAAATGTCACAAAATGAGCCTCTCAAATGGAAACAAGAAGAAAGAGAAGAAGAGCGATAGTAATAAATCATTCTGAACTTGAGTTTTCCTCGTGATATAGCTTGGTTATCTCATATGATTTACCAGGTGCAGCATTATAGAAAACATGTTGATAGTGTATGTACTTCACAGACTATTTGCAGAACATTCAAGATGTACATTGTATTAGGCAGGAAAATCTCTTGAACATATTTTATTTTATATTGAAATAACTTAAACTATTTTTAGAAAATAAATGAAAAAATTTTCTACCTGAAGGGTAATTTCTTGAATCTCTTCGAATGATAAACTAAAAATGTTGTTGTGTGTTTGGAGGAATTTAGTAACAGTGACGTCAAAATTAATATAAAAATTATTTGTGGTTGGTTTATTGACACTCGTCACTTACTTTTTCATATATTTATGAGAGACTAGTTTCAAAGGCCCTGGCCTCCATTTTCAATCTCTTCCCAACTGGCAAATGTTGTTATCTGCTCTCTCTGGTGGTGGAACTATGAACTTTTTTGTCAAATTATCTGCTGGCGGGATTTCAAAGTTCATTACGCGATCCTTATTTTTCCAGATGAATATGTTCTCCCATGTTGTCAATCTATTTTGGTTTATCACTGCTTTTAATAATTTTGGATTTGGATCAATGTCATGGTTTTCATTCCAAAAATGAAATGCTACTGCTGACTTGTCTTCTTGTTTCAATCTGATGTTTCTAAAGTGTTCCTTGACTCTGGTTTTTAAATTTCTTTTTGTTTGACCTATGTAGCATTTTTCACAATTCTTGCAATTTATTTGGTATATTCCAGATTTGTTACCTGAAGGAATTTCATCTTTTGTTTTTGAATTTAGTAATTTTAAAATTGAGTATCTATTAGTAGGTGCCAAGATGATATTTTGTTCCTTGAATATCTTTTTAAATTTATTAAATGTTTTTGGATGATATGTGAATGAACTGAATATGCTGTTGCTTTCTTTTTCTTTAATAAATGTGGTTGTTTCCTTAATGGTTTTCTTTAGTTTAGATTTTCTAATTTTCTTCAACACCAAACTTTTGTTGTATCCGTTTTCTTCTGCTATGTGTATTATTGCTTTTTGTTCCTTGAAATATTCTTCTTTTTCCATGGGTATGTTGACTAGTCTGTGTGTAAGGCTGTTTATTATTGCATGTTTATGTGTAATTGGGTTGTGGCTATTATTTTTTATATAATTTTCTGAATGTGTTGGCTTCCTGTAAATTCCAAATTTTATTTTTGTATCATTCCTGATGATATTTAGATCCAAGAAAGGTAGTTGTCCATTGATTTCCTTTTCTATTGTGAATTTGATAGTCCTTTCTTGCAGATTGAGTAATTTTAATGCATCATCTAAATGTTTACTTGGTACAATTGCAAAGATGTCATCAACATATCTATACCAAACCTTGAAGATCAATGGGAAGGACTTTTTAATTTGTGTTTCAAATGCACTCATAAATAAGTTAGCCAAAAAAGGTGAAAGTGGATTGCCCATTGATAGTCCTGATTTCTGCTTGTAGTGTTTTCCATTAAAGCTAAAGAAGTTTTGTTCAATGCATATTTTTGTTAGAGAAATATATTCTTCTGCTTCTATTGCTTCCATATCAATTGTAGCTAGCCATTTTTTTAACACAGTCTGCAATTTTTCTGTTGGTATGCTTGGAAATAAAGATGTGACATCAAATGAAACCAGTCTGTCATTTTTGTCCAAATTTATATCTTTGATTTTTTCTACTAAATCTAAAGAGTTTCTTAAATTTGCACTTTCAAATTTTGGAAAACTATTAAATTTACTTAGTAACCATTTGGCCAAATTATATGTGGGGGCATTTATGCTACTAGTAATAGGTCTCATGCCTTTCCCTGTTTTATGAATTTTTGGCAGCCCATATACTCTTGGTAATGTTGGATTATCTACTTTAATTTTGTGCAATTCTTTTTTGTTGATTATTTTGCTCTCTTTTAGCGTTTTATTTGTGGTTTCAATGCAGTACTTTAATGGATTAGTTTCTACTTTTTGGTAATTACTGTCTTCTAACAAATCTTCCATCCTCTTTGTGTATTCTTCTTTTTCCAGAATTACTAGTTTATTTCCCTTGTCTGCTTTAGTATAAATAACCGGTTTCTTTTTAAGAGCTTTTATGATTTGGTTACTAAAATTCTTTTTCTTTTCATTTTTAATCTCTTCTACTATTTTGGAGCATTTGTTTTTTACTGTGTTTTTACTTTCTTCATTAAGTGTTTGTGTAGCAATTTGGATGTCAGCAATGTAATCTTCAATTTGGTTGGAATAATCTACACATGTCTTTAAACCTAGATTCAGCATATTCAGTTCTGTTTTTGTAAAATTTTGGTTTGATAGGTTTACCACATTGTTTAGATGATCTTTTAGGTTATGTTTGTCTTTTTGATATCTCTTTTTAAAAGTGCCTGCTTTCTGGCATAAATTTTTTAATTTATTCTTTAACTTTGCTGTTTTTGTCTTCATTTTTCTATTAAGATATGCTAATAAATTGTTTTCAAAATTTTCCCAAAATATACTTCCTAATTGTTTGGTAAGTTTTTGATGCAAATTGTACAATTTTATTTCTGCCAGAAAGCAGGCACTTTTAAAAAGAGATATCAAAAAGACAAACATAACCTAAAAGATCATCTAAACAATGTGGTAAACCTATCAAACCAAAATTTTACAAAAACAGAACTGAATATGCTGAATCTAGGTTTAAAGACATGTGTAGATTATTCCAACCAAATTGAAGATTACATTGCTGACATCCAAATTGCTACACAAACACTTAATGAAGAAAGTAAAAACACAGTAAAAAACAAATGCTCCAAAATAGTAGAAGAGATTAAAAATGAAAAGAAAAAGAATTTTAGTAACCAAATCATAAAAGCTCTTAAAAAGAAACCGGTTATTTATACTAAAGCAGACAAGGGAAATAAACTAGTAATTCTGGAAAAAGAAGAATACACAAAGAGGATGGAAGATTTGTTAGAAGACAGTAATTACCAAAAAGTAGAAACTAATCCATTAAAGTACTGCATTGAAACCACAAATAAAACGCTAAAAGAGAGCAAAATAATCAACAAAAAAGAATTGCACAAAATTAAAGTAGATAATCCAACATTACCAAGAGTATATGGGCTGCCAAAAATTCATAAAACAGGGAAAGGCATGAGACCTATTACTAGTAGCATAAATGCCCCCACATATAATTTGGCCAAATGGTTACTAAGTAAATTTAATAGTTTTCCAAAATTTGAAAGTGCAAATTTAAGAAACTCTTTAGATTTAGTAGAAAAAATCAAAGATATAAATTTGGACAAAAATGACAGACTGGTTTCATTTGATGTCACATCTTTATTTCCAAGCATACCAACAGAAAAATTGCAGACTGTGTTAAAAAAATGGCTAGCTACAATTGATATGGAAGCAATAGAAGCAGAAGAATATATTTCTCTAACAAAAATATGCATTGAACAAAACTTCTTTAGCTTTAATGGAAAACACTACAAGCAGAAATCAGGACTATCAATGGGCAATCCACTTTCACCTTTTTTGGCTAACTTATTTATGAGTGCATTTGAAACACAAATTAAAAAGTCCTTCCCATTGATCTTCAAGGTTTGGTATAGATATGTTGATGACATCTTTGCAATTGTACCAAGTAAACATTTAGATGATGCATTAAAATTACTCAATCTGCAAGAAAGGACTATCAAATTCACAATAGAAAAGGAAATCAATGGACAACTACCTTTCTTGGATCTAAATATCATCAGGAATGATACAAAAATAAAATTTGGAATTTACAGGAAGCCAACACATTCAGAAAATTATATAAAAAATAATAGCCACAACCCAATTACACATAAACATGCAATAATAAACAGCCTTACACACAGACTAGTCAACATACCCATGGAAAAAGAAGAATATTTCAAGGAACAAAAAGCAATAATACACATAGCAGAAGAAAACGGATACAACAAAAGTTTGGTGTTGAAGAAAATTAGAAAATCTAAACTAAAGAAAACCATTAAGGAAACAACCACATTTATTAAAGAAAAAGAAAGCAACAGCATATTCAGTTCATTCACATATCATCCAAAAACATTTAATAAATTTAAAAAGATATTCAAGGAACAAAATATCATCTTGGCACCTACTAATAGATACTCAATTTTAAAATTACTAAATTCAAAAACAAAAGATGAAATTCCTTCAGGTAACAAATCTGGAATATACCAAATAAATTGCAAGAATTGTGAAAAATGCTACATAGGTCAAACAAAAAGAAATTTAAAAACCAGAGTCAAGGAACACTTTAGAAACATCAGATTGAAACAAGAAGACAAGTCAGCAGTAGCATTTCATTTTTGGAATGAAAACCATGACATTGATCCAAATCCAAAATTATTAAAAGCAGTGATAAACCAAAATAGATTGACAACATGGGAGAACATATTCATCTGGAAAAATAAGGATCGCGTAATGAACTTTGAAATCCCGCCAGCAGATAATTTGACAAAAAAGTTCATAGTTCCACCACCAGAGAGAGCAGATAACAACATTTGCCAGTTGGGAAGAGATTGAAAATGGAGGCCAGGGCCTTTGAAACTAGTCTCTCATAAATATATGAAAAAGTAAGTGACGAGTGTCAATAAACCAACCACAAATAATTTTTATATTAAAAATGTTGTGTTTAAATATGTACAGATGTATTTTTTAGACGTGGCGTATGATGTAATGTGGTCGAGTCCACTTGTTTATTTGTAAGAAAATGGGTTGATAGGTTAGTCATCTGCCATCTAACCCACTAGCTTTATCAGCAATCTGCTGGTGAAAGCAGAGATCTTATCCCTACCATTGATTTGCATGAGTCACTCATGAACATCCAAGGCAAGGTCATGTGCCACATCTAAAAAGTACATCTGTAATTTAGTATTTATACAGAATTTGTACTTAAAATTATGCCATACAAACACATACTGATCTCCATTTATAAGGGCAAATAGTGATAACAATTCTTCTAACACTTACAAACTGTGTAGGCAAACTGTGGTATGTCGAATCAGATCTGTTTATAAAATACTTTTTTTTTTTATTTAGGGACCTTAGAACACATTTTCTGTGAAATCTCCATGTATTTTTTATATTTACTTAATTAATTTATTCACCTATTAGCAAGGTTTATGGTGATAAAATTAACTTGTCCCTGGCTGTTAAAAAGAAGTGTTTGAATAGGCCTTACTGTTTAAAATATCCTAAACTTTGGTAATCAGATGCAATGTGACCCTAAAGAGGTTAATATGCCAGTTTCAAATATCAAAGTGAATAAAAAGGAGCACAAACATGCTAAGCTTGGTGAAAACTGTCAACAAATAGATGTTCACTTAATCTGAATTGTCACATTATTTTTCGTTTTCAACTACAGGAATATCTTTGAAGAGTACCGCGAAAATCTTTTCGATTACTTCCCAGATGATATCGAGCCTGTGCCATGGACTTTCCATACCAGGGCAGTATTTCAGAGAATGTTTAACTTTGTGGACCGACTGAAACAGATACAGGTGTGTACTAGAAGTATTTTAAAATAAGTTTATGTGATTTTTGTACAAGTACATCTGTATATAAAGTTGTTTGGTTTCCAAGTTTATTTTCCTTTTCTATAAAACTTCTAAAAGTGTGTCATACTTCCTTAGAAAAGCAACATGAAATTGCATATTCTAAAACCAAGGTGCTGGTAGTACGGAGATAAGAGGAACTGCACTATCTATCTAGTGAGATGACTCCATGGTAAAGGAGAGGTTCACATTTAGGAGGTTCTAGGTTCTATTCTCCTTGACCATGTACTCGCCTTGTGGGTTTTCATGGTTCTCTCTGTTAGGTTACTGCTGGAGGTTCACTTATCTACCACAACTTCCTTTCCTAATTTTGCTTTCATTCTGTTTCCTTCTCAACTTTCAGGGGTGCTGCTTCTAGCTGTTGAGATGAGTAGCACTGTCGAACAGATTACAAAGATTCCTTTTTTTTTTTTTTTTCCTCCAACTTTAAGTCACATCAGACAATGTATGGAATAGGTGAAATGATGCTCAAATGAGCCCAGGGTCCATAGAGCTTAGAGCTACCCAACATTCGTCTTTCAGGATAAGGAAAACCCTGGAAAAACCTTATCCAGGTAACTCACCCTGACCAAGATTCAAACTCAGGACCTCTTGAATGTGAGGCAGACATGCTACCACCAGGCTACCGAGGCGGGCATACAGATTCCTGCTCAACGGAAAGAGCACTTCCTGCGGAAGACTGCTTAATTGTTCATTACCTCCTTCAGGTGACTCTCCCTATGGTTCCTTCACTTCATGTTAACGATGATACTGCCACATTAACGGTGCACCCGCTTGACGAGAAGTTGAGTGAGACTGTGGGAATCGCACCTCTTTGTTGTCTATTGGCTGAAGGGGTAGGAGAGGCATGGCTTTTAGGGGGCAGCCACTAACTGTCACAAAAACTTCATGATGTGAGCTGCTGATAGACTGCCCATAGACTAATATAAGTATCGAGCATTGTCAATATATATAATATTATTACTGTGCAAATACCTTTCAAAACCATTTCAATAATGTAACTTGAGAACATTCGGCTAATAGAATGATCTCCCACACACGTTAGGGTATATAAAACCAATGCAAAGCCTAGCAGGTGTGTGTTTTGAGTATCGGTCAATTGAGCTAAATTGACGAGTGTGACTGCATGGTGAGGAGCCGGAACAGACAAGCAGTGCACGAGTCAATGAGTCAGTCAGTTGAATTGTGTGAGTTGACAGAGCAGTACAGAGAAGTACATTGGTTGGCAATAGTACAGTACGCTGTAAGCTTTATAGTGAGGAATTGGTGGGTAGTATGAATATTGCAGTGAAACAGTTCACAAGCAAATATTGGAGTTGTGTTCAAAGTTAGTGTGCAGCTCCGTATAAGGGGTACACTTGTGTGTACATCAGAGAGATTGCTAGCTGCACAACTTGGTGCACGCAGCAGAGACATAAAAAAGCATTAATCTGACATGTCAAAATTTGTATATTTATGTAAAAGAGGAAGTGTTGCACTAACAATTTAATCACAAATAAAAAGTTTGTGGTGAACTTCTTCTTGTATCTTGATTTTGTCACAATACATTTGTGTAGATTGCAGTGCTTGAGATGCCTTCCTCCAAGGTGTAACCTATAACTGAAATGTTTTATCTTGCTGTGTAGTTTGTATATTTTGAGTTTTTGTTTAATGATGTTCTTTAACTGCTGTGGTTCTCAGCATCCAATGTTATATTGGGCTTGAAGGACTGTTTTATTTTGCTCAGAGACATTTCTATCAGGGTTGAGTTCTTTTACCTGCTGTAAATCTATGACATGGAATCACCAGCTTTATTTACCTTCTAAAGAAAAGTCATGCTTGGGATGTTTACACCAAAAAATATCCACCAACTTCCACCAGGTTTGAACCTGCGACCTTGGGAACCAGAGGTTAGCATGTTACCTCTAGACTATGGAGGATGACACAACGGACAGAATTTGACATGTAGAATTCTATTGCTCTCTTAAAACGTAATCGCAGTAGCTTTGACAGTAATGAAAAAGTTTGAATGCAATATTGTTATTCTGAGGTTACATGGCTGGATAGCAATGGCACACCTCAGACATGCATAGAAGAATTCACGCTTCCACTACGTCTGTCAAGAGGTTTAAGGATAACATATCTGTGGCAACTGCTGGCTGAAACATACATTGTGACAGCAAGTACAAGTAGACATATCAACATCAGCTTTAGTGCAATGTAGAATAAAACATAATATATAAATTAATATAATTTTGAGTCGAACTAATACTCAATGCTCCATTTATTGCTAGTATTTACCTAAAATGCGTTTTGTTAGGATCTTCCTAACATCATCAGCTGTTGTCGACTAATGGACGTTGGTTTGGTGAACTCACTGGAGGCGAAAGATGCATCTCTGTCGGTATCTTGATGAACTTGAAGTTGGGTTTTCATCAAAGGTAGTGTCGAAATTAAACAATTTTCTTTCATATTTCTTTATGAAGATTTTTCCCCGTGTGGTTAATGCAGCTGGACCTTGGACACTTTTTAATAAGTGGATTTCTCGTTCTATATCATGATTCTCCTTCCAAAAGTGGTACGCTACCGCCGATTTATCTATTTCTGTGTTCCTGATGTTCCTTAAATGCTCTTTAAGCCTAATGTTCAAGTTCCTTTTTGTTTTTCCAATGTAAAAGTTGGGACATAATCATCCTGCACATCCCTACACATTGGGACATAATATATATTTTGCATTGCAAAAGTGATTGCCAAATGTGAAGTCCTTTTCTTTTACATTTCCTGTAAAGTTTTTCATAGGTAGGAGTGGTGATATATAAAGAAGATTTAAATACTCACAATTTCTGCAAACCTTCATAAAAGGTCAGTCAAGAAGTTTACAACAGAAATTTAATAATAAACTGTATTCATTAGTGTGAAAAAGCTAAACGGTAGATTATAAAAACAACTTTTGAACATTTTTTAAACACACTTTTATATACGAGGGCTGATCAACAAAGACTGAGACTGATTTTTTTACACAGATGTTTATTACTGCAATTAAATGTTTACATGATCTTTTCAAAGCAGTCCCCTCCTACTTCAATGCACTTTTTATAGCGTCTCTACCAGTCCTTGAACACGTACTGCAGACCATTCTTTGTCAGGTCATTGAGAATCGCCTCACTTTTCTTGAGTACTGCTTCAGAGTTCTCAAATCGTATAACCCTAAGCTTTGTCATTAATGATGGGAATAAAAAAGTCACAGGGTGCAAGATCGGAGCTATAAGGTGGATGTGATACACAGGTAATGTTGAATCGAGCCAGAAACTGCATGACTTGATTTGCAACGTGAGGCCGTGCATTGTCATGATGAAGTTGCCACCCAGTCCGAGAAAGCTCTGGTCGTTTCTTTGCAGTGTGCTTCCTTGGTGTAGCCAATACTGATGTGTAGTATGCTGCTGTAACAATAGTGTGAGGGGGAACTGCATGCTGGTAAACCATTCCATTACAGTCAAAAAATGTGATCACCATCACTTACCCTGCGTATGGAACAACTTTTGCCTTTTTTGGTGTTGGAGAACCTGACGATTTCCACACTAAGCTGGCTTGTTTTCTTTCAGGATTATAGTGATGCAGCCATGACACATCAGTGATAATCAATTTAAAAAATGCATCCCCTCCATCAGCAAAGAGACGCAGCACCTCACGGCTTGTCTCCATTTGCACAGCCTTTTGTTCGGCAGTCAACAGATGTACCTAACGAACAAAAACTCGGGTCATATGGAGATGGTTGTGCATAATTGTAAACACACTGCCATATGAAATTCTCAACACTTCACTGAGGTTACGTAATGTTATATGCCGATCCTCTCGGACAATCACAGCAGCTGTGTTGATGTTGACTTCAGTCACAGCAGAAGCCAAAACACCAGGCCCACCTTGCTTAACACTAACAAGTCAGCCTTCTTTGAAGTCCTTGAACCACCTAAACACTGTTGCACGAGGTAGTGCATCTTCACTGTACACTTACTTCAGCTTTTCATAACTTTTGGTGGTTGTATGGTTTAAACTAAAACAGAATTTGATTGAGCTGTACTGCTCCTCTCGCATCACCTCAATTGTCTGGTATGTGAAATGCACCTAGGGTCTACAAAATAGAGCATTACTACCAACCTATGAATACTAGTGCTGCTGCCTACTGACATTATACATAAAAACCAGGTCTTTTCAAATATTTATGTTACAGATACGAAACTATCACGGAAGCTACAGGAAAAAATCAGTCTGAGTCTTTGTTGATCAGCCCTCTTGTATAAACTCTACCATATTTTAATTGTAATCATCTCTAACTTTCAGTAGGTAATCCATTTTTGGCCACCACTATCTTATAACAATTACATAGAATGTGGGTCACTTAATATAGAGCATACTTTATTAATGATCTAACTATAAGCTCAGTAAAGGTATAACTGAGTTCCTGATTTTGTGCTTTGCAGGAAATTTTGTCAACTACAGTAGAATATCTGAAGTTGGAAAAGGTAGAAATTGGAGGAACAAAAGGTCGAGGTCTCAGTGGCAAAGTGTACAAAGTGTTTGAAACTTTTCAGAAGATATATGCTACCTTTAATACAATAACTTATGATTGCCTTGATCCAGAGGAAGCTGATTTCTTAAAGGATTATAACATCTTTTTCAAACATATACAAGATCTGGATTGCACATTAGCAGCTGTTTTTGGTCAAGCAATGGATGACTGCTCAAACCTTGAAAACATCTATAAGGTAAGCATTTCTACTTTCTCTACAATCCATCTATAATAAGTAGAGGAAGCAGTATCACATTATGCCAAAAATTTGGAATCTGGAGTTAACCTAAACACATATTTTAAAATTTTCTGACTCCAAAAGAAGCATTTTCTACAGTAGCAACACAAGTGCTGGTAGTTTTTTAGTAATTGAAGTTTAATGAGTGCTTGTTGTAATGACAGTTGTTTCAGATCCAAGATTGCTAAATAATTATATAAAGATAACAAATAGTTATATATTAAATAGTTATAGTTTGAAATAGTTAATTAAATCACTTAAAACATTTATAAACGAGAAAGCCACTTTCCAAGAAACGGGTTGAAAATGGAGGTGACAGCTTCCGAAACTAGTCCTTCTGTAATATAAAAATGTAAATGACAAAGTGTCAAAAAACCCGACTACTAATAGTTTTTTCAATTAATGGATTGTTGGTTGGTTGGTTGGTATCTAATGTTAAGCAGTTGGCACCGTAGTCATTCACTCTCTTGCACTCCAATATTTTGTTAATAATGGATTGTTAAATCCTTAAATTATATTTAAATTGGTTTCCATTAATAAGGAAGAAGTTTAAATTCTTTCCTAATGAATTTCAACAGCATTCATGAATTGAAAAACTATTTGTAGTCGGTTTTTAACACCTCACCACCATCCTAGAGTAAGACTGCCCTAAAAGATGAGCTAAAGTTTGGTTTTCTGCTCCAAAATGTGTAGCAGTTGCAGTTTTTTCTTTCTTTCTTTAAAGTAGTGTAGACTTCACAGTGCAAAATCATAGATGCATTGCAATTCTTAAATATAATATACAGGTTGTTTCAAAATGACAACGAACGATTATAGCCGTTGCGTAGTTTATAATTTATCTAGTCCGAATTTTGGTGTTGCAGCTTCGAAATTCTGTTAGGTATAATTTTATGCAGCATTAAATATTACATCATTTTTTGATTAGGCAGCGCAGGAATCACTGGTGTGTGGACCTCAAAAGTTATTATTGGGATGCACCAGCCTCAAAAACAAAAACATTGGTTTTTATCAATGACCCTAACCTTGCTTTCAGATAATGGGGCAAAGGACAGTTACTTGTGAAAAAGTCCATAATGACTCATTTTGCTATGATCTTAATTGTACAGTGCTCTCAACCAGTTACTGTAAAATCAATAGTTTCCTTTAAAGTTATAAATGCTTTATCTAGTATTATTAAATACAGTGAAATAAAATGCCTGACTCATTGCATAAGACATTTAGTTTTGGTTAACTTGATCTACAGTTCTTTGATATTGTTTGTTCTCTGTTGTTTTTATCATTTAATGCTTCCAACCTCAATTTCACTGTTGCATATGTCCACCAGCTTATTTGCCATCATGAACGCTATAACGGAATTTTGGAACATTTAACATTTTTATTACGGTTTCATAAGCCAAAGAAATTCTTAATAGTAGCAAGCTACTGCGGAGTATGCCGATATGTTTACAGTTACAGCATGAGGCATGGCATGTGACCTATACCTGCGAACTCTGACAGCGTGAGGCACGCGTCATTGTACCTGTCACTGCCTAATCCACACTCATTCTGGAGCATTTTTTATGTGCCTCATAGAAGCTGAGCAAATTCTTCTATATGTTCGTTCGGTGTCGCTTTGAAACACCCTGTATAATCATTGTAGCTCTATATACATATAAAGTTAAAAAGATAATTCTAATTAATAAATACAAGCTATTTCTGGGCTGTTATGCTGTGGTGCCTGGAAATAAAAGTTTTAGATACCTTTTCCACAACTGCAATGGTCATCTTCAGTGGTGTGGTCAAAGTCTTCTCATCTGTATCTAAAGGGTTCAGATGAGCCAATCAAGTGTTGGCAGGATGGGGACAGTCAGAGATGTGTTCGATGTTAGGGCTTAATCACTTATGGCCAGATGTCAGGTTTATAGGGTGACGAGTTAATGAGGGAAAGAGGGGGGTAGCATATTTGCTCTTCAGTGGCTGTTGGTAGGAAGGTTGACTGTCACTGACAATGTCCAGTACAGTTTTGGATGGTACATCTTATCTCCAGTAGACCATAGCATAACGGCCCAGAAATAACTTCCAGTTATATTCAATCTGGCCATGAAAGCCTATATTCTCTAATTAATTACACTCTACAAAAAGCTGAAAGTTAAACATTTTGGCAATTTTCATTTAATCTCTTTTGAGTTCAGGATCTCCTAAAGATATGACACAATGATGCTGAAGGAAATCTTGCACCTCAACTTATCTTTTACAATGGAAATTATTTTGCAATTATTGATTTTCTCAAAAAGAACTCTGCAGAATTTTACAAATATATCATATGTGTAAGATATATTCATAAGAAATAAAATATATTATTTTATTTTATTTTGAATAAAGTTATCTTCATTTTCTGAATGAATATTGTATCATTTTCTATTTTTGGTAATTCACGAGTTGGGCAAAAACTTTCTACATGGAACATGCATGGCTCATTAAAAACACATTTTACATGAAATAAATTCCTTGTCATTAAACGCTTACTAAATGCCATTGCAATTGATTTGAACGTTCAAATTTTGTATACTCTCCTAGAATGCTTAAAAGATAGCAAAATAAGCTTTTGGTTCACACTGTGTCAAATTTTATATGTTCACGTGCTTCATAAGTGTCCAGAACTTTCAGCACTATAAATCAGGCAACCTCTAAATACAAAGTTTTTCATATTTATTTTTATATCTTTATCCTCATTCAGCAGGGATCATTATAGCTTCTCTAGGGCCGTCAAAATACTGCCATGAATATTGATATCATTTCGGAGCCATGAACCAAGCTTAAGAAATGAATATGTTGCGCGTTTATATACAAATATAATAATTTATAACTTAAAAAACTTCACTTATAAGAAATGATGACCATTTTCTTACAAATTGACTAGGATCGTGATTTTGTGAATATCTTATTCACATCATCAGCTTGAACCATCAACAACCTCGTTGTTAACGTTACCATTGCTAGATGTCTATGTTTATTTTAGTAATACCAACATCTGAAAATGAAACAAATTTAAAAACAGAATCAACTGCCAGTTTTTCAAAATTAATTATGCGATGTTTATTTTTTAAAATAAATATCTTTTCCCAAACCATTAAATCTATCAGACCATTTAATTGTTCTAATAATTTAATTTCTGGATTTATTTCATGGTTAAATGACCAAAAATGATCTCCTATGGCCAATTTATCAGTTTGTTTATACTTAATGTTATGAAAATGCTCTTTCGTTCTGGTTTCCAAATCATGTTTTGTTTTTCCAATATAAACTTTATCACATTCGAAACAATTAAATTGATAAATACCAGATCTTTTACTATCAGGAATTTTATCAGAAATGCAGTAAATTTTTAATACTATATTTATTTTGAGGAACTCAAGTTATACGAAACTCTTTAAACATTTTTTGAAAATATTTATTAACTCAAGGATTGTAAGTATATTTTTTAAAATTATAATCGTCTTTTATTTTTTTAAGGGTAGAAATATCATTAACAGTTTTTTTGATATTTAAATTTTTCAATTTTTTATGTATAAAGTCTTTATTAAAACCATTAATTAAAGCAGTATTAATATGTTTATCTTCTTTATTAAATTCCTCTTTATTCATTGATATATTTATTAATCTATAAATCAAACTATTGAAAACAAAATTTATGTGAAAAAGGGTTACATTTTTATTTTTTATGTAATTATCGTTATGAGTAGACTTCCTATAAATGCTAAAGTTTAATTTATTATTATTTCTTATTATCTTTAGATCTATAAAAGGAAGAGATTCATTAATTTCAGTCTCTAATGTAATTTTATAGCTTTATCTTGCAAATTTAGTAATTTGAAAGCATCATTTATGTGTTTATTAGGAACAATAGCAAAAATATCAACATATCTATACCAACATTTAAAATTTAAAGGAAATGCTTTAGTGACTTCCATTTCGAAAAAACTCAAAAAAAGATCAGCAAGAAAAGGCGAAAAAGGATTACCCATTGCTAAGCCAGAAGTTTGTTGAAAAAATTCACCATTAAAAGTGAAAAAATTTTGATCTAAACAAAAATTAGCAATATATCGAGATTCAACTGTATTGGAACACCACAGTGAAGCGAAAAATTATTAAATTTTAGATGAGTCGCATTTTTTACACATCTGCTTCACTTTCGTACCTATTTTGAGGACATGTTTCGCAAATCTTCGTTTGCATCTACGGCTCTTGTGCGACTGACGCTAGATCCAGCGGTGTGGGTAATTCTGGGGTTGTTGCTGCCATCTGTTGATTTAGTGATGAACTGAAATGTGGGATTGAAGATAGCACAGAATTACTAAAATACGTACAAAAACATAGTGAACTCGTCATATGGGAGAGGATATACATAGAAAAACATAAAAACCAACTAATGAACTTTGAAATCCCGCTAGAAGATAATCCCACATTTCAGTTCATCACTAAATCAACAGATGGCAGCAACAACCCCAGAATTACCCACACCGCTGGATCTAGCGTCAGTCGCACAAGAGCCGTAGATGCAAACGAAGATTTGCGAAACATGTCCTCAAAATAGGTACGAAAGTGAAGCAGATGTGTAAAAAATGCGACTCATCTAAAATTTAATAAAAATTAGCAAGTTTAACAAAATCAACAATTAAGTCCTCATGTAAATTTATTGAATTCAACCACTTTTTTAAATAAATTAAAAGCTTTTCTCTAGGAATACTAGGAAATAAGGTGTGTGTGTGTGTGTGTGTGTGTGTGTGTGTGTGTGTGTGTGTGTGTGTGTGTGTGTGTGTGTGTGTGTGTGTGTGTGTGTGTGTGTGCGCGCGCGCATGTGCATGTGTGTGCATGCGTGCGTGCTAGGGAGTGCATGGGTGCTTGCGCATGCTTGCGTGTGTGCTTGCACTGTTACTTGGGACATTTAGCAATATGCTTGGATTGGTGGTACTGTTATCATGTTTGCATTCATATCATGCACACTGGTTAGGCAGAGCATGCATTATTCCATTGGCTTCAAATACATATATGTAATAGTATCTCTTCTGAGTAGCAAGTTTGATTATTCCCTTTAGTAAATAAAAATAGGAGCAAATTTTTAGTAAAAAAATAATGATAAAAACTAAAAGTATGCAAATTAGTACTTTTTTATCAGCTTATTGAGGCATTTATATTTTGTGACTTTATTTCAGTTGATATATATTGGAACTTCATTACTCAATCGTCCCATTCTGAAGGAAGTTCTTCTTCCAAAATATGAGTATATGATACCAATTATGGCAGACGAGCTGGACACTTGCAAGGTAAAATATTAGGTTATATTTGACATTTTTGAGTTTGATTTATGAGTCACTATGTTTACACACAAACTTCACTTACTTGCTGTTGTATAATTGAAACGTTTTCAAGATCATTCGATCTCATCCTCAGCTGTTTGGTGACTAATACTTCACTGTTAATAATGCTTCTGCTTTTAATATTTATATTTGACATATTTAAGAAACTTAATTATTGTGAACATGTCTACAAAGTTTGGTACTGTTAAAAAGCCAACAAAACTGAAAGTGTTCTACTTATTCGTCAACAAAATAAGTTTTGTCCACCACAATATACAGTTCTAGGAACTCCCAAGACATGATTAGAAACAAGTCCAGTACTGCACAGCTTTAGACTTCACAAGCATAGGAAACATTTCAAAACGTTTTTGTATAATAGGCTTTCAGAACTTGATTCACAGGGACAAATTTCTTTTGGATAATCTAGCTGTCAAACAAGTCAATCTATATTGCCTTTACATTTACCAAGAGGGATAGCTTGTATTTGGGAGATTACAAGTTTGATCGCTGCTGACTTACCGATCTCACTATAGGTTTCTTAATGGTGTTCCTCGGTTACTAGGTGAATGCTTGTGACTTCCCATCCCTCCTTCTCTTTCAACATTATTTCATCATTTCTTTCTGGGTTGCTGATTGAAATGCATAGTGGAATTTGTGCTGCGCAGTTGCTGTTCTCAGTAAAGGGATAACATTATTGTCTCCGCAAGGGGGACCCATATCGAAACCTTGAGACTGGTGGCTACACAAAGAAACTTTGCATCTTCAACATATGTTAAGGACCCCCACGCTGAGTGACATTTGCTGGGCACTCCCATCTTTTTCCCCTTCCAGGTATGACATATAATTCACTATAATCTCAGCGTGGAATCCCCTCTGTTTGTACTATACTCTATCATTACCTCCCCTTAGACCTTCAAAGATGATCTGTTTTAGATCATAAGGAAGATGGCAAAGAACAATGCTCCTTCTCTTAGAGTTGCTAAAAGAAATTAAATCTAATTTAAGTTGCTAAATGAAATTAAACTTATCAATTTTGTTACAACCTTAAACTGGTGCTAAACTACTGAAGTGTTTGCTTCATATGAGATACGTTCTTAAATAGTAACTTGCCCAGCAGTGGCCAGAAAGCTGGCAACAATTAGGTAAGAGCAAAGGCTCTTTATGTCAGTGACCATAAGGTAGCCATGAGACAATCAACTATACTTGAGTTCAGGTTGTGAGTAATACAAAGAGAAAACAGAAAAGATGGGTAAGGGGATGAGTGGGGCTGAAAGGTGAACTGTTCTTGGTCACCTCCCCTTACTCACAGCTTCCACCTACCTGTTTTGTGTCACTTGTGGCCTGAATTCATGTATACCCGCAACAGCACTCAATTGCCCATTTCACAATGTGAAATTTGCAAACAACTCTGCTACAACCAGAATTGTATCAGTGCACCATTTCTTGGAAATTTCTTGCCAGAGGAAATTTGTGGTCTTTACATGGAAATATTTTTGAAAATTCTTGTTTAAATTACCATATGTTAAAATACTTTTATAAAAAAAAAATCTTGAATACCTGGGAATCACCTCTGACATCCTCTTCATTCTGAGTGACTTTTGTATAACTGGTAAACCTTAAAAGATAAAGAAAATATCACTACATAAAATCTCATTAAAGCATACAGTTTATGTGAAATAATTTATTTTATTATGGAGTTAACATTTTCAAGAGAAAACAAAGACCACTTAGAAATACATACAAAAAAACATATATACTTTCCTAATACTTAATCAGTTTAATAATATTGCAAGTATTTAGCTTATCTATTTTAATAGATTTAGCTTTGAACCAGAAAATGCATAAATATTAACAAAGAAACCTCAGTCCAAATAGATAACAGCTTTATTATTAATTATATAAAATTTTCATATATAAAATCAATCATTTTTGCATATTTTAAAAGTTTCTCAATGCTAGAATGATTTTTCTGGACAGAAACCAGGAGATCCGTGGTTCAAATCCTGGACATGGCATTGAATTTTTCAGTTTGGCTCTATCTATCCAAAACCTTAGCTTAGCCTATCATGGCTAGTGTGAAGGAATGATTAATTTCCATCAATTAACTTAAGTAGTGTACTTTTTTCAAATGGGAAGTTGCTAATCAGTTTCATATGTCCTGACCATGCAAAGAGAATGGAATGCCATCAAATAGCAACCTGCTCTTATAAAGTTGATTGATCCTTAAGGTTCACTGTATTCTCGAATTTCCATTGTACCTACAATGAAATTTGTAATAAAACCATTCCTACAAATGACTCTATTACATAAAGCAGATAAAAGAATAAATTTTTATAAGAATAGTTTGTTGAATAATAGATGAAGGTCATGTGAAAGTAACATATCAAATATTTTAACTTTATTTGAATGTTCTGCCATTTGACAATCCCATAATACTGGTTTAATTTAAATTAATAAAATAAATAGATCAATATTTAAGTTCTGCTCTGCTGTTGTTTATGTCAAGTTGACTATGGAACAGTGTGTGTGTGTGTAGTGTTTAACGCCCGCTTTTACTACATAGGGCACCGCAGGCGGTGACACTGATGATACATGAGATTAAGATGGAGCATCGGTGGAATGAGATGGCGGGGGAAACCGGAGGTCCCGGAGAAAACCTGACCCAGCGCCGTGTTGTCCACCACAAATCTCACTTTGCTGTCGCCTGGGATCGAACCCGGGCCGCCTTGGTGAGAGCCAAGCGGTCTAACCACTGAGCCACGGCGTGGCTTGACTATGGAACACCTGCATTCATCTTATATCATTCAGTTGCTCACAAGTGATATGTTTTTGCAATCAGTTGAACAGTTTCTGTTGTGCTCAGTGTCAAAAGTTGTTATAGTAAGGTTGTTGTGTGCATTTCTACGTCAACATCTTTCATTTTGCCTTGGCTTAGCTTGAGAAATTTAAAGCACTTGTGACAAACTTGTATTTTCCAGATGGCCAGTGTGGAACAGCGATTAATTTCTATCAATTAAACTAATAGTGGTTTAACTATGACATTCAATGACATGCTAGCATGTTGGCCATGTAGCTCAATGGTTAAGAGCAGCTGAATGGAGACTGGGAGATCCATGGTTCAAATCCCAGCTATGACATTGAATTTTTCTGTTTGAGTTTACCTATCAAAACCTTAGCCTACACACGGCTGGTGTGGAAGAGCAATTAATTTCCATAAATTATCAGCTGTTACATCTGAGGATGCAGTAGATATATTTTGAAACTAATCCTTAAGAATTTATAATTTTATTTTAAATAGATAAGTGAAGTTTGTCACAAATTTTATATTGTAATATTGTTCACATTTTTCTTAACAAGTGGTTTTGAGGTTTGCACAGATTATTCCTAACAAAAGGAAGTGGTGAAACCTTCACAACAGAAGAAGGAAAAAATAATGATATTGACATCTATTTGTACAGTTTCCATTACATTTTCACTACAATGACTTTGATATCTAACAATCACTATTACACCTCCTTTACAAATACATGACATTGCTGACCACAAGATTTACTTGCTGACTAAGGTCCCCTGGCCATAAGCCTTTGGTTTTTCTGAGCAGCTTGTCATTTCTTCCTGACCCTCACTTCTTTTGTCCTAATCCACTTTTCTCTTAACCTGTATAAGAATTCTCCTATACATCTATTTTTCTTTTCACTCATCCCCGCTAACATGTGTAATGCCACTACGTCTTTGCTCATGCTGTCCCACTTCTTATCCCATATTTTTCTCCTGCAATTTGTTATCTCCTTACATTTTATCAGGTAATGAACAGTGCTCTCTTATCTCCACAAAATTCACATATCCCTACCTTATTACTTCCCAACCCTTTTAGATATATTATTCCTACTCTCATCCATGCTATGCCTTGTCTTCCAGTTTTGTCACATTGATCTATATATTTTTCCCTACCCCATTCTGTCTTTAATTGCTTATAAAATTTCAAAGATTTCTTTTCTTCTATACTTTCCCAAATCTCCTGCCTATCTATGTCTTGTACTCTGGTTCTCACTTCCTTCCAAAAACCGCTATCATTTGACTCCTCTGCTCTCCATAAATCTCCCATGCCTAACTTCCATACCGTTCTCTCCAATTCCGATCACCAACTATTTGTGTTCTTAATGCTTTTCTGTTGCTTCATGCACAGATTCGATAATTCCCCTTTCTGCCCTATAATACATTTATACCAGAGTTTCAGTATTATTTCTATTATTATTCCCCTCCTTGATGTGTTACCCATCTTTAGTAATACCCCTTCTCTTGGTGCCGATTTTGGCAGCCCTAGTAGTTCTTTACAAAATAGCCCATATATCTGATCTAATTGTGTTCCTATCTCTGATGTACCCCATACCTCTATTGCGTACATTGTTCTGGATTCAACGACGGCTTCATACATTCTTTCTAACCATCTAGCTGACATTTCCAGTTTATGTTTACATATTCTTATCCATTACATTGCCGCCCTGCCATTAACTATCAGAAAAAATATCACTTTATAAGTAACTGAAAAGCTGATTTTTGCATGAATTATATCAAGAAGTTAGTCATCTAACACTTTGATTAGATGGTTGCTGGTTGTTGCATACTTGTGGGTAGTTGATTGTCTGAAGGTGGCTTAAGGGCCCAGTGTTTCACAAGTTGCAAGCTTGTGAATTGTGGTGTATTAACGCTCACAGTAAATATGTTTCAGTTTTTAAGGTAGTTTTATTTCACAAGAAGTACAGGTCATCAGATAGGGTTTTAGCAATGTCAAAAAATCATAGCTCATGAAGTATTTGAGATACTAAAACAAATATTTGTTTTGTTCAATTCAAAAAGTTCTTTTTTCTTACCTTAGAATGTTTCTATTTGCGCTCCATTGGTTGCTCTGCAAACATCAAGCCTGATAAGTTGATTTAAGCCCAACAACACTGGATCATCTCAGGTGTGGTTGTTATAAAAGCATCGGTGATCCTGTGCCTTAAATGTTAGACCTCTAATCAGAGATTTGCAAAATAGTCAAAGAGAAATATGTGCATTAAAAAAGGAAAATGCAGAATTTAAACGAGAAAATGATGAACTAAAGAAGAAGCTAAATGAAGATGCATCATATTCAACTGTAACGAAAAAAAGGAGAGCCGCAACTGAAACGAAGCATAACCTCAACCGAAAAAGTGGAAATATGAATAAGCATGAGGTTTTGGAAATAGAAGAGGAGAAAAACATAATGAAAAGTGAAGTGATAAGTGCCAATCAGTGTAATTCAAAAGATAGTGTAAGTGCTAGTAAAAAAAGAGTTCTAGTAATTGGTGATTCATTATTGAAATTTGCTGGTGAAGCATGTAGGGATGAAGGTTATGAAGTAAGATGTTTTCCAGGCATAAAGTTAGAGGAACTTCAACACAAAGTGAGTGAACTGAACTTGGAGAAATATAATCCTGAGGTGGTACTAATCCACGCTGGTACAAATAACATTAGACGGGGAGTGAGCGCTGAAGAAATAATGGGGGAAACAATGGACTTGATAAACTGCATCAGATGCATAGTGCCTGAAACTAAAATAGTAGTAAGTGGGGTATTAAGAAGGCGTGATGTAGGCTTAGGAAGAATCAGAAGAATAAATGAAAACTTGGACTGGTTGTGCAGAACAAAACAGTGCTTAATGGTAGATGGTAATTTTTGGGTAAGCAATTATGATTTTGGTATAGATGGAGTCCATCTAAATAGAAGGGGATCCTCAGTATTTGGCAATTTATTGTGTAATGTAGTTTCATCGGTGTTGAAGGGAAACTAAATGGCAAGGAGGTGGATGCTAATAGTTACTTAAACCCAGGAAGGGCTCATAAGCCACCAGTTGAAACATGCATGATAAAGAATATAAATTTGGGGGTGAGTAATATTTGTAACAATATAGGCACAAATCTACGTTTAATACATCAAAATGTACAATATGCTTCAAATAAATTAGTGGAAATAGAAGGTATATTAAATGAATGTAAACCTGATGTTTTGATACTGACAGAACATGGTCTTAATGAAATGCAGATTAAATATTACAACATAGAAAATTACAAATTAGTTACTAGTTATTGCAGACAATATCATAAAGGTGGGGGTGTTGCTATTTATGTAAAGAATGGGATACATTTTACTATATATGATTGGGATATATGTCATGAACTGGAAATGACCTTTGAAGTAGCAATAGCAAAGATACAAACAAAATTTGAAAATTATATAATCATTGGTCTATATAGATCCCCATGTTCCAAAGTAGATGACTTTTTGAACAATCTTGAGGATCTTTTAAATAAATTACATAATAAGAACAAAAATATAATAATTATGGGTGATCTGAATATAAATTCTCTTTCAAATACTAGTGATTACAAAAAATTATGCGACCTTCTCAATAGTTTCAATTTATATAACACTATTAATGGACCAACCAGAATCACACCAAACACATCTTCTGCTATTGATCATGTGATAACCAATTTAGAATGTGGTAAATATGCTGTAACGGTAGAGGAATTCTGTATATCAGATCACTGTGCGCAGATTTTGGATATATTAAACAATGATAAAATTCTTGAACAATATAAGTATAAAACTATACGACAGACAACAATAAATCATTTAAATCTGATGTATGAAAGCTTAATGCAAGAAAATTGGGAAATAGTTTATAAAACACAAGACAGTAATTTAAAATGGGAACACTTCTTTAAAATATTAACAAGACACTTTAATAAGCACTGCCCCATTAAAAAAATTAAGGTCACAAATAAGGGACATCAACATATAAAAATACCAGTGCAATTAAAAGAATTAAGAAAAAAAATGAAAGATTACTATACCTTATTTAAGTATACAAACTTAGAGCTATTTAAATGTAAATACAAAAATCTAAAAAAACAATATTCATTAGCTCTAAATAGCTTAAAGAGACAGCAATATGGTAACAAAATAATAGAATCAAATAATAAAGCTAAGACAATTTGGGGGATAGTAAAAGGAAATGATACAAGCAAAAATAAGCAAGAAAACATAAAAATAGTTGAAAACGGTCAAACTATAAACGAGCCACACGCAATATGTCAGTATTTTAATAAATATTTTATTCACACAACAAGGGGAGAACAGTACATGATAGACAACATTCCTTACGAAATGCCAGAATGTGCAAACACTATATATCTGGAGGAAACTACAGCAAATGAAGTTGAAAAAATAATAAATAAATTAAAAAGTAAGGTGTCAGCAGGTTGGGATGGAATATCACCTAAAATATTAAAGCACTGTAAAAATGCATTGATCACTATTCTAGTACACCTTATAAATGCTTCGTTAAATAGTGAAAGTTTTCCAAATTCTTTAAAAACCAGTATAGTTAGACCAATTTTTAAAAAAGGGGATAAAACACAAATAGTTAATTATAGGCCAATAACTCTAATTTCTGTTTTCGCAAAAGTATTTGAAACCATATTAAGCTCCAGACTGATAGGTTTCCTAAATAAATATAATTTGCTTAGCTCTTCTCAGCATGGCTTTAGACACAATTTATCCACTACCACTGCAATAGCTGAACTCTATCATGAAATACTGGAAGGACTCGATAAGGATAATAAAGCTGTGGGAGTTTTCTTGGATTTATCCAAGGCTTTCGATAGTGTAGTTCATGACAAATTACTGAATAAGATACAAAAATATGGCATTAGAGGAAAATTTTTAAATGTCATTGAATCTTATCTGTCAAATCGTAAACAATGCACAGAAATATATTATCAAGAGCAATGCATGACAAAAGTTACAAGGTCTAACTACGAATTAGTAAGGATTGGTGTGCCTCAAGGATCTGTACTCGGGCCACTCCTGTTTTTATTATATGTAAATGATCTTCCTAAATCCTCAGAATACAAAATAATATCATACGCAGATGACACATCAGTTATTTTTACAAATAAAAATATAAACGGTTTGGAGAATTTAATAACTAAAAAAACACAGGATATATATGATTACTTACAAACTAATAACTTAAAGGTAAATATACAAAAGACTAATATGATCAGGTTCCAGCATCAAAACAACAGGTCTAGTCAAAAACTAAATGTAAAAATACATGATGAAACCATTGAACAAATAGAGAAAATAAAATTTTTAGGAGTAATTATAGATGAAAACATGTCTTTCAAACATCACATTGATCATGTAAGTAATAAAATTAGTTCTTATTTATATCTTTTAAGACGCCTAAAAGAGTTCCTAGATATAGAGCATTTAAAGTCAGTTTATTATGGATTAATTTACACACATTTACAATATGGGATTGAAATCTGGGGTAGCACATGTAAGGTAAACATTAACAGGTTATTAATAATACAAAAAAAGTGTATAAGATGTATTTATAATCTAAACAACAGAGAATCCTGTAGACAAACCTTTATAGAAGCCAATATATTAACTGTTATATCGTTATTTGTATATAAAGTAATCATGTTTGTAGTAAGTAAATCACACTCTGTATATATTAAAGACAGTCATATGTATAATACTAGATTGCTAAATAATTACTATAGAGATAATATTAGTAAACGAGCCACAGAAAAGGATCCCCTTACTATGGGCAGAATACTTTATAACAGGTTACCAAGTGATATTAAAGCTCTAAGAGGCAATAAATTTCAAAAAAGACTAAAAATGTACCTAATACAGAAGTGCCTATATAGTATTGATGAAATGTAAATATTTTATGATTCTTGACGATGCTTGAAACTTGTATGAGTCTATAAGCAAATAAATTGAAATTGAAATTGAAATTGAAAATTACTGTTCAAAATGTTTTTTACATATCCCCATAAAGAAAAAATTGTGTGTGCTTAAGACCGCACAACAGAAGTGAAGCAGACACAGACATTTGACAACTTTGCTCTTTGAAATTATGAAGTGATAACTTTAAATTGGTGGTACGAATGAATGTAGCTCAAAGTTGTAGATGATTTATTTAAATAGTTTGTAACAATATTTTTATTTTCTTGCAGCTTATATATGATGATCAAATTGCCTACTATAACGAGAATGGAAAAATGGAGGTTGACAAGAATTTTCCTCCAGTTTCTGGAGGTCTTATGTGGATATATAAAATAAGACAGAGGCTATGTGTTCCATTTGATCATGTCAAGGAGCTGGAACTAGAGTAAGTAGATTTTGTTTCTAGGTAATATTTTTGTTCCATTTATACCCCGGTTTTAACTATAGGGGTTGTATTGGTGGCTGTTCTCCTTTGAAACATATTGATGGCATTAACTCGTATATGTTGGATTGCTTGTACTTTGTATTTAAACATTAGATCATGCACACATTCACACTCTCATTCATACTTTCAGACTCTGGAGAAGATGGGAAATCATCTTGGTTAGAGAAAAATCCACACCCCAGGACCCCTTGCACAGCAGCAGGTGTTCTACTGGCTGAGCTACGGGGCCAGCTCTATAATTTGTTTCAAAACATGTCTTGAAATCACTATTCGTTACTTATTGATTAACAGATGTCTTCTTGAGAAAAAATATGATTAAAGGTTCTTGAAAACAAAAGCAGCTGCACAGCAGCAAAACTTTTTCTGCATCATAATCACATGTAACATGGCAAATCAGCAGTAGTTGGCCAGGTTTCAGTGTGAACTCATTTGATATTTAACAGTGAATTTTATTCCAATGTGTAAGGATTATGATACAATGAAGCACAAAATTAATATAATTTTGAGTCGAACTAGTACTCAATGCTTCACTTATTGCTAGTACTTACCTAGAACGTGTTTCGTTAGGATCTTCCTAACATCAGCTGTTGTCGACTAATAGATGTTGGTTTAGTGAACTCCTTGGAAGTGATAGGTGCATCTCTGTTGGTATCTTGATGAACTTGAAGTTTGGGTTTTCGAAATCAGTTTTCTTTCATATTTCTTTATGAAGATTTTTTCCCACGTGGTTAATGCAGCTGAGCTTTGGACACTTCTTAATAAGTGGATTTCTCGTTCTATATCATGATTCTCCTTCCAAAAATGGTATGCTACCGCTGATTTATCTATTTCGTTGTTCCTGATGTTCCTAAAATGCTCTTTAAGCCTAATGTTCAAGTTTCTTTTAGTTTTTGCAATGTAAAAGTTGTCACAGCCTTTGCAGTTTATCCGGTACACACCTGATTTTTTAGTCTGTAGGTAATCTCCTTTGTATTATGTGATTTCAAATGGTGTTGTACACTAAATTTGGTGTGTGTGTGTTGGTGTGTGGTGTGTGTGTGTGTGTGTGTGTGTGTGTGTGTGTGTGTGTGTGTGTGTGTGTGTGTGTGTGTGTGTGTGTGTGTGTGTGTGTGTGTGTGTGCGTGTGTGTGTGCGTGTGTGTGTGCGTGTATGGGTGTGGGTGTGTGTGCGTGCGTGCGTGCATGCATGCGTGTGTTTTTTGCGTAAATAGCTCAATCAACATTTAAGCTTTTTCAAGATACCTCCAGTTTTTCAATAAATCCCATTACAGAGCACCATTATCTGGGAATTTTTTCATTTTTGTTGTAATGACTATAAGTTTCAATTAAACTTTTTTTTTTAAAAATCTACATGTTGAATTTTTTTAATGGTCTACAAAGTCCTAATTCTGAATTAATTTTTTAAAAGTAGGAAACCATAAGGAATAAACACAAGCTTATTACAAGAAAAATGTAGATGTCATTATAACATTCAATTTATGTGAAATATATTTTTTGTGATACTAACTGACTGATATTCATTAAGTACTATTTTACTGTATATATGTTTGGAGGAATTTAGTAACAGTGATGTCAAAATTAATCTCAGAAACTATTTGTAGTTGGTTTATTAATACTCGTCACTTACTTGTATTACTTATCAAGTAAGTGACGAGTATTAATAAACCAACTACAAATAGTTTCTGAGACTTATTTTACTGTTTGAAAAAACTATGTTGGTTTCTTGACACTTTGTCACTTACATTTTTATGTTATTGAGGGACTAGTTTCAGAAACCATTGCGTCCATTGCCAACCTCTATCCAACTATCATCTGTTGTCTGCTCCTCTCGAGAGCAGATGACAACAGACAAAAGTTGGATAGAGGTTGGAAATGAATGCAATGGTTTCTGAAACTAGTCCCTCAATAACATAAAAATGTAAGTGACAAAGTGTCAAAAACCAACTACAAATAGTTTTTTAAATTAATTTTGACATCATGTTACAAAATTCTTCCAGTCATGCATAGCTGTTGTATTGGTTTGAATCTTCTATTCCTTTGCACTTTTTGATGTGCTAAACCACCATTAATTTGGTCATGTAAACAGTTTAAAGTATCAACTCCATCATATAAATAAGTACTTGCAGATAGAAAAATAAGCCTGTGTTAAAATAGGTTGTAAAAGAGATAAAAATAAACTTTAGTGGATAATAGAGTTGCATGAGTATAATACATCAAACTTTTTGATTAAACAGCGTGGTATCTTCGCCAGATTTCCAATACCAAATTGGTAAATATGAAGAAATGACGGAGTTGTTGCAGCAATTACAGGACACCATTTTTAAGCAATGGGCAGAAGAAGTGCCTGATATATGTCACAGAAATTTGGCTAAAACTCTTATTATTCAATCAGAAGAAAATATGGAACTTAGTCTGAACTTCGATCCTGAGGTATGTGATGCATTCGTTCTTCAATTAGAAATGCTTTGCTGAAAACTGGATACTGCTGGTAATACATATTCATCCATTAACGTTGGATAGGGAAGGATACATGGACATATGTAATAAGTTAGGGCAAGATAGTTTTGCTTGGGTGAGAATAGGAGTGAGAAACTTGAAAGGTATAGGTCAAGAGAGGGATCTAGATAAATGTCATTGTGTGGAGAAGAGAATGCAGATTTCCATTGTGTATTATATTGTAGTCAAACAAAGATATGGAGAGAGTAGGCCTGGCTATGTAAATGGGACAATTTGGGGGGGTGGGCGAAGTAGTCATTAGAAAATTTTTGTCAGTAAAGGGGAAAAGAACAGGAGAAATATAGACAATTATTTAGGGAAAGTCAAAGAATAATGGCTAAAAATAATTAAGAGACAAATGTAGATTAGGATAGGTGAAATGGCAAAATGTGTAAAAAGGAGTAGAGGGCCTCCAATACACAAAATCCTAGGATTAGGTGTATGGGGACCAAATTATTACTCAATGGCAAGCAACATGGTAGGAGTTTCAGGATTTAGGAATATATGGCATTTTCCAGTATGGATCTTATAATTGTGATCTTGATTTTGTATTTCCATTTGATGATGTAAAAGGAAAGATGAAAAAAAAAGTTAAAAATTACAAATTATTCATTCATTAAAAAAAATTTGAAAGTAAGTAACTAGTATAAAGTATAATTATTTTATGGGGACTTTGAATAACAAAAGAAAGAGATTCAGTAAAATTTAAATTTATACACTGCCATTGGAATATGCAATTCCAGTTTCTTAGAATTAATCTTAGCTAGATGAAGCATTCTGAAAATATTTTAAATTTATATACTTCAAGACTATTTCAATAAACACCCTTATATTGTCAAAAATGGGAATATATTAAACCTATGTAGTATGTCAACCAAAAGAGTAAATACTTTCATGTTCTGTGTATTTTGGATCATATGGATGAAATAAAATGAAATGAAATGAAATGTCCTTAAACATTGTTATTGGACTTCAGTACAGTGAATCATTTGGTTACGAGACAGCAAAACTAAGATGCCAATGAAACAGGATACATGTAACTGTACCAGAGGTTATTAATCAAGGTTATTAATCAATGATTCATAATGCTTGCCATGAAAGCTTCAAGTCTTACATTATACCATAGGTTGTCATGGTCAGCAGTGGAGAGGGAGCGACAAGTCAAAATGAACTAATATGAATGCTTGTAACATTTGATGTAATACATCACAGTTTGAAATATATAAAAAATACAGTCAGTAATTATGGGTGTTTGGAGGAATGTAGTAATAGTGATGTCCAAATTAATTGATAAAACAATTTGTAGTAGATTTTTCACAATAAATCGCTTATATATTGATTTTAAGAGGGACTAGTTTTGGGAGCTGTTGTTTCCATTTTCATCCTCAAAGGCCCAACTGTGTTCTGTTGTTGCCTGCAGTCTTCTCCCTGGTGCTAGAACTATAAAATTCTTTATCAGTCGTTAATTTGTCTCCAATTGACTCATATATTTTCCCGTAAACCACTAGGGTTCTCATGTTCAATACCAAATAAACTGTCTTCACTGGGGACGTTTAGAATGAATGTTATGCTTTTCTATAAGCATTTTATGTTTGTTTTAGTGTTTTTCCATTTGAAACCCAGTTCTCTCATAAGGATAACTTACTGTCCTGAATATTAATGCTTTCTTTTAAAATAGTAATTTAGCTATTGTAGGAGCACTTTTTTCCTGAACATAAAAATTTTGAATGCTTCTAATGACACATTGGTCGAAGTCATCTAGATCTTTATTCATTTTGAAATATTGTGCTTTTTAATTGGAGTTCCGAAGATATGCTGTGATTTTCATTTTGTTTGCATTCTTTAACAATTCTTTCCCCCGGCAGCGTCATCAAACCAGAGGTGGTGGTGAAAATTATACTGTGGAACCTCTGTTTGAGGAATATGTTTCTCTCAACTTTCCAAATAAAAAAATCAAGTAAGATAGTTAACTACAATATTTTTTAATGGGACATACTTTTACCCATATTAACAGCTGAGGCTATCAAGTGCAAAACTTGCCTTATCCAGGTAAAGTGAATTTTCAGAAAAGACACAGAACTATTTATCTATCAAACAGCTGAACATTTTTAAATTCTTTCAAAGTCATAATATTTCTATCATCTTCTTCATTATACATGCTCTTTCTTAAAATCAGTCTCCAAAAAACTAGTGGTAAACCAAAATGTAATTTTGGATAAGACGAGTTTTGCAGGTGACAGCTGTGGACATAGCAAGTTTTGGTGGAGACACAATAATAAATTACAATAAAATACTAACATTTTCACATTTACTTCTCCTTATTTTTGCTTCACAATGCTGATGAATGATTTTTTCAAATATTTTTATTGTTATAATCATTTTTGATCACAAATTTCTTAAAAACGACATATTCAAATATATGTTTTCATCTTTTTTCAGTCGTAATGTCTTTGTAACACCTACTTAATGTTTTACTTAATAGAAATTGACCACTGTTCATATCATTTAGGCACACTGGCTTGTAAAATATTGTTACAACTTTTCTATATTTATATGATTCATTTCATCCACTTCATTCATCGTCTGATATGACTTACCATTGGAGGACGTAAATTGAAAAAAAAAAAAAAACTCTGTAAAATAAAAGGCTTTCATTTTCTGACAATTTTTCACCAAAATGATTTTTTTTTAAATTTTGCCACATCTCCGACCTTTTCCTCATTTACTGATACCCTATATCTGAAGTCTTTGCAATAAGCATTTTTAAGCTTTTGCTTCACTTCATGATGATCTTGCCTAATCAGAGATAACAGCGATAGTTTGCCTCCCCTCTTAAAAGAACTTTGGCAGAACAGCAGCATTGTAAAATAATGCATTTGGATGCTTTTAGTCTAGAATGCCAGGACCCCAGATACTTCATTGTTTCTTTAGCACCTCTCTTCCAGTCTTGTATGGTTACATCTGTTCCTAACCTGATTACCTTCATTATAGATCTCAAAATATTGATCAGTCTCGATAATTGTATTTCTCATCCTTACTTCCTTCTCTATTTGCCTAAAAACATGGTCAGATGGAATGAATAAATGCCAGGAATAGGATAGATCATTATTGTCACCTGCTTATTCTGAGGTGCTTGAATAGCAAGCCATTTATTGCACATGCCTATCATTGTAGAATTTTTATTCTGACCACAGCACCCTAACTTTCTCAACCCCAGAAAAATCAGATGTGCAAAGATGACTGTATACTTCTGACACAGTTTCATTTGAACCTTTAGGGTGTTCATTTTCTGTCCAAACAAAGTTAGAAACATTCTGATTCGTCAGTGCATAGTTGGATGGACCACACACAATGGAGTATAGTTGCCTGCTTGATCCTATACTTTTGGCAGTGCAATGTTCTTCTGACAGTCGAAAGAAAATGTTGCTACTTTATCATCCTCTTCTTTCAGCAGATCAAAATAACCATTAGCTCTAAGTTTATGTATTCTTCTAGCAATAAGCAAATTAGAATTTTTGGTCTTACATGTTTCCAATTTTATTTCATATGAAAGACAAAGTCAGCATACATCAGAAACCAATGAAACCAATGTTATATTTTGTGTTAAAGATATTGCGAAAGAAACTCGTAGCTAATTTCAGTGAATTAGATGCTTCTGCATTATACATGCATCTCATTTTATTAATGCTTAATTCACCTGGTGAATATTATCATGTTGATGTTTTGCTACGACAATGATAAACATCAAGCACTTTAAATATCTGAATAAATTTAATTACCAATTCTCTCTTGTTATTTTTTTTTATGATGTCCTGTCTCCACCTCAAAGTGGTGCCAGTCCACTTTCAAGATGTCTTTTGCAGACACACTGTACTATGTCTTTTGATATGCGCAAAATATTGTGACTTTGTGGGTTCGTATAATTAAAAGTCCGAGTTGCAGATATTCCAAATGTTCTTTATTTCCGTAGAAATACACTCTGATCAATTCTCACATATCAACATTGCATCACATATACAACACAATCTACCAAGGTCGATGACAACACAGTGTTCTGATTACATCTGCTCTCATTACAACAACACTCTACAGCTGTTTTCTGCTTACGACCCTTTGTGACTGTTTTTCAACTCCCGCTGGTGTGTCACAATCTCTTATATATCTCATTCATAAACTCGAAAGATTTGTGGAACAAATAAGAAAACAACTATTCTCTGTCAATCCAGATATCACTAGAACCTTCCAAACGTGAAACCCTATCTGTGCCGGCAACTCCTTTATCTCGCGCTATCTCTAACTGCTTATGCAAGCTCTTTATTACCGTGAAACACTATCCTTCTGTTATCTATTTGCGCCAAAACTTTTATGCTCGTCGCCGCGACAATATCCAGAAAAGTTTTCTGGCAAACCTGAACAAGTTGACCTTGTACATGTTTCACGTGATTCTTTGTTGCAAAACCCTTCTGAGATACGCCTCTGACTGCACGCTGCCGCTTAGGTGCATCAGTTGAACAATAGGTCAGTATTATAAGAGCCACAGCTAAGCTGAAACTTATGCAGGACTGCCAATATAAGGAAATAAGGAGGGAAATTACAATATTCTTTAATACTGGACAAGGCGAGTTCTGCTCTTCCCACATTACAGTTGTAGTGTAACATGCACTGGATAGGACAAGTTTTACAGGCATGTATTTAGAAGTCAGTTTCCGGAGTGGTCCAAAAAATCTATGTTGAATTATTTCCTTTTAATAAATAATTCATCAGGGATGTGTTTTTATCATGTTAGTAACAAATAAAACCACATGTAATATATTCACAAGTCTTTCTCCACCCAAACTTCTAAAAATTGTTCTTAGAAAACTCATTACACAGAAAATGAAGTTAGTTACAGTGGAGTAATAAATATTATACAAATAAAAATATTTGCTAATTAACTTCCACTTATCTTAAGAAGTATTAATATTTTTATTATTTTTATTAATACTTCTTAAGATACGTGGAAGTTAATTAGCAAATATTTTTATTTTTATAATGTTCTTAGAAAAGTTTGTTTTTGTCTTGTTTCTTTGGATAAACTCTGTAGAAAGGCCTTGCACATTTTTTGTACTTATACCTGGGATAAAGTGATATAAGCAGTGATCAGATATTTAAAAAGCGAAATACTGATTGATGCATTTGAAGTATTAGTTCCCTTGAATGAAAAAGGGGAATTCTAATCTGGGAATTCTAATCAACAGTTTATAATATATCGCAATTGGTTAACTTTGCAACACATTATTGTAATCAACATATGTGTATTTTAACGAGTTCTACAACTGCTGTGCAGTAACTTTTTGTTTATCTCTTAAATAGCTTCATGTTTGCCTGACAGTGAATAGAGACGTTAAGAGGAGAAGCTTGAATGAACTTTTTCGATTTATATTAAACTAAGTCTTATTTCAACTATTTATTAAAAGTTTGAAATGATAATTCATTTGGGGGGGGGGGGTCGGATCCCCTGGACCCCCCTCAAATACATCCTGAAGTTTTACTTCACATTGTAGCATGGATAACGAGAGTTCTGCATCAACTGTGCCATGGATTTGAAGAGTTTTGCATTGAACAGTTGTTTTCTGAGCTCTCTGGAAGACTTCTCTGCAAATCTAAAGTCACCAAATGATAGAGAACTGCAGTAAGAATTGAATCTTGTGTCTAACTCACTTTTTTTAAATTTTGGATAAGGCGAGTTTTGTACTTGACCGCCTCAACTGTTGGCACTGATGTAATGCCTATACAGGACGCGTTCAAGAGGTTCCGAGTTCGAATCTGGGTCAGGGTGAGTTATCTGATTAAGATTTTTTCGGGGTTTTCTGTCATTGATGACTATACTTTGCATGTATAAGCAATTCCTAATTGCCCGCCTCGGTAGCGTAGATGGTAGCGTGTCTACCTCACGTTCAAGAGGTCCCGAGTTGGAATCTCGGTCAGGGTGAGCTACCTGGATTAAGGTTTTTCTGGGGTTTTCCCTTATCCTTAAAAGACGAATGTCGGGTATCTCTAAGCTCCATGGACCCTGGACTCATTTGAGCATCATTTCACCCGTCTCATTCACCGTCCGATATGTCTTAACGTTGGAGGACGTAAAATTGCAACAACAAAAAATCCTAATTGGGAAGCAAATATGGTTTTTGTTTTATCTATTAAGTGCCACTTCTATACATTTTACTTTCCGATCTAGCACATAACTGTCCTTTTTCTTTTCTCCATGGCTGATTAAAAGCAACTGAGAACTGAAAGACAAAACCGCTGTTCAACAGTAAACATCAGATACCCAAAATTATCGCGTTTCGAGCTACTTTTAATGAAGTGAAATGTGTAGTGTTTAACGCCCGCTTTTACTACATACGGCACCCCAGGCGATGACACTGATGATACATGAGATGAAGATGGAGCACCGGTGGAATGAGATGGTGGGGGAAACCGGAGATCCTGGAGAAAACCCGTCCCAGCGAGAGCTACTTTTAAGATAGCATATGCTATGTGTTCTCTTAATTACGTATAACGCAGCTGCATTTCACTGAAATTTATTACTTGTAACTGCGAATAGGGTTCTATTAAGTTTCTAAACTAGGCACACTTTTTCCGGGACCTGCAAGCATTTATGTATAAATACGAATTATCAATCTACGTAAAATACTTTTGCTAATGCTATTGAAATATACTTACAGTTGTATTTAAAAGCGCCACATAAAACAAAACAATAAACCTTTCTTCACACTACAGAAACTTCACATGACAAAATCTGTTATTGCTTCCGGATTCAAGGTTACGAATGCGTAAATACAGTTTTGAATGAGTTCGCAGAACTGGTTACTCGAATGTAAGCAGCTATCAAATTGTCCGCAGCAACTCTGATGTACGTGAATAAATTTTGAAAATGTATCTAGAGCAAATAAAATATTGTTGGGCATAAATTTTGTTTTTCTTCTGAAATTCTCGGGGAAGTGGCGCTTCCAGCGTTTCGCATACGTCACTACTGATAGATACGTTACATTTCCATATCAATTCTGCAACAAACACTAGCAAACACTATCTTAACTGGGAGGGATATTTGTAGAAATGGTTTTACTACATACTTCCAGGGGCGGCTCGTCCTTAAGTGCTGCAGTACTGAAGCACGTTCTTTTCTGTTTTATAAATTACATTGTATAAATTTTAAAAGACCATGTAAATAGCAATGCATTATTGTAAGTATAAGAAATCGAGTACGACCAATAATGAAGTCTTGATGCATGGAAAACATCTGCGTTACTAATGGAACACATCCATGACGTCAATGTGCTGAGAGCCAGCAAGCTCAGTAATCAGTATTGCGCATGCGTACAACCTTCCCCTCTTGCCTCCCTGATGTCCTAAATTCCCTAGACTTTCACACATATGCGCGCTGCATCTGGATGTTGCGCGGTTATCATTCGCTGCACGGTGAACAGGACCACCAACACTGATAGTTACAGCTGTAGAACTTGAATGTTGTGATTTTGTGGGTTCGTGAAACTAAAAGTCCAATTGCACAAACTCAAAATGTTCTTTATTTACACTGAATTACAGTTGGAGCACTTGCCGATTACATAGAATTACTTAGCGCATACAACTACAATCCACCGTTCGTCTGTCACAGGTCCATTGCACGCTCACAATTACGTACAACTCCTTTGATACACGTACACTGTCTTCCAGTCCGTTCACTAGCCCGGCGCTCCTTACAGCTGCTCGCCAAGAACTCAGCTGACTCGTCCACTGCAGCCTTATATAGGAAGATCGCGGTTTCTGGAAGGTTCGCGGCTCACACAATTATCCCACTGTTTCCAGTCGTCTGGCGGGAGGGGAAAGAGACGGTACAGGGCTCGTGCCGCTCTTCTAATCATCCCCTCAGTTAGTGACACGAGATAAATGGGTAGGCGTGGTCTGAATGCTTCCCGTCTGGCCCTACTGCCAGCCGGTTCTATCGGGAATTCCGACGTTCGGGTGACAATATGCATTGAAAATCATTTAACAATCTATCATTGCTTTATATTTTAGTCCTAGAAATGTATTCCGCCCTACTTACGTAAACAGATCCAATATCTAATGGTTATTAAATCGGAGGGCAGATTGTTTGTGATGCACCTATCATGTTGGCACGATACTCCATTCCTGTGACCATAACGAGAATCTTCCATAACATTCACATGCTCGCATTGTATCCTAGTATTCCTTTGTGTAACGTTATTTAGTGGCTGATATCAGTTTCTTTATTCCGTGTGTGAATGTGAAACACTTTATAAATTCATTTTATTCAGTGTATGAGTAACGAAAACTTTAACCAATTAATAATGAACACGGTTAATTAACTTCTGAAAACTCCCTTTTCAAGGCGAGCATTAGAAGAAAGGGTTGGTATAAAAATATTGGGTCGACCAATACCCGATCTAAAAATTGAGCAAACAACGAAAGGAAGTAGAAATTCTGTTTATACCATGAAGAAACATGGGCACATGGACTTCATTTTTCGAAACTAAGTGAGTTGCATGGACTCCCCCCCTCCCCCCCCCCCCCCCGCAGCACGCTGTGTTATTTTTCGGCATGAGCTGCCACTGCATACTTCCTTAAAGGAACAATGGGAATAGGGGAAACAGCAGTCTTAAGCGAGTTACAGCTTTTAACAACTCGTTGACATGTGATGGATTTGAAATTCTGTTCTATTTGCATTTCCAGGACACAAAAGAACCGAATAACGCCCTCCTATAAATTCTTGGAGGAGCACCGCTTTCATTACACGCTTCGCCACATGCTGAGCCCCCCTCGGTAGCGTAGATGGTAGCATGTCCGCCTCACGTTCAAGAGGTCCCGAGTTCGAATCTCGGTCAGGGCGAGTAAGTAAGTTTTCCGGGTTTTCCCTTATCCTGAAAGACGAATGTCGGGTAACTCTAAGCTCCATGGACCATGGACTCATTTGAGCTTCATTTCACTCCTTCATTCATCGTCCAATATGACCTAACTTGGAGGACGTAAATTACACACATAAAAAAAAAAAAAAAATGACGCTTCGCCACTGATTTCAAATCTTGTTTCATGTGAGTCATCATGATGGTCCAAGGAATGTCAAATCCCACAAACTTTTTACGTGTTGATTTTATTGGAGATCGTTGCACTGATGCTTCCACTTCACTGCACATTTCCCTCCGTTTTATCGTTCGACCACCTCGAGAAAAGTATTTCACAATGCCCATGGCAAATGCACGCCTTTCCCAACATTTTTGCTTTTCTTGGCGGATTAATACCAAAGCTGTATGTAAATTTCATTTTAACACTTTCACTGGTGTCACCTGTGTGATGTCTGTCCTGAAGCCAAACCGCAACAACCAATCTTTGTTCAATCCTATATAAGCTTTGGTTTATACATGATCGATTATAACTCCAACTTAATGGCCACCAAAGTTGACAAACAGAACGGCAGTTGACAACAGAAGACTAATGATTGGAACATGGCAAGAAATGTTGCCAACATGTACGACATAAAAGAAACTTCCTTCCATCGCCAAACAATATAAATGGGACACTCCGATCTACTCTGTAGTTAAAAGTAATGTTTGAATGGTAGAATTAACAAAAATAATAATAATAAATATATGTGCTTCCACTTCTTAAGCGCAAAATGGAAAACATTTTTATATTATTCTCAAATGAACGTTTACATATGTTTATAGCATTCGGATAGCTTTGTGTAGTTTAATTGCCAGCCATGATGATGATCAATTGTTTCAATTATAATTGGTAAACTAGAAAGGAAATTTTCGTAACTTTATTGTCCTATCTGTAAATTTTCAGAAATCTCCATTTTACATTCAATATGCGTATTTTGTAATCGTATTTCATATTACTCCAAAAAGCGCTACAGTAGGTTATAGAATATGTAAGTTCAGTAACAACTTATTTTGTCTCTATCATGTAGATAGTATAGAAACACTTCCAGCAGTCTTACATACATCTTAAGTAAACATTGGATATTATTCTAGATCACTTATTTTTACTGTCAGTTGTTAACCTAATTTGGATCAATACAAACATAATTACTTGATCAATACAAATTTTGACTGATTCGCAGGTTAGTTTGAATTTGGCAGACATTTCAGTTAGTCCTTCAAGGCATTTTTGCTAAAATAGAAGAAGGAAAGTATTGTTCAGCTATTTACTTCTTACTTTTGGATAAGAAAATTTGTGAGGAGATAATAGCGAAATTGTATACTGTTTATGGGAATCTTTGGCCATCAATTTGGCGCGGGGGGGGGGGGGGGGGGGGGGGCATAAGAAAGGGAAAGAGTCTAGAAGAAGAAATGAATGAATAACAAGGGCAATGGTGTGGGGTTCCGCATGTGCACCTCCATTAGTTGTGGTTGATGCTATGTTGCGCCTAACTAAATACACAGCGACGTTCCCCCCAGGGGCTACTGTGGTAGGTACAGGATTGGTGATCCCGGGGTCCCGAGCCAAATCTCTCGATTGGGTGCCTCTGAATGGTGAGAGAGCTAATGCCAAACGCCCAAACAAGGTCCTCATCCGTGTTTGACTCTAACCTCCCTGAACATATGTCTGACGGATAACCTAGCACGGGTTGGCGGAGTGGGAAGCACAGGGGGTGCCTGGGTAACGCGTAAGTCCCAGCTCCTGGTTATCATGTAGGACTGTGTTCGTATCCGCTGATAAAGGTCAATCCCGGGAGAGGAGCCATTGCATGAGCTGAAGCACTCCTGAAGGAGATTGGGTCCCTCTGTCTTTTCATTGGGAGGTGAGACCCTGAGTTGAGCAACGTTCAGGCCAAGACTCTCACCTAAGCCGGTATGGTGTTCAGGATGTGAGCACGCCATCGGAGACGTTTGCAATGGTGGAGGACATTGCCGCTATGGGAACTGATAAAATCAACAAAAATGTTAAGAAAAGTAGAAAGGAAATAGCTCAGTCTTGTGGTCCTCGCTATTTGGTTATTTTTAGAACTGAGGAAGGTCGAAAATTTACCACCGCGAACCCATTTATTATCCACAGGGTTTAGATAATATTGCTGGTCCCGTAAAGTCATGTAATCGATCTCACAATGGTACGCTCCGGTCGAAGCAGTTACACTGACGCAGGCTGCAAACATTTTGAAAGCCAATATACTTGAAATCTATCCAGTGCGTGTTGCATTGCATAGGACTCCTCGTGTGGTGTTGTAAACACCAGCGTATTGGACGGTATGTCCAATGAAGAGATTCAGGAAAACTTGGCGGACAAGGTCTGACAAATGTATATCGAGTACACCGCAAAGAACAAGGTGAACTGGTGCCCACTCGTGTAGATCTCCCGCAAAGAATTAAGGCAGGGTATGACGCTATTGAAGTGAGTCCGCCCCCAGGGGCCTACTGCGGTAGGTACGGGAATTGGCGATCCCGGGGTCCCGAGCCACCCTGATAACCTCGATGTTGGTTCCTCTTAGTGGTGAGGGTTCAGACAAAACACCGACCCACGTGTAGGCTGTGCGTGGAGACCCGTCTCGGTGGAAAGGTTTCTCCTGGTGGTTGAGAGATGCGCATCTGAGCTCATTCCAGTCTTCTTCTGAATTCCGGGAGGGTGCGCACTTCCAATACACTACTTTGGTTTCTGCTTCGCCTAAATGGGAGGTTAGGAACTAATCCGCTCCTAATCAATCGGCCAGGACTAGGCACTGTACCGAACTCCAGGGTGAGTGGGATGGCGAGCCCGCTATATCCCCTCTGTAGACCTGTCATCCCAGTGGGATGACCCCTTGTTGGGCTCCGTGTTGGGTAGGGAGCACTGGGGGATGAAACATATTCCATTTCTTATGGCAAACCTTAAAGTAAAATTTGGAAAGGAAATAACTGAATGTAGTGGTTCTCGCTATCTAGTTATTTTTAGAACTGAGGAAGGTCGAAAATTTACTACCGTGAACCCGTTCATTATTTAGAAGGGTTTAGATAATATTGCTGGTCCTGTAAAGTCATGTACTCGATCTCGCAATGGCACACTCCTGGTCGAAGCAGTTTCTCCGACGCAGGTTGTGAAAATTTTGAAAACCAATATACTTACGAGCTATCCAGTGTGCGTGGAATTGCATAGGACTCTGAACTCCTCGCATGGTGTTGTAAATACCAGCGCATTGGACGGTATGTCCAATGAGGAGATTCAGGAAAACTTGGCGGAACAAGGTGTTATAAATGTATATCGAGTTCACTGCAAAGAATGAGGTGAACTAGTGCTTACTCATACCCTGTTTCTTACCTTTGATCGTGTAGATCTCCCACAAAGGATTAAGGCAGGGTATGAAGCTGTTGAAGTGAGGCAGTACATATCCAGTGCACTGAAGTGTTATAAATGCCAGCGCTATGGCTACACGAGTGATGCTTTTAATAGAGTTGCTACTTGCATTGACTGTGGGGAAGTCAAGCATAATGATACATGCATTTTGCCTGCAGTATGTGTCAACTGCAGTGATAATCATTCATCAAACTCCAGAGAATGCCCGCGTTTTAAGGAGGAAAAGGCGATCCAAAAGATCCAGGAAAGAGAGGTGTCCTTCTTAGAATCCTGGAAACTCTTACGTATTCGTCAGCCTTCTGTCCCTAGGACCGTTACTTACAGTGCAGTTGCAGCTAAGCTGGTACCTAATGTGAAATCAGGACACAAACTAGCGACATAAACAGGGCAGTAATATCCGAAAGAACAATTACACCATGATCACAGCTAAAGCAACAGACACTAGCACGAGCAACATTGAGCACACCTAGCAAGTCCAGTCCTATGAAGAACTTTCCAAGTCACCGCAGAGAGCATCTACCTCAAGAATACGTGAACCACTAATATATAATGCATCGCTCAGAAAGTTCAAGGCCTCATATGAAAGAACTGCCTTCCTCAGGGAGAATAAGAAGGCTAGTACCAAGCAAAACGAGCGCAAAAGTATGCGACCATTTCCTCCGAGAACATCTTCTGAGGAATCATCTGGAGAGGGCTCAGATTGGTGGCTCTCATCTTCGCCAATCGCAATTTCCGATCCTTTCGAGAGACTGGAATCAAAGTTAGCAGTAGGAAAGTGGTCCTCCTCCACTGATGATGTGGAGCGGCTAGATCCTGTCATCACTGCCAAAACAGCAGTGAGAAAAAGGTGAGACAAATCTGCTGAAAATACTAGCCCAGCTCCTAAGAAAAGGAACAAATAGATTCGACCATCACTGGGCAGGTAATTTGTTTCGTCAATGAAAATTTATATTGAAAACGGTTGTTTATGTCTTTTGGTATTTTATTGTTTATTATAGCTTTTTGTTGGTTTTTCCTCATTTGGGCTTATTTATTTTATTCTCATTTTTTTTATTTTATTTTTTATTTTTAATTTTGAGTAATTTATCTCTGGCTATTGGCATGATTCAGTTTTTGTAAGAGTGCTGATGACCAAGCAGTTGAACGCCCTTATGTACAAATCATTATCAGCAGCAGCTACGTTGAAAATATACATTTTGCTAAAACATGACAAATCTCAAAGGGAACTGGTCTCCGTTGCCACTGGTTTGTAACCATTAGCCAACAAAAGACGACTCTCATAAACAGGGTGATAGGAATGTAGCCAGACTTCTGGTTCCTTCATTTTCTGCAGATACAGGCTTGACATTTCACGCTTCACAAGAGTGGGGCAAGAGTGTCATGTTTTGAAAAAAACTATAGCTGGTAGGGTTATGACCATAGCACATTGGAGTGGCATTAGTTTGGGAGGAGTTTAAGGATGGATATTAGGAGAGTTGTGGTTATCTTTATTAGCTTAGAAATTCTATGCACCAGTAGTACTTGGGAGGAAAGTAGAAATGTGGGTTGGGCCGATGACAACAGATAGATAATGGTTCAGGGACTTCATATGGGATTAAACATCCATTTTTGTGAGGAGCGTTCAGTACATCCGGCAAAAGTGATTGCAGAGGAAGTCACTGAAATAGTCCATGGTATGATTTTCATTGATCATCTAACGAAAGTACATGAAGTGACAGAGACCACAGTTGTGTCAATGAGAACAACCATTCATATTTTGCATGATTATATATGAATGAAAACGAAACAAATTGAAAATTAATACATGTAAAACTCAAATGATGACATTCCAGAAAGGTGGAAGAAGAGTGCGAAATGAAAAACTAACCATAGATGGGGAAGCTATTCCAATAACAAGAAACTATAAATATTTAGGACTAATATTGCAGACTACAGGAAGAATCTACACAGAACATATATCCGATAGAACTACAGCAGCCATAAAAGCAATGTATGCAATACTAAACCTACGAAACATGTCAATAAAAACAGCAATGAGAGTCTTCAAAGCAAATATAAGCCCAATGGTCACATATGCTTTCAAGATAATATGGGGAAAATGGACAAAAAACAATCTTAGAAGTATTGAACATTGAAATATTGAAGCTCTCCATGTAAACTCCACTCACTCACTCACTCACTCACTCACTCACTCACTCACTCACTCACTCACTCACTCACTCACTCACTCACTCACTCACTCACTCACTCACTCACTCACTCACTCACTCACTCACTCACTCACTCACTCACTCATACACTCACTCACTCATATTGTAGTTTTGCCCATGATTAAATTTCTGGAAGTTAAAGTAACATTAATCGACTCTCTTTAAAGTTAATTTAAAGTAACCCTGTTATGAAAAGTTTGGGAACCCCAATCTATAGGAATAAATGGTTCCAACTTTCTAGAATGTGTAGCTCTTCTTCATGTTTATATCCCTTAGACCACTTTTATTCAGCGACAATGGTTAATTTTTGTTTCTTATTTCTATAAATAATACTAGCAAAATATTGGTTATTTATGACATTACGTTACTCATTGACAGGAACCACTTTTTCAATCCCTGGTATGTTGTTGCTTAAAATTCTGGTACAGTCATGCAAAATGCTTACAATTTTCTTTTACTTCATGAAGAAAATAGTTTAAATTTGGTGCTTTTCCATAGACAGCTAAGGAATATTCTGCATTTTGTATGAATTTGTATCACTGATCAATTTATGTCCAGTTGCATAAACTTCCTTCATGCTATTGTCACTGTGTCATTGTTGTGCTGCTGCCACAGGCTGGAGCAAGGCACTTGACAGGAGAGAAAAAGACAGAGAGAGGGTCCAGAATGTTCTGCCCATTGTTGCTGCCGCTAAAGTTCTTAAAAGGTCTGCGGCTTTCTAGAAACAATGGCTGGGGAGGTATAAATACCCACAAGGTGCTAGGAGTGGTAGTTGTTAGTTGGTTATTGCGACAGTTGACAATTGATGTATACTGCAGTGGTCTTTTTCATTTGTTTTCATGCAGTAAAATACCGAGTCAGCCTCAAAGACAGCTGATTGTCAATTTCACGTCTTATTACTATAGCAAAAGTTGTTCTAAATTTCTGCAAACCAGATTTAAAAATCTTATCAACCCATGCATCACAGTATTATACTCTGATCTGAAAATATGCAGATGTATCAGAGAAAGATGAAAATGTGTACTGGTTAATCTAACATTGCTAAAAGAACTTTAGGAGATCCCAGTGTTTTATTTTACTTTCTCTAGCAGTATAGTAAATAATGAATGCCATAGAAATTCTATATTAAAAATAATATAATTTTGAAGTCTCCTGAATAAGAAAGGCGGTAAAAAGAAAGCTGTAGAAATGTGCATGCCACTAGACACTATGAACAACATAATTAAAAACTTAAATATCTGACATAATTCAAGCTTGGTAATTAAGTTCAGTATCTTTCAAACTTACGTGAAGATTTTCAAGATAATGCTTCCACCAAAAATTTATCAATTATGTGGAAACAATTTTATTATTTAAGATTTTCTCAAAACTGGCCCAGAGTATTGTGACTTTGTGGGTTCGTGAATTAAAAGTCCAGGTTACAAACACCAAAAATTGCTCTTTATTTCCGTAGAAACACACTTTAGGCAACCTTACAGTAGCAGAATTATGTCACATACACAATATAACTTGCAAGGTCATTAACCACAAACAAAGTTCACATAGCTGTTCGCGCACACGAGTCCAATTAACAACTGACTCCCAGTGGCGGTCAGCGGCTCCTTTTATAGCTTACTCACTATCCGGAATGTTCTCAAACAATCAAGATGGCGCTAAAAGAAAGACAAACTCTCCAGAAATCTCTCATCGGCTGCGCTACCTCGCCTCAACAATGTGTTCGCGACACTATAATCTTGAAGTCTTCTTTATTCGTAATGACTTATGTATCCTTTTAATTGATAAACTATAAAATTTAGACAAAATTGAACAATGCAGAACATGTAGCTTTCTTTTAAACACACACTTTGCTTCAAATACGTAACTTTTTGTAGCATCAGCCATTTCTGAGGTATTCATTTTATTGGTTTGAATTTTTCAATAATTTGTCATTCAGTTATTTTTCGCAGTGTCATCAAAGGAACATGGCATTTCATGGTCAGTTTATGAATGAATCAATTAATGAATTTATGAGTGAACGAATAAGTCCAAGATGTCCCATTAAGGAAAAGGGCCTCCTACTACAAGGGAGCTCATTAAGTGTTCCTTACATGTGTTCCTCTACATGCCATGTAGAGTTTATTTGCAGCGTTAGTGTGACATGTCTAGAATTGTGTTCCTGTGAATAATTATTTGTCTATTGTACATATTCACTGCACTACAATAATTTTCACTGCACTTGGACGGTTCCTGCTTGCATTCCTTGGTTTTGCCACGTACTCCTTGTTTTGGAAATGGTGATCCAATGGCTGCCTGCTATTGTCTTGAAGAAGTCAGCTCATCTGTGTCTTGGCCTGCCTCTGTGACTTTTCCCTATGTATGGGTGCCACATCATGATGTGCTGCATCCATCTGTCATCGTGAAGTCTGACCATTATTTATTCAAGGTCATTTAAACATTTGACTCTTACGACTACATTTGACTCCTTTGTACCTGCAATAAAAGGTTTAATGACAGCATTTCTGCAAACATTTATCTTGATTAACATGAAGCAGGTAGAAAAATATGCTTTCGTGGACGTAGTTTGTGGAAGCTATATAAAAACAAATGGTAGTGTCTAGAAAAAGTCATATGAAATTAACACATCAAATATTTAGGTTTTTGATAAATTTGGTTTTGGGAATAATAATTTGGAAAATTTAATTTGGAGATTGCCTTTTAGGAAACTGTGTATTTGGAGAAATGATTCAGAAAAAAAGGCTGGGAATGTTATATGGTGTATAAGGTTTTACAGTCCAAGCCTCCATCTGGCAAGGCTTATCTGAACTAACATAAAACCTTGATGTATATGAAAAAATATACTGTCAAAACTATTATTATTATTCACAAGGTGGATATGCATGTGATAAATATACCTTTGTTTCTGTGATTTATGTACTGTTTATTTGCTTTGTTGTTACTGTTGTCTGTACTATGTTACCAGTTAGAACATTGCTCATAACTGATATGCAATATTCTGTGCACAGCTTGTGGAGCTTCTGCATGAAATGCATTACATGACAGTGATGAAGATTACTGATATTCCTGAAGATGCAGTAAAACTGTATGACAGAAATGAAACCTTGGTTTTGTGGATTCAGAATTTGAATCGCATCATTCAGTGGTAATTAAATGCTTTTCCTATTGTACAGATAATATTCTATAAAGCAGTATTTGAAACAAATTTATAACAGAATTATAAAGAGAGAAAATTTGTATTTCTGTGTGTAGTTGTCTTTGTATGGAAAAATTGAAAAATCAGTCAACTAATTTTGCCAATTCTTTCACCAATAAAAATAGCTTTTCCTCTTGATGGACATAGGCTGAATGACAGCTTATGATTAAATTCCTAACTGAGAAAGAATTTACAAGACTTGGATACTAGAATAAAAATATTTTGGTGTTGGAAGAGAACAGTTGGCTTTTGAGAATGTGGAGGAGAGAAAACAAAGCAGAAATAAGACAACAGCTGTGAGTATTTCATTCCAAGCAACACATAGATTATCATGATTTAGCAACTGACAAAACAAAAGACAGCCGTGCCTTTTAACAGTCATATATTATGTAAGCAATAATTACACCAAACCTTTTTAATGAACCTTATGTAAGAAAGTTTTGTTTCCAAATTAAGTGAACTCATTACTAATATGTGTTTGATAATTAGATAACAATAAAAATTCTGTCCTTTATATCAGAAATTAATCAACTAATATTTTATACTGAACAACCAAGAAGATGGTTACTGACTGGAATTTCCAGAATGTTTAACTTGGCCAGTGGTTGGTAAATTTTCATAATTAGCAATTTCATCCTTATTTAGTTGTATTTTGGTGCCACGGGGCTCTTTAAAACAGAACCTGGAATCTTTATGTTATTAAATAATTACAGGTCAAGGAGAAAGTACAAGAGTTTGAAATTGAGGGGCTAAGAACCATAGAGGGTCATCTCCATGTGAGGTCAAAATTGAGCTGTTGCTGTCAGTACATTCTATGATTATATGTCATATATTATGATGAGCCATGTCCAGAATTTTCTGTTTACAAACTGTAAAGCATCAAAATATTGGTCTAAATGTAGATTAAATGTAGTCTAAATTGTCTAAACTGCAAATTCTGTTAGAGTCAGAGTGGTCCAAATCCATACAGCATACCAAGCTACTGCATTCTGTCACGTGACTATTGAGAAAGATAACAGATACTGATGTAGAATTTGTTAAAGATCACATTAAAAGTTTTCCATTAGGGATTAGCTATTACAACCAAAAGGACAATTAGAAATATTTGTCTGCAGATTTATCATTAAGTAAAATGTATGAACTGTATCATGTATGTTGCTTATAAAACAATTCTACTCCAGCAAAAGAATGGTCCTATAGAAATACCTTTAATACTCAGTTTAACGTGTCTTTTCAGAAACCAAAAACTCATACATGCTTGCTATGTAATACAATAAAAATAAGTGCAATAATGAATCTGTTGACATAAGAAAGAAAAGAACTTCATGTTGAATGGGAATTGCATAGGCGAAGGGCTAAATTGGCACAAACAGAGCTGAAACATGATTCAGAAATGTCAAAACAGGGGAAGGTCCACACTCACTTTTGATATGCATCAAACACTCCCACTTCCTTTGTTGACATATATGTACTTTTACAAGCGGAAATTCAATAATCTAAATTCAATAATCAAGTTTAATATACATGTAATATGTACTGCAAACATATTTAAATATAGATACTCAAAGAAATGAATTTAAATTAAATAAGCCTTTATATGGTTCACATGAAAATTCATTTATCCAGTCACATTCTGCTTTTTCTTATTTTAAGGTATAATTATATTCGCTTTGAGTCCAGACCTGTAGAATTTCATCTGATTGAAGATGAATTACATATTATTGATGAACTGCTGAGGAACATTATTGACACCCTAGACTGGAACCGTGAAGGTAGGTGCTTTAAAATCCTGCAAAAAACTTTTTTATATATTCTAACTAATCTATACTGGGCGCCAAACTAGAATGTGATTGACAGTAAGCACATGGAAGAATGATTTAAATTAATGGGAGGGGATGAGTACGTCATAATGGTTGTCATAGTAACCATTAGAAGGCCCAATTAGAGTCGAAACGTTTCCATGACAACATTAGATACTAAACCTTGGTTGCCGATATTCTAACTAGTGCGGGCGAGTGACTTATGCAAATGCTGCAGTAAGCATAACAGCTTGATATTTAGAATAAAAAGATAAACCTTGATATTTGTTTCTCTGCCAATAATGCTAAATAAACAGAATGTCTTCAGGTATATATGTTGCTGTTCTTATTTTATTTACACAATTAGAGATCCTATACTGGCAAGTTCCTTTGCATTTTAACTGTGACAATTTGCCTTGGTTTACGTGTGAGTTCATGTATCTGTGCGTGAGTTGTGATCATTTGCAATTGTTATTAAGTTTTAGATGAGTCGTATTTATTACACATCTGCTTCACTTTCGTACCTATTTTGAGAACATGTTTCGCAAATCATCGTTTGCATCTTTGGCTCTTATGAGTTGCATAAGAGCTGAAGATGCAAACGATGATTTGCGAAACATGTCCTCAAAATAGGTACGAAAGTGAAGCAGATGTGTAATAAATACGACTCATCTAAAAATTAATAATCATTTCGCTTCACTGTGGTGTTCCAATACAGTTAAATCTCGATATATTTGCAATTGTGTTTTAATGAATGTTTAATTACATCTAAAAATAGTGACAAGCGAAAACCTGAACATTCTGGGGAACCAAGTAAAGCTATATTTCGTAAAAGTATTTCAACTAAAGGATAGGCACGGGAAATAATATGCTCTGTGAGAGAAATTGAAAGGGGAGCCTATTATTCCATTCTCTAAGGTGCTTGATAGGACTTCACGTGCTGTAGGTATCAGTAAGAAAAGAACACTGGTTAAGATTGGGAAAGAAAAGTATTTTAAAGAAGAATGTCAGGCATCAGGGTCTAAATTAGAAACTCCAAGAAAACGTATGTAGGCAGTATTTCTCCACTTCAATAAGCATTAGAATATTACAGGTATGCCTCTTTTGTTACGATGATCTTTATATTAATGTGTTCTTACATGTTCTAGCGTTTGCAAGATCCACGACTTTTCTATTGTCTTTGTGTACAGTATTATAAATAAATAAATAAATAATAATAAATACCCATTGCAGTCACAACTGCATCACCTTCGTATGCATAATCCTATCACGCTCTCCACATGGCAGCAATAAGCGGCAACGTCGCCTCTCTCTCCATACCAAATGTCAATCACTTTCTAGAGTGGTGACCATATAATTCTGACTGATTTATCATATATGCTCTTAAAACACTTCAAAATCTATCTTATAGAGCTTTCTATTTCCTCTGCTCTGTATGTATAAAGCGTACAGTTTTAGAAGGTATATGTGCTGAACCAATGCGTGCACATGGTGGCTGCCCTGTTGCCATCTGATGCACCAGAGAGTGGAAGTTAGGGAGAGGGAACTGAGGGATTTGTCATATGAAAAATTGTCAGAACGTAAACTTAAGCATCAAAGGATAATTTTGATAACATTATAAATGTAACATGTAACATTAATATGCTTATTTGCTGAAAATAATGTATCTGGATTTCTGAAAACAACTTACTATAGAGGGGTTACTCGTTTAAATAAAATAAATAAAAGTTCACCAATTCCTGTGCTAGAAGTTTTGCCTTTTTCACAATATGTGACATAGTATGCACACTCACATTGCATGTTCTAATCGTGAGTTTCTGGCTTTGTGAATAATTGATCTGGTCACGCACTTTCTCAGATGAAATTTCTTAAAGAAACTACACTTTAAAGGTAATATTTCTGACATGAGAGTGGAATACTTTAATCTTAGTGCCTGCGCCACTGGTACGAGGCTTTGAAAATGACATTTTGCTTTATGCACTGGTCTTTGAACCAAACTTCAAAAAATATCTGTGCCCACTCCCTCAGGGGCCTACTATGGTGGGTACGGGATTGGTGATCCTGGGGTCCCGAGCCAAATCTCTCATCTGAGTGTCTCTGAGTGGTGAGAGAGCTAATGCCAAATGTCCAAACAAGGTCCACATCCGTGTTTGACCCTAACCTCCCTGAATACAAGTCTGATGGATACCTAGCGAGGCAAGCGGAGGGGTGACTGGGTAAAATGTAACTCCCAGCCCCTGGTTATCATGTAAGACTGTGTTCATATCTGCTGATAAAGGTCAGTCCAAAGGAGGGACCATTGCATTAGTTGTTACGCTCCTGAAGGCGATTGGGTCCCTCTGTCTTTACATTGGGAGGTGAGACCCTGAGGTGAGCAAGGTCCAGGCCAGGACTCTCACCTAAGCTGGGGTGGCACCCAGGATGTGTGCATGCCGTTGGAGATTTTGCAATGGTGGAGAACATTGTTGCTATGGGAACTGATAAAAAAATAAACAAAAACGTTAAAAAAGAGTGGAAAAGAAATAGCTGAGTCTTGTGGTCCTCACTATTTGGTTATTATTAGAACTGAGGAAGGACGAAAATTTACTGCTGTGAGCCCGTTTATTATCCAGAAGGGTTCAGATAGTAATGTTGCTGGTCCTGTATAATCATGTATTTCAACTCGCAATGGCACACTTCTGTTCGAAGCTGTTTCACTGACACATGCTACGAAAATTATGAAGGCCAATATGCTTGTGAGCTATCCGGTGCGCATTGAAATGCATAGGACTCTAAACTCTTCACGTGGTGCAGTAAACACCAGTGCATTGGACGGAATGTCCAATGACGAGATTCAGGAAAACTTGGCGGAACAAGGTGTGACCAATGTATATCGAGTCCACCGCAAAGAACAAGGTGAACAGGTGTCCACTCGTACCCTGTTTCTTATCTTTGATCGGATAGATCTCCTGCAAAGGATTAAGGCAGGGTATGAAACTATTGTAGTGGAGCAGTATATACCCATGCCATTGAGGTGTTATAAATGCCAGCGCTTTGGCCACACGAGTGATTCTTGTAATGGAGTTGCTACCTGTGTTGACTGTGGGGAAGTCAAGTATGATGATGCATGTACTTCACCTGCAACATGTGTTAACTACAGTGATAATCATTCATTGAACTCCAGAGAATTCCCCCATTTTATGGAGGAAAAGGCAATCCAAGAGATCTGGGTAAGAGAGAAGGTGTCCTTGGAAGCCCGGAAGCTATTGCGTATTCTTCAGCCTTCTGTCCCTAGGACTGTACTTACAGTGCATTTGCAGCTAAGCCGGTACCTAGATGTGAAATCGCAACAAAAACTAGTGACATAAATGGAGCAGTAATATCCAAAAGAACTATTACACCAAGATCACAGCCAAAGCAACAGACACCAGCACGAACAACAGTGAGCATGCCTACCAAGTCCAGTCCTATGAAGAACGTTCCAGCCAAGTCACTACAGAAAGCACCTACTTCAATAACATGTGAACCAGAGTATATAATGCATCGTCCAGAAAGTTCAGGGCCTCATATGAAAGAACTGACTTCCTCAGGGAGAATAAGAAGGCTAGTACCAAGAAAAACCAGTGTAAAAGTCCACAACCACCTCCACTGAGAACATCTTCTGAGGAATCATCTGGAGAAGATTCAGATCGGCAACTCATGCAGTGTCCGATTGGATTCGAGAGCCTCGAATTGAAATTATCATTAGGGAAGCAGTCCTCCTCCATTGAGGATGTGGAGCAGGAAGATCCTGTCCTCACTACCTGAACGACAGTGAACAAAAGGCAGGATAAACCTGCAAAAAGTTGTTGCCCAACCCTGAAAAAAAGGAACAAATTAATTTGACCACTGCCGCCGCACAGGTAGTTTGTTTTCTCATGCAATGTTCATATTGAAAACGGTCTTTTTTATGCCTTTTGGTGTTTTATTAAATGCTGTTTATAGCTTTTCATTGTTTTTTTTCCCCCTAATTTTGCTTATATATTTAATTGCCTTTTTGATTTGATTTTTTAACATTTTAGATAAGTTAATCTCTGGCTATTGCCATGATATAGCTTTTTTGAAAGGACACTGATGATTGAGCAGTTAAGTGCTCTTTTATATGAATCATCATCATCCTAGACTGCACTGATCTGTGGTCAGTTAATTTATGAACTAAACATATGCAGTTCCTAATGACACTTCCTAATGCCTTACTCAATGCTGCATACTGAAAAAAGAATAACACACAGACAAGAGTGGAAGTTGAAGCATATCACAAGCATAAACATGGAAGTCAGTATTTATTCTCGAAACGATAACTCAAGAATCATATGTTGTAGAAAAATGGCCTTTGTACAGGCTGCCTCAAAAATTCTTGCCACATATACCAAGGCATATTAAAATGTCGAATTTCCATTAGTAATTTTGGGTGCATAAAAAAGAGAAATAAATATCTGTTTCTCACGCTTGATCTGTGCGTTCCAAAGTAGACAGTGCTGCACACCTGTAATAGGACAGTTGCTCTAGACGAGGCCTCTCTAGTTCCACCTCATATGCCTTCTAATACCATACACCTTATAATAAGTAAAGTCAGTATAGTATTTCATCCAGAAAAGATAAATGTCAAGTTTCAACCAGAGATGAGTGAGTGTTTTTAGGTCCCTGATCCCTGATACAAAAAAAGCATTTTTAGAAAGATTGATGTGTGTATTTCTGATAAATACCAAACATTTGTATGTAACTACTAAATCTTAGATGTGTCGTATTTCTTACACGAAATTTCTTATTTCTTACACGAAAGTGAAGCAGATGTGTAAGAAATACGACTCATCTAAGATTTAGTAATTTTTCGCTTCACTGTGGTGTTCCAATACAGTTAAATCTCGATATATTTGTATGTAAGTTCAGAATTTTCCATGATACAACAGAAATATTTAAATGAATAACCCACTACACTAAACTGCCCTTTACGTGGAAAGATATGCAGTAATTTTTATTGCCTCAAAATTGACAGTGGCATTCTGAATAAAATACATCTTTCAGATATTCAAATGGCAAATAAAATGTTTGTATAGAATATTCTGGGAACAACCAATAAAATCCTCTTCATTCAAAAATAGTTCTATTTAATTATATATGGCCAGTAATTGATAACAGATAGGTAAATCTTATTATAGAAAATGAAGAACTGAATTTAGAATTTCTGAAATATCCATAATTATTAAACTTTTAAATTCTTTTGTTATATTTTGAAGTACTTTTGCTATCCAGTGCTTCTCAGAATATCATAGAAAGTGTATGAAATTCCAATCCAGCTTATAGCAACACAGTTTTAAACATCTGACCATTGGTTTGGTTTTCTCTCTCTCCCTTATGACTACAACAAAATGCGTAATGATTATAGGTGTTGTAGAAAGCAGATAATTAGTATACATTAGTAGATAATTAGTAGCCAGAGGGTATATTAAATGGTTTTGTGTGTGGCCCGCATTCAGGAGGTCTGGGTTTGATTTTCATGGCTGACCTACCTGACCCATTGGTTTCTGGGGAGGTTTTCCCCTGTCGCAAGGTGAATGCTAGATAGGTTATAATTACATTGCCAAATTTCCTGTTCCTCCATTTCATCTCCATTATTATTTCACATCATCTCTCATCTGGTGGTATCTTTCAGAGTAGAAGTGTCGGTGGGAGTCTTGGCACTGCATGGCAGAATGATATGCTCCTGATAAACACATCCTCCTTCAGTAGGATGGTGTCCAGTCTCTGGATCAGCTTGGTTGGCCATTTCAGGACCACAGTGGGTGGGATGCCGGATAAACTGGCTCGCCAGGGAGTTTCCAACGGGTCAGTTGTGGGGACCATGCCCTCTGCACTGTCGTGACTCCTAAGGTTGGCCTCCCTCTGTCTCCTCTTGCCTCATCCTTTCTTCTGGGGATGCCCTACTTGGGACATAGGCACAATAGATCAAGATTGGAACTCTGTGTCGAGTTCCCTCCATAGCATAATCCAATCCACTTATAAAGGATATTAATGCTGTAAAATGATGTCAATAAGTGATATCAATACCCTGCAGTGAATGGTGTCACTCAGACTTGGTAACTGTTAAGCTGAATAGCATGGTTACTTGACTGTCACTGTTACTTTGGTAACCATTATTAGTAACTAATTACTTTGAATTCATCAATCTTCTAACTGTTAATGGGTAACTAGTTACTGTCTGTCTCCATTACTTCAGTAACTATTACATTATGGTAACTTTTACATTATATACAAATATAACAATTTGTAACTTAAAACTTCACTTATAAGAAATAATGATATTTTTCTTATAAATTGCCTGGGATCCCAATTTCATGTAAAACTTTTACACATCCTCAGCTAGAAACAAAGCTGTCATCATAGTTACGAATGCTAGATGTTAATATGTTCTTGTTAGTAGTACCGAAATCTGAAAATAAAACAAATTTATAAACAGAATCGACTGCCGGTATTTCAAAATTCATTACACGATGTTTGTTTTTTAAAATAAATATCTTTTCCCAAATCATTAAATCTATCAGACCATTTAATTGTTTTAATAATTTAACTTCAGGATCTATTTCATGGTTAAATGACCAAAAATGATCTGCTACGGCCGATTTATCAGTCTGTTTATACTTAGTGTACGAAAATGTTCTTTCGTTCTGGTTTCCAAATTACTTTTTGTCTTTCCAATATAAACTTAATCACAATCAAAACAATTAAACTGATAAATACCAGATTTTTTATTATTAGGAATTTTATCCTTTTTTTAGAGAAATGCAATAAATTTTTAATACTATATTTTGAGGAACTAAAGTTATAGAAAACTCTTTAAAAATTTTTTGAAAATGTTTATTAACCCAAGGATGGTAAGTCAATTTTTTAAAATTATAATCGTCTTTTATCTTTTTAAGGCTGGAAATATCATTAACAGTTTTTTGATATTTGAATTTTTCAATTTTTTTATTTATAAAGTCTTTATTAAAACCATTAATTAAAACAGTATTAATAATATGTTTATATTCTTTATTAAATTCATCTTTATTCAGGGGTATATTTATTAATCTATAAATCAAACTATTGAAAACAGAAAATTTATGTGAAAAGGGGTTAAAACTTTTATTATTTATGTAATTATCAATATGAGTAGACTTCCTATAAATACCAAAGTTTAATTTATTATTATTTCTTATTATCTTTAGATCTAGAAAAGGAAGAAATCCATTAATTTCAGTCTCTAATGTAAATTTTATAGCTTTATCTTGCAAATTTAGTAATTTTAAAGCCTAACTGTTACATTAATTTCTGCCCATCCCTAGTACATAGTTAGTAGGAAATAACAGACAGCTTAGGAATTATAGCTTTTTACATACCACAAGTAGTCAATGAAAATTGTAAGCTAAGATTCAGCATTTTTTAATTATTTGTTTATGTTAACTTTTAATAGACAACTGGGACTACATCTCTGAAGTAAGGCAGTTGGTGGAAAGCTTATACACCCGATTGACAGAAGCACAAAACAATGTTGAGGAAATCACAAAGATGATTAATTCCTGGAAAGAAGATCCATTGTTTCAACGCAAAGATGGGAAAAGGGATCAGCTTCTTGACTGGAATATCAGACCACAGCGTGTCCAGAACAGGTGAGAATTTAAAATAAATATATAAAAGTAGAAATTGCGGTTTAAGATAAATGAATTGAAACCCTTATGTAATCAACTTAAAAGGAAAAACCGGAAGTTTAATTCCATAAAATGCTATTCCTAATTCCATATTCTATTTCATATTCCATAATTGCTATTTGAGTAGCTGTACATGTGACTGATGGGGATATCTGTTACTTAGGAAGCTGAACTTTCGCATTTGCATTCTGATTCTCATTATTTTAAAGTCATGTAGGATGCATTTTGAACTATAAATTTTAATTTTGTACAAATGAGCTGGTGAAGAGTTAACTTTTAAAATATTGCTAATGAACCACTACATTGCTGTTAGAATTTCCATTTTAAATTTCTTGATATGAACAGTTTGGTGCTGTGATATGATATATTACTTTCTTTACTGTATAGTAAGCAGAGAAAATATTGTACTCCAACCAAAAATGTTATATTAAGATTTCATTTGAGAATCCCAAAAAGTGCTTGGTATATTTAAGTGTCTATGAACAGCATAACTAAACAATGAAACGTCAGATAAATGCCAAAGTTGACTAGCGTGTTTGGGGGAATTTTAGTAACAATGATGTCCAAATTAATTGAAAAAAACTATTTATACTCAGTTTTTAACTCACTGAGCGGGATGGCTCAGGCTGTTTATTCTGTGGCCCAGATTCGGGAGGTCCTGGTTCGATTCCTGTGCACTCAGGTAAAAGCATGCAGTGCCATATCAAGCTGTTCTCTATCCTTATCTCAATCCTCCGTAGCATAAACATACAAATATGAACCACAATAGGTCCACAACAGGTGCCATATAATTGCTTCCCATCTGAAGGTGAGGGTTTTTGGTTATATATAGGGGTGATGATTTTTCACAAATGTGATATAGCGCGACAAAGTGCCAAATTGACTCAAAATGCAATATAAATGCGAAAACAAAGATTTTCCCAATGCATTTTCTTCTGGAAACTTTAATAATTAATTATTGAAGAGTCTGTAGAAGCTTTGCATGTTTAGAAAGTTATAAAGTAAGTGATCACTCTTCTGGAACGTGGAAAGCAACCCTTCCCGCTAAATTAGCCCATTGTTCCACCATTGCCCATATGAATTATGTTTGGTACTGAAGCGAATTCAGTTGTTGCCTAATGAATGTCATAATTCTATCTTCACAATCCAGTTAAGGGAAAATTTCAATCCTTGTCTCTGAAAACCAATAGCAGTCCCAATTTTAAGGAAGTGAAAATGATAAACTTGTGTTAATTCCAGTTCTCAGTTGCCAAAGTTCCGATTTTTGTTGTTCTGTTTGGTTTTATGCACAACTTTCATTCATTCTATGCGTAGGTCATATTGGTAAGTGCAAGGCTAATTTTGTGCATTTTCTTTTTATTGTGCTAGTTTTACATCAGTATGCATTTATCTTTTTTGTGTTATGCAGTATACTTTAGTCTGTATCAACTTGTTCTATAATTCGGTGTAATGCTGTATTCTGTATATTTTTGTGTATTCTGGGAGAGGACATACCCTCCTTGGTTGTGCAGAGCGTCCCACGTAGATTTGGGCATGACTAAATATGTTGAAGTTTTGTTGAGTCACACTTGTTTACACTCACCTTCACTATGTTCCAAAGGATGAAATAAATACAATATTATTTTTAAAAAAACGCGGAACGTTTTCCAGGACATTCGCCCTCTTCCTCAGCAGTATAGTGACTGACTCTCCACTTTCCTTTCCTCTCCCTTCTCCTGTATCTGATCCTGTTGCCATCTGGTGTTAGGAGCACAAAGTTTTAACACTTCATTAAGTGGTGGGATTTCAAAATTTATAACATGTTCACTGTTTTTAATTATGTGGATTTTTCCCAGATGTCTAATTCTATTGGTGATTCTAATGGTTTCAACAGTTTTATATTTTGCCCAATGTTGTGGTTTTCTTTCCAAAAATGATGTGAAACAGCGGATTTGTCTATTTGTTTTAGTTTTATGTTTCTCAGGTGTTCCTTTAGCCTGATCTCCAAGTTTCTCTTCGTTTTGCCTATGTAGTACTTTTCACAATTGTATTGTATTCTTAAGAGGTTTGAACAGAACGCCCTTCAGGTTGAATTTATTCTGTGGGGACAGTTTTATATTGAATTTTTTGAAGATTCTTTCAAATATTTTAAAAGCCCAGGGGTGGTAAGTGTTGTATTTGACGAGATTTCTTTTTGTCTTTCTTTCTATTTGAGCATGTTCCTAATGAGATCAGGGTTGAATCCATTTTCCTTTGCTACTCCTAATATATACTCTCGTTCTTTTTGAAAATCCTCCTTGCTCAATGGGAGACTGTATAAACATTGGATCAAGCTTCTGAAGACTGCCAGTTGATGTGAAATTGGGTTGCAACCATTCCTCTTAATGTAATTGTCCACATGTGTGGGTTTTCTATGTATTCCGAATTTTAAGCTATTTTGTTCTCTCATGATTTTTAGGTCTAGGAAAGGTAGGATGTTGTTTTCTTCTATTTCCATTGTAAATTTTATGTTGCTATCCTGTATGTTCAAAAGTTTTAAGGAGTCTTCTGTTTGTTTTTTTAGGAATGATAGCAAAAATGTTGTCTACATATCTTCGCCAGAATTTGTAAATTTGAGGGAAGGCTTTTACTATATGGACTTTGAGGTGACTCATATATAAATCTGCTAGCAAGGGTGACAGTGGGCAGCCCATTGTGAGGACTTTTGACTGTTGGTAGAATTTTTTGTCGAATGTGAAGAAATTGTGTCGAATGCCATGGCTTCTTTTTATACACTTATTCATGATTTCCAGACTGCTCTGTCAATCACTAGATGTTTCTGGAATAAACAAGGCATCTAATGACATAATCCGAATATTCTATCACCTTTCAGAAACGTGAAATCCTATCTGGGCCGGCAAGTCTTTCACCTCTGTGATAAACTATTAACTATTGTTAATTGTCGGCACTTTGTGAACGCTAGCCGCCTATCAGTTCCTTTGTGTACATTAGCACGCGATCGTAAACTGCTTAGGCAAGCTCTTTATTACCGTGAAACATTATGCGCCATTTGTTATCTATTTGCACCGAAATTTTTATGTCCGTTGCCGTGACAGTATTTTAAAAGAAACCAGAAGTTTCCATCTGGTCTCAGTCCTGAAAAGAAAAAAAGTAGGACGTGCTATAACTTGAACGCACCTCGTATTTTCATATATTATAAATGCATACCTTGAACTTTATTCAAATAATCTTGAATGGAATTGTTTAACTGTGCATTACTATCAATCCATAAGAATTGACCAATACATACTTGGAGAAAATATAAAGCTTAAAGTTATGTTGCATAACTTTCCTTATAGCATTAGCTGCTGCAACTTAAAGTTTTGTTACACTGAACTGTCAAATGGCATTTATAAAGCATCTTAATTAACTCTTCTTGTTTTAAAAAATATATGCATTAGTAAAAAGTAATTACATGTGATATGTGAACACGTTTGTTCTGTTTTCTTTATTGTTCATGTAATCAAGTCAGTATCACTTGATTTAATGAGGTTATTTTATTCCTGTGAAAATTTTATTAAGAGTTAAGAACGGTCACCTATTATATGTTTGCTGTATTTGTATCAGGGAAAATGTAAAGTTTTTGCAAGTAGTGAAAGTTGTATGAATGTAGTATATTTTAGTGTTTCATAATAGTGATTTCCCACTTAAAAAGCCACAATGTTTTACTTAGTAAGGATATGGCAATCATCTGGCTGTCTCCTAAAGATTTTACAAACCTAATCAGATTGGTTTGCAGTCCTGAGAGTGTTAAGAAGGAAGAAATTAAAATTTAGAGATACTAATCTGAAACTAATTATTTGCAGGTATGCTCAAATAAGGGATGTAGCAGCAAAGATTGGTGATCTGGTAATTGAAAATTTCAAGAAATTCTTCAACATTGTGCCGCCAGAGGAACTTGAAGATCTTGATGAAGAAGAGGAGGATGAAGAAGAAGGAGAGGAAGAGGAGGGAGAAGAGGAAGGAGCAGGAAAAGGTGAAGAACTTGCTTTATTAGATGATGAGGAAGGAGGGGATGATGCTGCTAAAGGTGAAGCAAAACCAGAAGAAGCAGCTGAAGAAGAAAAGCCGAAAGAGGAAGCTGAAGCTGAAGCAAAACCAGAGGAGGAGGCCAAAGAACCTGAAGTTACTACTGAAGAAGAAGAAGTAGAAGGAGAGGGAGAAGGCGAGGGGGAGGGAGAGGACGAGGGAGAAGAGGACACTGAAAGTGGATATGAAGAAGATGAAATGGAACTTTCACTTGAAGGAGAATATCCATCAGAAAGTGAGGAAGAAGAAGAAGGAGAAGAAGGCACAGAAGAAATAGAAGGGGAAGAAGAAGAAACTGAAGGGACTGAAGAAATGGCTACTACAGAAACAGCAGGTGAGGAGGACGAGGAGGGAGAAGAAATTGAGGAAACTATTGGTCAGGTGGAATCTGTGCAAGATATTGAAGAAGCTGATGAAGCTATGGAAAAAGTTACTGACATAGTTGCGGAGAAGAAGGAAGGGGAAGCAGAACCAGCAGCAGAAGGTGCAGAAGCTGCTGCAGCAGCAGAAGGTGAAGAAGAGGAAGGTGAGGTTGAGCTTACATTGGAGGAAGAGGTAAGCTTTATTACTAGGCCAGGATTTGTATGTAAATAAATGTGCTTTCCTTAACATGCACATACCTAAAACAGAGTTAATTATCCTGATCTAGGTCTGAAAAGTTTATTGGCGAAATCCCCGTAGAGTAGGGGATCCGTCCCCTTCAACTGCAGTGGTGCAGGTACTGCGGACCCCTAGCACTTGTGGTACCTCTAACATTACTAACGTTACTAGAGGAACCTCAGGCCCAACGTTTGAGCCCCTCCCTGTTGGGAATTGTTCAGATTGGGTTGAACTTGAGGGGGCAGTAATTCCCAATACTGTGGGACATTGGGGATGTCTGTTTTCAGACGGGGTTGAGGGAAGCCTTAAATTCCCGGGTGCTAGTCTGCAGAGCTAGTAGTGGGTGCGCTAAATCACCAGGCATCCCAACCAAGGGATTCGGTAGTCTTCCCGTATGGGTTGACGCGCATAAATGGTGTATCCACTTCCACCCTGTAATGGGGAGGTGCGCTTGTTGGTGTCTAGGTATTGCCCTACTGGAAAGACCCCCGGAGAAACGCCGGTGCTTCTTTTGGGTACAGCTGGTATTCTCCCGGGTTTTAGAGAGTGGACTCGCATCCAAGTAGATTCTCTTGTCCTTACATGTATTGCAAAATTTCATTTCACATAAAAATACATACTTTGCAAATATGTTTATGTGAATAAACTTTTTTTACATTTTTCCATAAAATGTATTTTAATACTTTTTCCATATTTCTTTTTCCAAGGAGACTCATATTATTTGGAATGTTTTTATTTAACTTTTTTATAACCATTTAAAATTGGGCACTCTTTAGAGGTATTTGATATTAAACACTATCTGCACTTAGCTGAAGAATTTACAAATCTGAAACCTCTTCATATTTCCTGAAACAAACGACACTAGAAATATTAAATTTTGCATATCTTGCCATTGAATGGCTCTATGTTTACTGATGATTCCAGCTTACCCAATGGTAGTACTGGTGCTGGTGCAATATGTCCACTCTTCTCTTTCTACAAAAGATTAACTTTAAGTTTGCAAACTTTGATGGACAAATTTTGGCAATGCTTCAGAGCTTACAATATGTGCTATATCAAATAAATAAATTTGAAAAAGTTGTATTATTGTCTAAAGCAGTTATATCCATAACATTTAATATAACACCTAAAAACCTAAATATCACAGAATACCGCAAAATTATAAAACAGTTAACTAATTTAAATAAAAGAGCAATACTTCAATAGATACCAGCACATTGTGGAATACATGGTAATTAAACAGCTGACTTTATAGCCAAAAAAGGCAGTAAAATTAGATCAAATTCATTTGAGCTACTCAGTTGTCACTATCAAAAGAATAATTATATCAGCATATACTGAAAAAATTAAAGAAGATAATGTATTACAAACAAAAGGAAAACTATAGGAAAATTTATGTAACAAAACAACTAGAATCAGTACACTACCAGGAAAATCCTCTGTAGCAACTTTTAGACTTCTAACAGGCCATGACTGTCTCAATAAATATTTATTCAGGATTGGTATAGTGAGATCCCCTCTGTGTCCTTTCTGTACATTTAAAGAAGATATTGTGACTTTGTGGGTTTGTAGAATTAAAAGTCCAAGTTGCAGAAACTCAAAATGTTCTTTATTTCCTTAGAAACACACTTTGGCCAAACCTTACAGTAGCAGAATTATGTCACATACACAATTATATGATCTTCCAAGGTCGTTGACCACAACAGAGAGCTCACTTTCAAAACACACACCAGTTCCAATTACAACTCTCATTTTGACTCTGTTTACGACTGTCCCTTGGTGAGTTGCAGCTTCCTCATATTACTAGACATTTCTGGAATATTCTGTAACAAACAAGAAATCGAAACTTCCAGTCAGCTATCTGTCTCTTTATCTGTTTTGGCAAGCTTTTATCTCCGCATTGCACTATCTGTTCCTTATTTCTCCGCGCCAAACCTTTTGTGCGCATCACCGCCAGTCGCGACAATATGGATGGAAGTCACCTACTTAGCTGCCCAACCTTTAGTCAACATAACAACATAACATCAAAATACTGTAGTGCAAGAGAGTGAATTGCTTCATTGCCAACTGCTTAACATTAGATACCAGCCAACCAACTTTTCACACATTATTAAATAAATATACTTAATCATTAATATAATTTTGAGTCCAACTAATACTCAATGCTCCATTTATTGCTAGTATTTACCTATAACATGTTTCGTTAGGATCTTCCTAACATCATCAGCTGTTGTTGACTAATGAATGTTGGTTTGGTGAACTCATTGGAGGCGAAGGTGCGTCTGTCAGTATCTTGATGAACTTGAAGTTTAGGTTTTCATCGCCTCCAATGAGTTCACCAAACCAACATCCATTAGTTGACAACAGCTGATGATGTTAGGAAGATCCTAACGAAATGCGTTCTAGGTAAATACTAGCAATAAATGGAGCATTGAGTATTTGTTTGACTCAAAATTATATTAATTTTGTGCTTCATTGTATCATAGTCCTTACACATTGGAATACTTAATCATTTTTCTACAAGTATATATACTTCAGCACCTTTCACATTATATGTACAACATAAAGCTTTATCCCATCACTTGTGAGAGCCAAATCAATTCATTAGTCATTCCACTAGATATCTGCTGATCAAATTGCATGTGCAAGCCATTGAAGTCTGGAACTGTGCCTTGAGATTTCGTTATATATGTTTGTTAAACTGGCTAAGCAACTGTATAGTATACTGAGCTCAATATTGTTTGTACCCTGTTAGAACCATATCACATAAGAACAGTTGTACATGTTAATTAGCAGTATAAATTAATGCCAAAAGTGAAAACACGTGTAAGTGAACCATTGAGTGAGTATGTACTAGAGTTTAAAAAACTTCTGTCACTGATAGGAGAATACTTTGATAGCATTGTGTGAAATCTGTTAGTATGGATGAGCATTCCTAGGTAGTGCAATATTTGTCAGGAATTAAGCATGTAACAGCCAATCATGCGAATAGGTAAGGCAAATTCTTTAAAGAGAATCAACACCATCCTCTTCTTCTGACATGCCAAAATGCGAAAAATTTTATTCAGATATGTAAAGCATTTACTTCAGCTGATGTTCCCCTTTATAAGATAAATAGTCCTCAGCTCAGAAAGTTTTGTACTAAATATACAAATATAATCCTCCTGATGAATTGACACTACTGAAAAATTATCTTCTGAATTGCCATGAGAAAACATTAAGTCACATAAGCTACACTTTGAAAATAAAAAATCTGGGTCACCATTGACAAAACTGTTGACTCCAATGGAGGAAAAGTAGAAATATATGTACATGTATTGAAAAATGATGAACACATTTCTTAACAAAAATTATTTTTACCCTGTAAAGAAATGTCAGCTGCAAATCATGTAACAATAGCTAGGGCATTTAATGAAGCTTTGGAAACCTTGAGGCCAAATGGTGTAAAATACAAGGTGTTCATTTTTATCTATGATTTTACCGCACAAAATTTGACATCATCAATAGCATCCCTGAAAGAGCAAGTTTATATACGATTCCCCTAGCAGCTTGCGATTAAATTTGATGTGCTGACAGTAGCTTTGAGGCCGCCCTCTACCGGCAGGTAAATATACTATTTGAGAGGTGGGTTGTGCCCGCTTAATATAAAGGTGCGTAATTTCGCCTGGTGCGTAGATACTATAACTGTTGTAGTTTGTTTTAATGAATGTGAATACTATAAATAATGGATAAATATAAATAATATCTTACAATTTGGTGTTTCTCTGTGCAGATATATAACTTAGTATAATTTAATAAAGGAATGCAAAATTAATAATAGTATTAATTTGAAAACATCTTAGTAAAGAAATAGACCTTTTTTTGTCCTTTCAACTGTGCATGTCATATTGAATGATGAATGAAAAAATGAATGAATAAATGAATGAATGAATTAGTAAATTAATGAATGAATCAGGTGATATGATGCTCAAATGAGTCTAGGTTCCTAGAGCTCAGAGCTACCCGACATTCGTCTTTGTAGGATAAGGGAAAACCCTGGAAACAACCTTATCCAGGTAACTCATCCTTAGTGAGATTTGGACTTGTGAACTTTTGAGTGTGAGGCACACTGCTACCTCACACCATGGAAGCGGGAAAGAAACAGATTATTTATATTGTATATTTATAATATTTATGTATTATATTTATTACTTCTAGATTGGGACCAGTCACTTTTTAGCGTCAATGTCTCTCTTTTTGCAAGTAACTGATTCTGTATATCGGAAATGTTTGATACACCTATTGGTTTTTAAAGACATAAGGATACCAACTTTAAAAGAAATTTTAATTAAGTGTGAGAATGACAAAAAATTTATATCGTACACTGATAAAACGTAAGCTGTTTATGTTGCAAACAAAAGTATGTCAATTTGACGGTACCTGGATGCTTTTGACATTATGCTCCAAGGGTCTTGTCTGAATGCCGATTAGTGTTGCATTAACTCCTCTATGCATCGGTTTAAATTGTATTTATATGTCGCACCAATTTTAATGCCGCTACAAAAATAGCATTCAACCATGAAGATGCGGGGCTCTGTGTTCATATCCATGATAACCTTTAGAGTAGAAACATGCTACTTACACATATGTAAGAATGTTAATCACGATTACCATCAGAGGGGTGGAAGGAGAGGCTAGTTGTATTAGTTATTAGGGCAACCACACTCAGAGCGCTGTAATTTGCTTACTGTACCGCAAAAATTACTGCTTCTTCTCCGTAGAGGGCACTATGATTTCAAGATAGACTCAGCAGTGAACTATGACATCATTCTTGCTCTATTGGAAGGCGGGAAATAATGAATAAAAATGAACTCCATGTATGACAATATAGTATTTCTGCTTTCAGACTCCACAATGAGAACTTATAATGATAAGTAGATAAAGAATATTAACCATTATTCAAATTAGTGATGCCATTTAAATAAGTAGTACATAATACTAATTTTGTAAATTTATTTTCAGTATGGACTTAATGAAGATCAGATAGCGAATTGGTATGCATATCTGGAGTTCGTTGATGACATTGTAGTTGAAGGACTGGCTAAGGCTATTGAAGTCACGTGAGTTAAAACCACAAATATTTAAGTAATGATAAATAATATTTCTTTTAGACTCTGATGTGATAAATTCACCTGCTTCTTTGTATGAATGACAAATTGACATATATATGTAGTATATAAGCAACAAGCTCTCGTGAAAATATTTTAAACATATGGTACTCTTATAAAAAGTGTTAAAACCTTTTTTTGAAAAATCAAAATTCTCAAAATGTATCACTTAAGGTGCAGTTTAGGATGGGGATTTTCTTAAAAATATTTGTTACCTCCTGAACTTAAATATCCAGTTTGGATTTTAATTGGTGTTATGTTTTAGTTATGCATTGACATGTATGCACATGCACACTGACAAACAGAAATAGAACTACTGATTACACAGAATATGAAGCTATTTATAGTGGAGTAACAAACACTACACAAATAAGAATATTTACTAAATATTTTTATTTGTGTAGAAATAGAACTCTTTGTAAAAAATGCTTTGTTTTGGGCTCAATGGACTTCAAAATTTATATTTCTGGTGAAATATTGATATATACTTTTTCTACTTACTACATATATTGTCATGGCGGCAGCAAATGCCTACCACAAAAGGTGTAAATGTTAGTCACCCCATTCCACCATGTTTGTTGTTTGGTATCAAGAAAAGCAAAAAAATGAGACATGGAACCTAAAGTAGCCTCTTTGTGTTTCTTCTTCTTCTTTTTTTTTTTTAATTTAACGTCCACCAATATAGGTCATATTGGATGATGAATAAAATGGGTGAAATTATGCTCAAATGAGTCCAGGGTCCATACAGCTGAAAGTTACTCAACATTTATTTTTCAGGATAAGGGAAAACTCTGGCAAAAACCATATCCAGATAACTTACCTCACCGAGATTGAAACTTGGGACCTATTGAACATGAGGCAGATGTGCTACCATCTATGCTAAAAAGGCAGGCTCTCAGTGTTTCATTCTAGTGTTCTAGAGCTTTCAGTTTTTTCATATCTGGAAGATTTGACTACAAGACTTATCTACAAGGCTTTTTCCATATCCATTTTTAATTGCTTTTTAAGATTTGATGGTATTCTTTTTGATATTATGGTTGGTTGAGGGGTAGATTTACTAACCTGTGTGTGAGACTGTTGATGGTGATATGTTTGTGTGGAATTGGGTTGAAACTATTTGCTTTGATGTAATTATCTGTGTGTGTTGCTTTTCTATGAATACCAAATTCCAATTTTTCATTGTTTTTTGTGATTTTAAAGTCCAAAGAAGGTAGAGTACAGTTATCTTCAGTTTCTACTGTGAATTATATGCTGGGTTCTTGAAGGTTGAGTTCTTGAAGGTTCCAAAAAATATTCAAGAAAGATAAAAAACTAAAATCATTTAAACTTCAAAAAAGATTAAAACAGATCACAGCTCTTTCACCAATAAAACAAGAAATTAGATTTGCTAAATTTACTTACATCCCCTGGGCCACAAAAAGGTTCCAAAAAATATTCATTACAACATTACAACATTAAAAACCTACTTAACAGTAATAATACTGATAAGATAAAACCAGAAGAAAAGTCAGGCATTTACAAGATTAAGTGTAAAGACTGTGAAAAAATTTACATAGGTAGGACAAAAAGAAACATAGGCACTAGAAAGAAAGAACATTTTAGGCACTTAAGATACAAAAATATTGATAAGTCCGCAATAGCAGCTCATTTCTGGTCTGAAAATCATGAAATTGAAGATAGCACCAAATTACTAAAAATACATAAAAAAACATAGTGAACTCGTCATATGGGAGAGAATATATGTAGAAAAACATAAAAACCAACTAATGAATTTTGAAATCCTACTAGAAGATAATCCCTTATTTAAATTCATCACAAAATCAACAGATGGCAGCAGCAACTCCAGAACTACCCACACCACTCAATCAAGCTTTAGTCGCATAAGAGCCGACAATGTGAACGATGGTTCGCGAAACATGTCCTCAAATTAGGTACGTAAGTGAAGCTGATGTGTAATAAATATGACTCATCTATAATTTAATAATTATTTCGCTTCACTATGGTGTTCCAATACAGTTAAATTTAGATGTTCAGTTGTTTGTTTTGGCATTTTATTGTACTTATAACCTGCTTTCATGCCAAAGAATTCATGTTCAAGCGATCCGAAGTTCGAATCTTCGTCAGGGTGAGTTATCTGGATAAGGCTTTTTCCAAGGTTTTCCCTTGTCCTAAAAGATGAATGTCGGAGAACTCGAAGCTCTAATGAACTTGGGCTCATTTGAGCATCATTTCACTCATTTCATTCATTGTCCGATATGACTTAATGTTGGAGGGCGTAAATTAAAAAAAAGCTGCACAATTAGATGTTTGATATAAAAAAATGTTAAATCCACAAAAGTCTGTTTAATTGTTCCATTCCCTATTGAAATTTAAATCCATTTTTTCTCAATTCCTTCTTTTCAGCATTTTTCAGCATTTAAAATGCCTGTTACACCACAGTTTTATAATGTATTAGCTTGAAATTATCAGGTCAGCTTTAGGAATTATAGGTTTAGAATTGTTAGTTAAATATTAAATAGATCAATTGAAACTAATTATGTAACATAAAACCTATTGAAAAAGTTAAACAATTCAATAATTTATAACAATTTGTATATTTTAAACCAATTATAGTTGAGAAATGCCAGCACAGAATTTCTTTAAGTTTGTATATCAAGCTCAAATTAAAAAGTTTGCTAGCAATATGACAAATCATAGGGTCCAAAAAAGAATTTCATATTACCATATGAAAAAGTAATTAGGAATAAAAAAATTAAAAATAGTTCATATATTCACCAGGAAACGCCAGTTCTTATCATAGCAACAATTTGATATATAGTTTGTGGGTATTATATATTTTATGTAATGATAAATGGTAAATCAATCAATGTAATCAGAAGAAAACAATTTGTAGATTTTCTAAGATTCATTGTCTTCCCTTTTAACTTCAAGTCTACATTTATCTTTAAGGAAACAATGTGGCAAATATAAGACAATATTGGTTATTTTAAAGTTTGACATACTCTTTTCTTTCATTAATGTAAACATTTAATGTTTAAGTTTGCAGTATCTTCTCAACGAGATGAATCCAGAACTGAGACCACTTCCATTTTTTGAAGCCTCTCTGGAACTTTATGAAACGCAAATTGGTTTCCAGCCTTCTATGGATATAATGAACTTCAGGTGTTTCTACAGAAATGTGGATGGACTTGTATTTGATGCATTTAGAATGTCATATTATGTTCCTCGTGTTGCCAAACATCTTGGTATCGATAATTATAAGGTAAGTTTAAATATATTAAAAGTTTGTATAATTGTGTAACCTTGAGCAATGGTATATGTGTATATAGTTTCTGTTTTTGATGAAACCTAGGTGTGTATGTTTTCCTATGATGAATAAATCTGATTCTTTTTTTCATCATTTCAAGTAATCTATTCTTTTTCTCTTTTAAGTTTTTGTTGTTATTTTTAAAACACTTCTTTCAAACCTTTCCACTCCTAAAATTACTGCTTTATAATCTAAATTTCGTTTGTCTTTCACATGTACAGTAAAAGCCTAAAATGGACAACTTATATGCCAGAAACTGGGAAAAATGGAAAATAAATTCTGTAACGGAGCTATTTTCCATGTTAATTATAATCTAAGCCAGAAAACTGCATAATGCGGAAATGGATATACAGGGTGTATATAAATGAATATCGGGGTTTTAACTCTTTATAATATTTACTACATTCAGCTTACAGTTATAAATGATATGTCAAATGAAAAGGCAACTCAAATAGTCTTACCAAGAACCTTATAAATGTTCAATATGACTACCCTTTGTCATATGGCACACATCAAGTCTATAGCCGAGTTCTTCCCAAACGTTGATAAGTGTGTATTCAGTAATTGTAGCAACTGCTGCTTCAATCCAATTTCTTAATTCACGGAGGTCAGCTGGTAGCGAAGGCACGTACACACGATCCTTGATGAAGCCCCAAAGGTTAAAATCACATGGCATTAGGTCAGGAGAACGTGGAGGTCATGCATAGCAAGGCCCTTGCGGCCTATCCAGTTCTCGGGTACAGTGACGTTCAACCAATCATGTACTTCATTATGCCAGTGAGATGGTGCACAATCTTGCTGGAAAATCAAGTTCTCTGGCTCATTTTCTTCCAACTGAGAGGAGAACCATTGCTCTAGTGTATCAAGGTAAGAAGTGCCAGTTGCAGTAGGTTCACCAAAAAAGAAAGACCCATAAACTTTTGCCGAGATACGGCACAAAAATCATTCACTTTAGGGGAATCTCATTGCATTTGTACCATCTCGTGAGGATTTTCTGAGCCCCAGATGCGCACATAATGAGTTTAACATGTCCACTAAGGTGAAAGGTGGATTCATCACTGAAGACAACACGATCCATAAAATCCTCATTGTCATGAAACAACACGTTGTTTGCGAAGTTGGCACATAATCCGTGGTCTGTTGGCTTTAGAGCCCGTAATAACTGTGAACGGTAAGGACGTAGCCATAAGCGTTTTCTTACAAATTTCCAAACAGTCGACACAGGAACTTGTAATTCACAACTAGCCTTTCGGACTGATTTCTTTGAGCTACGAGTGAACGACTCTCTCACTCGCTCAACAGTCTCTTCGCTTACTCTTGGTCGTCCCGTGCTCTTTCCTTTACAAAGGCAGCCGGTATGGTCAAACTGATGATACCATATACAAATGTTATTATCACTAGGAGGATCACAACCCCACTTAATGTGGAACGTACGTTGCACAGTAACTACAGATTCGGTCTTTGCAAACTGCAAATCACAAATTGCTTTCTGTTTACTAGTCCCCATCTTTGCTACTACCTCTGTCTAGCAGATTGCAGCAGAAACATTGCACGCACATGCACATTGGTGCCAACAAACAAAACTGTTTGAGTTGCTTTTTCATTTGACATATCATTTATAATTGTAAGTTTAATGTAATAAATATTATAAATAGTTAAAACCCCGATATTCATTTATATACATCCTGTATTTTTTGGAAACCGTTTGCATAAATAATCTGATTAAAACAGATTACTTTATGTCTAATGGGTTACAGCGTATGTATTTTAAAAAGTACAATAATTTTGACGGCGACTGTGCTTGCACCAAAGTTTCATGAACTGTAATTCTTCAAGCAAAAGGGGGAAAAAAAAAAAAAAATTAGCTCTCCAAATTCTCTTCCAACACACATGGTAAGGATACAGCTGTTTTGCAGTCTATTCATTCTCAGTGTCATTGTTACAAGTGATAAAGTGGAAGAAAACTGTGAACTTTGGTGATTTTTAAAAACATAGTTTGTATGCACACAAATTCTGTAAAATGAATTTTAAACATAAGACATTATTATTTGAGAATAATATTAAGGTTATTGAACACAAAAAGAACAGATGCCCAGCTAAAGAATTAACTGTGTTGTTTAAAGTGAGGAAATCTCAGACTAATGAGATTTTGAAAAACAAAATAATAATTAAAGATGAGTGGCTAAAGGGAACAGCAGGGCATGTGAAAGCATCACAAAATCTACATAGTATTATGTCAAGCTAAATCGTGCTGTGTTGCAGTGGTTTGTTAGCGTGCGTGCACTAAAGGAATTGCATTTTCTGCACGATTGCTTTAAACTCAAGCTTTAGAAGCAGCAAGAAAATTAGGCAAAGACAATTTCAAACTCCCAATGGATGGCTCAAGAGTTTCAAACAATGCCATAACATTGTTTTGAATGTTGTGTGTTGTGAGTTAAAAACCTTTTTTTAAATACCAGACACGATATAAACTTTGAAGACAGCTTTAATCAAACAGGTTAGTCATCTTATATAGATCTTTCCATATGGGAAAAGTTCTTCATTAATAAAAATCGTCATAGAATTATGAATTTCAAAATTCCACCACCAGAGATCTTTGACAAATACATCATACCATTTACCGACAACACAGAGGAGGAAAACACTACAATTTTCACCAATCAACTTAGCTGATGATGGGAGCAACAGCTGTTGAAACATGTCCTATGAAAAGCAGTGTGAGTGAAGCAATATCTTCTCGATTCACTTTTATTTTAACTTGTGCTTCACTGTCTCTATATTTCCTTCAATTTTTGTACTTTTGATGCTAGTTATGAGTTGACCAGTGAGTATCAGAATTGTGAAGCAATAGTGAAAGTGATTATTGGTCTGTGAACAATGAACGTCAAAAAGTTGAGCAGTGCAATTTGATACATGCAAAAGGGACTTAAAGGAACAATGGATTGTCATGCTGACTCCTGTATTTAAAAAAGTGAAAATGATTGTAAGTTAGCATATGTCTTACGATTCTACTGACAAATAATGTGAGTTTGGTCAACTTTGTGTTGTCATTTAGTCACAGTGCCCTTATGATTTGCTCCAGATGTCTGGAGAGCTGGAGCAGACTGTTTACATGACTTTCTAACTATCCTTCACTTTTTCATTTCATTGGCCTTGCATCTTTAATAGAACTGAAAATATGGTAGTTAGAGGATGCTAAATTAAGACTGTAGAGAGGATGTGGAGGACTGTCTCACCCAAATGTCCTTATCTTTCCTGCACAAGCAGTGACGCAAGCAGTGTGAAGATGCACATTATCCTTTTGCAGGATGGTCTTCTTACTAGGTTGTGCAATGCACAACATAGCTTAAAACTATCTGGATATAATGGGCAGCATTTATGGTTTGCCCAGGTTCAAGAAATTCAACTAGAATACAATCCTGTATACCCTTGAAGACACTACCCATTACTTTCCTAGTAGATTGCACTCCCCATATGGGAGGAGTTTCGACCTCTTCACCTACTGTGTTGCGAGTGCTGCAAACCTCTAGCACTTGTGATACTTCAGATGTTACTAGAAGTATGTCAGGCTGAACATTCAAGCCCCTCCCAAATGGGAGTTTGGATTTGGTTGGACTCGACAGGGCAGTGGTTCCTGACACCCATGTGTATTGGGTATGTCTGGCTTGCTAGCCACCTAGATGGTGTTGAGGGATGCTTAAAAGAATCTCGGGTACTAGCCTGCACATTGTGAGCTAGAGCACCAGCAGCCCTACCGTGGTTGTCGGTATACTTTCCTGCAGGATTGATGCATGTATGTGGCATATCCTAGTTTCCCCTGTTTAAGAGGTCAAGTACATGGTACTGTCTTTGTTTTTTTCTTTGATGGCAAATTAAAGTGGTGCTGTTCCATACTCTGGTGTTTTGTTTCAGGCTTATAATAATGGAACTAGCTTTTATCACTTTTCATAACACTTGTCAAAAAATCGAAATCTTCATTTTGAGATCTCTGAAGAAGATTTTGGAAGTGGTTTTTCTCGCAATTTTATGGTTTTTGGTCAGTAAACATGGATTTAAATGAGCACAAAATGTTTAGTAATCTAAGCTTTCAATTATTTCTTGCCCTGCACTATGTCCTACTGCAAATTTTTCAGTAATTTCATCCACAATCACATCTTCTCTAATAAGCTCATAAACTCTTTTCCTGTTGCATTTCATCGGGGCAATTCGAGAGTGATGGCATGATTTCACCTTGGATACTTGTATTCTCATTTTTGAAATGTTTCATCCATGTTCCAATCCAGCTGAGATTCATTCAATCATCTACACAGTCACATTGAAGTGAAATATAGCCATACTGAAGAATTTTCCTTTTTAATAAGGAATTCAATGTCATCTTGGTGTTGAAATGAAACTTTGATGTCTGCTATTTTGAAAATACTGCATGTAAATCATGTGATCATTAATGACTTAATATAGCAACTTGTGGATAAAATCTGTAGATTATGATCCTCCAGTGTTTTTGTTACATTGTTGGTATTTCAATTTTAACGATGGATTGCTCATGACCTTATTATGACCCTCATAGGTATAAAAAATAAGCTTTTATAAGAAACTTTATAGAAATTGCATAAAAATAAACAACAGTGTGTAGGAATATTCATATGAATGTAATAACATTAGAATTTTTAACAGTTTTTTTTGCACAAATTATTTGTATTTTTCTTTTGTTCGTTTTTTTCTCCAGGAAGACATGGTTAGGATGGACAGATTGGTTAGCAAGAAGGAAAACATTCTTAGAAAAGTGAAAGGGATGCATGCTAAGGTAAATATAAAATAATATATTTAGATAAAATATTATTTAATGATATTGTATTTATACAAATTAAAAGCTCTGTAACATTTTTATACAACTTTTACAAGTTGACAAGGGTCTCTTTGTTAACTTGTCCAATACACCAAATGGTACTCAGAAAACTGTAAAAGGGAAATGAACAGTAAATTGTGCAATGTGAATCTTTCTCTGTATCTATGGCTGCACCATAGCTAATTGTTTGTGATAGTGCTTGATTAGATCACTGTTTGTTGCCAGCCACTGTCCACCTCTCAGTCTAATGTTTTGTTTTAGTTCTAATCTTTCACTGTTCAGAAGAGGACAATCATATATTAAATGATTTACTGTTTGGTTTTGTAGTTCACATTTGCACATTGCAATTTCCGCTATTTTGAATCTGTTGCAGTAGTCCCTCGTCTTGCCATGTCCAGTTAGGATGGTGGTTGTCTGTCTATTGATTATCCTCATTTTCAGTCGTTTTTGCAGAGCTTTTTGCTAATTCTTCCTTTTGTTGTGTTCTTCCATTGGTCTTGCCACCTGCGCAGTCCTTTCTCTTCTATCTCCTTGATTATTATGTGTGTCCTGGGTATCTCGCTGTAGATGATCTCCCCATTCCATTGTGTAAGGACTATGATACAATGAAGCACAAAATTAATATAATTTTGAGTCGAACTAATACTCAGTGTTCCACTTAGCATTGATCATTGAGTATTAGTTCGACTCAAAATTATATTAATCTCCCCGTTGTCTTCCTGTGCAGCCTCCTTTGCCAACTAGTTTGCTAGTTCGTTCCTGCATAGTCCCGCAGGTGCCTTTACCCATTTTATGTGGATGGTCCAGCCATTGTCCTGCAGATGCTTGATCTTGGCCTTTATTTCTTCTATAGTTTTGCTTCGGATTTAACTGTTCTTAAGAAGGTCTACTGTAATCTGATTGTCCGTGTTCACTACGCCTAATTTATTTCTCACTGTAAGCTCTAAACTGTTATCAGCTGTTGCTCGAAGTCCCTCTAGAATTGCTATCTGTTCCGCTTGGTTATTGGAGCAGTACTCACCGAGTTTGTACTTGTTTGTACTAGGTTAAAAAGCTATAAACCTCTTCCCCATTTTGGAAAATGACTGCTGCTGCTCCGACTTTTCCATTTATCTTGCTTCCATCAGTATAAATCTGTATGTTGTACTGTATGTCTTCCTGTGCTTCTTGAACACGCATTCTCTCTGAAGGATGTGGCCACTCGCTTAGTTTCGGGACTTCTTCAATTAATGTTGATTTTTCATTTCTGAATTTCTGAATATATATAATATATAATATGTTATATTCCTTAGTAAGTAGTGATAACCTACCATCTGTAATATCTTCCAAACAAAGATCTTATTTATTTGCTCAAAAGCTTTCGTAATCTATGAATGCAATGTTAATCTCTAAATAAAATACATAGCATTTTTCAATTAATTGTTTCCTTATGAATATGCAATCACTACACAAGCATCCTTTACTAGAGGCTGAGATTATTTTTCTAATAATACTATTTTATATAAATGTCTGATTCTAAGCCAATATTACAATTCATTTTCACTTTAAAACTTCTGTCTGACTGCTGATGCAATTCTGCAGAGTAAATCTCTTGGCTAAATCAAGATTTATTTACAAAAATTTAAATGGATTACAACCATATTTGCTTACCTTTTCTCTGCTTTTAAATATCTTCATAAACTGTTTTAGACTAGACTACTAAAAAGTAAATTATTTTCAAAAATTTTATTTGTGCTCTGTATAGTGTGCATGACGTTTTTGAATGTATTTAGCTGTGAATACTTTAACATGATTGTTATAATTGATGTAGGCAACTGAGTACAGCCAAATATATGATAGATACTCATATCTGTGGTTGGAAAACCGTCAGTTATTCCTGAATCAATTTTTAAAATATGGACACCTCTTAACACCAGAAGAGACAGAGATAATGCTAGCTGCACAGGACAATGATGAATTGCCTGGACTAAAGGAGACACCACCCACCCTGGCACAGTTCAAGGAACAGGTAACTAACCATATAACGTTATTAATGTATATAGTATTTTAGACAGTATCCAAAGTTTAGCTACAAAAGTATTTAAAATTCCCTTTCTCTTTGTTGCTTGCCTGTGATAGGTTGAAGAGTATTGCATCTCACCCAAAAAGTTATTTTACCAGAAACACACATTTTATTCTTTACTAAACTCCACATGAGCATTTCTTATGAAAATGAGAGACAAAATCTTCATTCTAAATGACTTTTATATACGAGGGCTATCTTTTTTCAACCCATGACAGAACATGAAATCAAAAGTAAGATGCATAAATACTGAGGCTTTCACGGCCGGCGTCGTTAACTCCACTAACTATGATGTCCGGGCTTGTAGGCCGTGGTCCATTTTTTCTACCTTCCAACGTTTCGCCGAAGACTGCGTTCGGCATCATCAGGGTTCTAAGTATATAGATCCGGAGTCCAACACAAGACTGGAGCTCCAATTTTTTTTTTTTTTTTTTTTTTTTTTTTGGGAAAACGGGAATAAAGGTATAGGATAAAAACCAACAACAGGGTAGATTGGGTATTTGGGTAGGAAGAAGGATGGGGCATGGGAGGGATGTTGTTCTGCGGTGTCTCTTTTTATTGGGGCCTGTGGTGCTAATTTATTTGGGACTGTTGAGGTGAGTTTGGTGGCCGGTACCGCCTAAGCAACCCGGCAGTTTGTGGGTGTATGCTATTTGTGCGGTAAAAAAACCCGCTTGTGGTGGTCAGGTAGCAGCCATGATCCAGGGGACCCTGACTACGACCTGTGGACAGTGGTGATCGTTGTATATTTGGCTGTAGGAATCGTTGAGTCCCCGTGGGAACTGCATTGAGGTGATACAGAGGGGCCATGGCCGTCAACAGCTCATGGCCGGGAAGGGAGGCGGCGTTGCAGGTCTGATGGCGGCGGCGTCCTGCGTGTGCGGGTGTCTCGTGATAGAAAATGCGGCGGAGGGACCCCGTGCTCTGGAACCAGACACATCTTCAATTCGTGGATGCTCTGGGTTATGTGGTCCTGGTGTTCGCGAAGGGCTTCGTGCAGCTTCTTGTTGGGTGCTGTGTCATTGATATAGCCAACAATCTTCTCAAGCTTGCCCTTGCAGTAGTTTATTGTGCTGTTGGGTGGATCTTCGCAGAAGGCGTTGGTGATGCGTTCTAATTGGGACAGAAGAGCGGCAATACCCTTCTCATGTTGGGCTGCGTTGTCCTGGAGCTGGGTGATGACTGCCTCTATCATCTGTTTCTGCGGTGTCAGTTCACCCATGAGTTGGGTGGAGAGCGTGGTCAGCCTGTCTTGCATGTCCTGGAGGGCGGCGTTGGTTGTGCCGCGTTGGGCGGCAGCAGCTGCAAGTGAATCTTCTATGCTGCCCAGGCGCTGGTTTATATTTAGGACCTCAGAGTGAAGGTCCTGAACTTCCACCACTGGGGGACGACTGTTCACGGCGGTGGCAGTGGTCTTCAGGAGTTCCTCGAGGCTGCATATCTTGATGTTGACTCGGTGAAGCTCCTCTCGTAGGCAACCAAGAGCTTGCTGCCAATCGGCGGGCTCACTGGTGGTTGTGTTCCGAGGGGCTGGTCCACTGGTGTTTCGGCGTGGGTAGAGTGGGCACTGCGCCTGTCCAGTAAAATGGCCTAGACCATTACAGGAGGCGCAGTACCGGCGTCGACGCCTGAGGTCGTGTGCCTGACATACTGCTGTGGGTTTAGGAGCGCCACAGTAGTGACACCGCGGAGGCGCGGTGCATGTGTCAGCGGTGTGCCCATAGGCGCAGCAGTGTCTGCATGGAGTGTGGCGCTGCAGTCTACTGGTCTCAACTTTCAGGCACTGTCCAAGTATGGGCAGGCCTGAAGCTATGGCGGCGTCGCGATCTTTCTGATCTTTGAACTGCAGACGCACACATGTTGTTGGACCCCTCCTGCTAGTGATGCGGGTGGCGCTGATCACTGAGGGCCACTGCTGTGATGCGGCGGTGAGTAGGAACCTAGAAGGTAGGTCCCTAGGAGCTCCAACGACGACTGCGGTGTGCGTGGTGGGAGTTGTCGTCTGATGTTCAATGGCGGCAGTAATTGCCGTCGCTTGGATGGTTGCTGCTGACGGAGTCTGACTGCCCGCATGGGTGCGAGGCGAAGGATCCACTGGCAGTGATGCAGCCGTAGAAGGCTGTGGGGTGCTCGGGGACCCAGTCTCCGTGTTGCGCGGTGAATCGCTGCGCTGGCTGGTGTGCGATGCGGTGGTGGAGGCAGGCCCACATGTGGGGCTAGCTGCCCAGAATTTCCCAGCAACCTCAGCGGAAGGCCCCCTCTCCGCCGCCGGATGTGGCGAAGAGGCGCGAGACGTCCCCGGAGAGCTGGCAGGAGAAGGCGGAGCGGTCCTCGGTGGATGGCTTGCCTTCTTCTTCTTCTTGACTGCGGTCTTCTTTCCCATCCTGGATCGGCGTTGTCTCGGAAGAGAGAGATGCGTACTCGTCGGAAGCTCGAAGAGAAGCCGAGTCCTGAAGCATGGAATTTATAGCCGCGCGTGGCTAGAGGGCGTGGCCTAGTGGTGGGCGGAGCGTGATTGCCTATTGGCTCTGTCGGTCCGTGGGTTGTCTCTGTTTTTAGGCATAAATTGGAGCGCTTCGTCTTGCTGCTGAAGGCCACAACCTTTATACACACATGAACAACAACACATACATCATCGATCACCCCGGGGTACCAACATACATACCACAACAGGCACATCATGCACCGTCCACCCTAGACATCGCCCTCATTAAAAACATAACCTTCAACTACAGTATTAACTTAATAGACGCGCTAGCATCAGATCACCATGCAGTCCAAATAGATATCGACTCGCCACCAAAGTTTATACCTCCACCGATCAGGCTTAACTTCAATCGTGCAAACTGGGACGTATTCGCAGACACCTTAGACAAACAACTAGCTGAACCTGAGGCACCGGAAAGTCAACCTGCAGTAGACCGAGCTGCAGCACTCCTTGAAGAAGCCATCCAGGTGGCCATGAAAGCGGCAGTGCCCACTAAAGCCCCCCAGAAGCACGCCTTAACTTACACGCCCGACGTACTTTCCCTAATTCATGAAAGAGACCACGAAAGACGTAGATGGCAACGCACACGCAACTTAGAACACAAGGTAAACATGACCACCCTCAATAGTGCCATTAAAACCAGACTTAATGCGCAGGCCCAGCAACAATGGGACCACACGCTTGCCACGCTACAGCCGGGTAACGCCAGAGTATGGCACATGGTAAGGGCCCTAAAACGACAACCCATAAACATACCCCCCCTGTTAATGAAAGAACGGCAATGCTACGCCGAAAGCAACGCGGAAAAAGCTAAAACCCTGGCGGACACCCTAGAAAAGATATGCACCCCCAACCCGGGCCATCCGGACTGGAGGTTCTATGCTCATCTAGAACAGGACATGAAAAATACTCTTGAAAAACCAGCACATGATAAATGCAGAAGGACAAACCCGGGGGAGATAAAATGGATCATTGATCACTTAAATATCCAGAAAGCGCCCGGACCCGATCAAATACCAAATTTGGTAGTCAAACATCTCACCCCCAAAGCTATTAGACTCATCAGTTACATATGCAACTTCTGTCTCGAAAACGGCTACTTCCCCCAATGCTGGAAGCAGGCCAATGTACTCATGTTCCCAAAGCCAGGCAAGGACCGAGCGGATCCTAAAAACTACAGACCCATAAGTCTACTAAACACAATCAGTAAAGTCGCAGAAAAGGTCATTTTAAAAAGGATAGTCTCCCACATAAAAAAGCATAAAATACTAATCAACGAGCAATTTGGCTTCCGCGCGAAACATTCAACGACCCTACAACTTACAAGAACCGTCGAATATATTACAAAAGGGTTTAACGACCAAAGGTCCACAGGCGTGGTATTTTTAGACGTAGAACGGGCCTTTGACACGGTTTATCACGCAGGCCTCGTCAGGAAACTTAACAACCTGAAATTCAACGACACCATGATCAGACTAGTTGCCCACTACCTTACTGATAGATCATTTACAGTCTCTGTAAGGGAACAGTGTTCAGAACCACATAAATTAACTGCCGGAGTCCCACAAGGAAGTCTGCTGGGACCGACCCTCTTTAATCTATATATTAACGATATCCCCAGGAACGCCAACACACAGCTCTCCATTTACGCGGACGACACCGCCTTAATGGCACAGTCCTGGAAGCCAGAAGTTGTCTGTCGCAGACTACAGACCTCCCTAACAGAACTAGAACCCTGGTTATCCAAATGGAGAATCAAAGTCAATCCTCCAAAAACACAGGCAGTCCTATTTACGAAGCGAAGAAAACACGCTAACCGGTCAACACCGCTGATGCTCCACGGGGAGACAATAAACTGGAGAAACCAGGCCAGATACCTTGGGGTCACCTTGGACTCAAAGCTCACATTTGCAGAACACACCACCGAAGTGAAACGCAGGGCTATTCAACAGCTGGGAGCGCTGTACCCCATCCTTAACTACAAGAGTGCCCTCAGTAAGCAAATGGGGCTGACCCTATACAAAACCCTGATAAGACCCATAATGACATACGCAGCCCCAGCATGGGGACTCTGCGCAAAGAGCCATATAGCGAAACTGCAACTAGTTCAAAATAAATGTCTTAGAATAGCCGCAAAAGTCCCGAGATCAGTCCCATTGGACTTATTGCACGACGACCTCCATATGCACACAATTGAACAATTTATCAAAAAACTTGCCGATAACATGTACAAATCTGCACACAACCACCACAATCCACTCATCAACAGCATTGGCAAATACCACACAACCATAGACAAACACAAGAGACCACTATCGCTATTCGACAGAACCATCCCACTAAACCGTCACAGCACAGACATGAACACCATTGTTATTGATTACCTTCATCAACTTGTCCCACCATAGCCACAATACATACAGCAGCTGTCCGGAAGACCCGGGGAGGATGTCACTCCCCTCCCTAGGCGGCCCGGGGACGACGGACATCCCCAACAGATGACGACCAGGCGAACTCCAGGGACCCGACCAGATAACCTGTAGATACTAACACTTGTACATATGTTATGTTGTAAAAAAAAAAAAAAAAAAAAATAATTTAAAAAAAAAACAGACAAAAAAAATATAATAAAAAAGGGGCGAAAATAAAAAAAAAAAAAAATAATAAAATACGTATAATAAATGACAAGGGAAATATTTATTAACCTCCAATTGTACATTCCTCCCCTCTCCCAATCTATTTGTTACAGGACCAACGGCAACACGTCGAGGAACATCGCTAAGTCAGCTCCCTCTCCAGCTGAACCCTAAATTATGGTAAGGTATCGCAACAGTTTATATTTAGCATGACACCCCCGCATAGCTCCATCCTGCATGAGCATGAAAATCCTCCGCTAACAATAGGTCCCTGGTCAGGGCCTCGGCCATGGCCAGTACCTAATTCCCCACTCTGTCCGTATACTCTCTTGTATACGGACGCCTATTTAGTATACACACACTAACTCCCGGGTTGCTTCGGCGGTACCGGGCACCACTTACCACCTTTCCTACCCATCACTTTAGTGTAGCTTAGTGCATGGTAGGGGAGGCGACGTAGATCCCTTTCGGATGATCGCCACCGGGTGTGGCGGAGGCGGGGCCACACCCACCAAAAAAAAAAAAAAAAAAAAAAAAAAAAAAAATGCTGCGGTTTCACTCTTGTATTCTCCAGAGCCGGGATCCATGCCCTGCTCATCTGCTGTCGCTCTTCTTTCCGATTGTAGCAATTCTTATGCTTGTAAATTTCTATAGCTTCCCTTGTCAGTCGGGCATGGTAATGTGTAGTTCTTGACAGAACCGCAGTGTTCTTATAGCTTACGTCATGTCCAAACAATAAAGAATGCTCTGCCACTGCTGATTTTTCTGTCTGACCCAATCTGCTGTGTCTTTCGTGTTCTTTTAAACGTGTACTGATGCTGCGCATGGTGGTTCCAATGTATACCTGGCCGCAACTGCATGGGACTCTGTATACACCAGCTGCGCTGTGAGGATGACGCTTGTCCTTTGCCGAATTCAGTAAATCCTTTATCTTCTTAGTTGGTCTGAAGATGGTACTGATGTTTTGTGACCGTAGCAGTCTGCCTATTCGGTCCGTAACTCTCTTAATGTATGGTAAGCAGATGGTGGCTAATGGCGGTTCCTTCCTGTCTGTCCGTACCGACGGGTACCTCGGATGCCGGGCTCTAGCGATTTCTTTGTATGTGTAGCCATTCCTCTTGAGGGCTCCATTTAAATACAGGATTTCCTTGTGCAGCTTTCTTGGTTCGCAGATTTTCTTAGCTCGTTCAGTAAGAGTCTTGATTATGCCTGATTTTTGCTGGGGGTGATGGTTTGAAGTCTTGTGCAGATACCTGTCCGTGTGAGTAGGTTTACGGTACACTGTGTGACCCAGGCGTGATCGTTGGAAGGTAGAAAAAATGGACCACGGCCTACAAGCCCGGACATCATAGTTAGTGGAGTTAAAAGTAAGATGATTAATAAAATGGTTTTATTGACAAAAGCTACTATAAACTACTTTTCAACATGATTGCCATGTAGATATAAACATTTTCCAGGTCTATCAGCAGCATTTCAATATTCTCTGCTAAAACAGTTTCCTCTTGTCCTTTGAGCCAGATATGCATGGTTTCCTAAGCTCATTGGATGGAAATGTGGTTCCCCAACTATCTTTTACTTTGTTTAGTTTAGTTTCAATAATAAAATATACACAATTGGTGTTATTGAAGATCACGTCAGGAGCAATTATATCAATTTTTTTTTTTGTTTTTTGTAATTTACATCCTCTAACCTTAAGTCATATCAGACGATGAATGAAATCGGTGAAATGGTGCTCAAATGAGTCCGGGTTCCATGGAGCTTAGAGTTACCCAACATTTGTCTATCAGGATAAGGGAAAACCCCAGAAAAAACCTTATCCAGGTAAGTCACCCTGACTGGGATTCGAACTCGGGACCTCTTGAACGTGAGGTAGACATGGTACCACTCTATGATACCCTTTTTATGGAGCATTTTTCACAAATATTATATTTCTAAAAAAAGCCTTTTAACAACTTTGATTAAAATACCTTAAGTTTACAATATTTTGTGACAAATGGGTATAAATCATAAATTTTCTGGAAATAGCATCTGAAGTTTTTATTCTGCATAACTACTGCATAATTGGAATTATAAGAGGCAGAGGAAATCGTATAATACAAAAAATGTAGATCTTGTTAAAGAATATGATTCAGTAATATAATTTTGAGTTGAACATCAGGAACAAAGAAATACATAAATCGGCGGTAGCGTACCATTTTTGGAAGGAGAATCATGATATAGAACAAGAAATCCACTTATTAAAAATTGTCCAAGGTCCAGCTGCATTAACCACGTGGGAAAAAAAATCTTCATAAATAAATATGAAAGAAAATTGTTTAATTTCGAAACTACCTTTGAAGAAAACCCAAACTTAAAGTTCATCAAGATACCATCAGAGACGCACCTATCACTTCCAAAGAGCTCAACAAACCAACATCTATTAGTCAACAACAGCTGATGATGTTTGGAACATCCTAACAAAATGCGTTTTAAAAATTGAGTACTAGTTTGACTCAAAAGTATGATTCATGTTTGATACATTAGTTATGTGAGAAATAAATTAAAATTAAGTTTTGTAAAACACTGAAGCTACTGACAGTGAAGCTTCCAAATATTATAAATAAACTACCACACTTGGTAACCAACTTCCTTTATCTGTTTTCTAAAATTGTTGAATCCTTCGGGATCGATTTTGTGATCTCTTCATCACAGCTTCATTGGTAAACTGACCTTGGTTGCTTACATTGGGTAAGGAATAGTTTGTTGTTATGCTGCCACTTACTGGGGACAAAACAAACTTATTGACCAAATTTATTGGTGGTTTTTCAAAATATATCACATGATTTTTATTTTCTAAAATAAATATTTTCTGCCAAAACATTAAATCTATTGGTCCATTGAATTGTTTTAATAATTTATCTTCTGGATCTATTTGATGATTAAATGATCTGCCAATGCTAACTGAACAAATTGATAACAGTTAACTATTACACTTTAGAGTGTTTGTTTTAATCAAAAGCTGAGCAGTTTTTTAAGTAAAGAAATTGTCAAGAAGAACTTACCTCGTAAATATTTTATACTCATTCATGTGCTCTTATGTATATTTTCAGATTGATCACTATCAAGAAGTTTATGATGATGTTGCTACAATAGAGGAAGAAAGAATATTTGACTTGTGGTTTAGAATCAATGTAAAGCCATTCAAACAGGCTTTGCTAAACACAGTCTGTAAATGGATGAATATGTTTAAACAGAATTTGGTAGAACATGTAGTGGACTCGTAAGTATCCATTTATATGTACTAAAATGCTAAAGTGTTTGTTGAGTGTATGTATGTGTGTACATGCATGTACTTTTGTGCATCCAGGTGCACGCGAGCGCGCGCATGTGTGTGTGTGTGTATGTCCCTCCCTCTCTTCCTCATTTCATCCCTTCCTCCCTCCCTTCCTTTCTTTTGTGGTTCAAAGAGCATGGAAATGCAAAGCAACATGCTCAAGAGAATTATAAGTATTTGTAAGAATACGAGGGCAAGTTAATAAAGACTGAGAATGTTTTTGGCTCTTTGTTCTAATATGCGATGCAGCGAATTTTTTTCTAATTCCTTCACACTTTTTGATGGTTTTATATACAACCATGATTTTAATATAATTTCTTTACTTTTAGTGCCATTTCGTGTTGGAGGGCATTCTTTTAACGTTATTAATTGTTTATCTACTTACTGCGTAATGTAGCCATACTAAAGAATTCAGTGCAGCTAAACCATGCTTGTTTCTCCACTGAACACAATGCTGCCAACAGTCTTACTTGTCCCAAAATTACACTATCTAGCAGACTAAATGTCTGAGTTCGCGAACTGTATCGGACTGGTTTGGCTACTGCCGCAAAGTGTGCATGATGTCATATGACACCAAGTATACTGCAAGGGGGGAAATTGGCGGTCCCAGTCACGTCATTCAAATCAACGAATACAAAATTGGACAACAAAAGTTTCATTGTGGGCACTGCAATTAGACTGTAGAGTGTAATTGCATCCCATATGCTGTTGGGCCATATCGTCATCCACACCTCATTCGTTTCCATGTTGATCATTCCCAAGATCCAGTTGCCCTCTATGACGCGCCCACAATGAAACTTGTGTTGTCCTATTTTGCATTCGTCGATTTGAACGACGTGTCCGGGACCGCCAATTCTCCCCCTTGAAGTATACTTGGTGTCATTTGACATCTTGCACACTTCACGGCAGTAGCCAAACCAGTCTGATACAGTCTGTGAGCTCATACATGTATTTCCTACGGAGCACTTCATTATCGGCATGTCGTAGGATTGTTTATGAGTAAAAATTTGACATGGGTAAAAATTGTTATGTGTAAAAATTTAACATGGGTCACATGCTGTTGTCTGTCTTGTGGATCTTAGGTAGGCAGACAACAGCATGCAACCCATTATTAACAATATAGATGCCCCAACTTACAAACTAGAAAATGGTTGGTAGAGGAATTTGACAAGTTTGAAAAGTTTGAATCTCTAAGCATAAAAAATTCATTTGATTTGGTAAAGAAAATTGAAAACGCAGTTATAAAAACTGAAGAGGTGATGGTGTCCTTTGATATCAGATCTCTATTCACGAGCATACCAGTAGAAAAAATTCCAAAATTGATGAAAGGCTGGTTATCCAAAAGCAACATTGCGGATGATAAGATAGAGGAATACATCAAATTAACCATCCTATGTATTGAACAAAACAGCTTTACGTTCTCCAGCAAGATCTTCCAACAAACAGCAGGCTTGGCCATGGGTAACCCTCTTTCACCATTACTAGCTAATCTGTTCATGAGTAATTTGGAAACACACATTACTAAAGCCTTTCCACATATTTTCAAATGTTGGCATAGATATGTCGACGATGTGTTTGCTATAGTCCCTAGAAGACTAACTGAGGATGCTATAAAGTTGCTAAACCTACAAGAGAAATCCATAGTTTTCACCATTGAAGTAGAGTAGGATGAATGGCTACCTTTTCTAGATTTGAAAATCATTAGAACATCAACAGGATTACAATTTGGAATATACAGAAAAGCAACACATGTTGACAATTACATTACATGCAACCCATTCAACCCAGTACAACATCAATAAGCAGTATTCCATAGTTTGGTTCACAGATTAATCAACATTCTGCTAACGAAAACAGAATATGAACAGGAGTACACTCACATACACCAGGTTGCCGAATTGAACATCTATAACACAAATTTCATCAAAAAACTGATCTACAGACACAAAAGAAACAAAAACTTAAGGGACATTACTATGTTAAAAAAACTAGAAAACCCAAACACCAGATATGGCAAATTTACATTTAATCCAAAATACTTCAAAAAATTTGAAAAGATATTTAAGAGATTCAACATAAAATTAGTCCCTCAGAACAAACACAACATCCACAACTCACTAAACCACCCTCTAAAAAATAGCACACCACAAACTCAATTATCAGGCATTTACCAAATGAGCTGCCAGGATTGTGACAAGATATACATTGGTAAGACCAAAAGGAATCTAGGAACAAGAATGAAAGAACACTTCAGAAATATTAAATTCAAACACATGGACAAGTCGGCCATAGCACATCACTTTTGGTCTGAGAATCACAACATAAAACAAAAAATAGAACTGATCAAACAGGCAAAGAAATCTCTGGAACTACAGATTTGGGAAAACATATTTATTGCGAAGAAACAGGACCTCTTGATGAATTTTGAAATTCCCACGGTAGATGACCTCATCAAACTTACCAGGACATTAGATGGCAGCATGACAGCAAGCCAGATGCAGACACCGGATGCATCATCAGTCAACCACAGAACTGATGATAGGGAAGAGGTTCCCAGAAACTAGTCTTCATCAAAAAACTTGAAAGTGGAGAAAAGTATATACAAGGTTGACTCACTTGCCCAATTTTAGTAATAAATATCATAGTTTATATCGAAATTTAACTGTATTGGAACACCACAGTGAAGCGAAATAATTATTAATTTATAGATAAGTCGTATTTATTACACATCTGCTTCACTTATGTACCTATTTTGAGGACATGTTTCGCAAATCATCGTTTGCATCTTCGGCTCAAGCTTTAGTCGCATAAGAGCCGAAGATGCAAATGATGATTCGCGAAACATGTCCTCAAAATAGGTACGTAAGTGAAGCAGATGTGTAATAAATAGGACTCATCTATAAATTAATAATCATAGTTTATGTATGAGGGCTGTTCAATAAAGAATGTTCACAATTTTTTTTTGACAACGTACCTTTAATCATCTTCATAATTTTGATGGTCCTTCTCAAATCCGGACTATAGGGAGGGTGAGAAATGCACTTCACGTTGATTTTGCTTTTTTGGGGATTGGTGATGAAGGAGATTTCCACACTGAGCTTTGCTGTTTGCTCTCAGGATCAAAATGATGTAGCCAAGTTTCATCAGCAGTGATTACGTTTAAAAGAAACTCAGGATCTTCCTGTAACATCAACTTTAACTGCATACAGACCTGCATTCGAATGTCCCTTTGTTTGGAAATCAACAGTCTTGGAACCCATCGCGCACAAACACGTCTTATGTGTAATGTTTCTGTCACCAATGTGTGGGTGGCACCCAATGAAATGTTGAGTACTTCAGAAAGTGATCTTAAGGTGATTCGTCAATCCTCTCTCACAATGGCAGCAGCAGTGTTGATGTTTTCTTCCGTAAGAGCAGTAACTGGAGCGCCGGGTCCATCTTTCTTTGAAATTGATTGTCTCCCCTCTTTAAACATTTTAAACCACCTTTGAGCTGTGCTGTAGGGAAGAATAGACTCTCCATAGGCCTCCTGTAACATTGTATAGGCCTTAATTGAAGATTTGTTGAGATGAAAGATGAATTTCAAAGCCACAAATTGTTCCTCACGTGTTACCTCCATTGCAGCGGTAGGCGATACTGAACATGTCTGAACTTGTCTGGTTCTCACAGGCGGGAACCAGGAGTAGCAACAATGGAACTACTATGGCGTGTTTGTTTCACATTAAACTAACAGAATATAATAAGATTGAATTTTAGTGCGAAAAATTATGACTGGAAAAAATTATGATAATTCTTTATTGAACAGCCCTCGTACTTTACATACTCAGAACAGTGCACTTCCTTCTGTATGCTGCTATAAAGAAATAATTTACATTTGTTTTTTATTTTTTAATTCAACAGACTGAACGAGTTGGAAAGCTTCATCAAAGAGGCCAATGAGCAATTACAGAAACCTGTTGAAGATGGAGACTATGAAGCTCTTCTGAACTGTATGGCATATCTTCTCCAAGTGAAGGAGCATATGGAAGTTGCTGATACTATGTTTGAACCATTACATGACATTATAGAAATGCTGAAAACATATGGAGTAACGTTTTCTGAAACAGTGCTTCTTCAAATGCAGGTAAGCTAACATTATTAGTTGCTAAAGTGATGTATTGCATGGTTAGGCAGAAAGTGGATCTATTTCCTTTGTCCTCAAATAGTAATTAGTAGAACAAGTGGAAAAGCCTAATTATACTAATCCCAAGTGCTTCCCGACTCAGTTCTAGCTAATAGCTCAACTATCAGACCAATAAAGCTAACAACAATGACAGTAATTAAAATTATACTATGAGTTAACTAAGACACTCTGTGCTTCACATACCACAAATTTTCTTTCAACAAGTTTTGCCTCCACTTGAAGGCATTATCAAGAAATTGTCGACTGGCTAGAACCTTGGTGTTCCAGCTGATCATGGTTCTCCAGAGACGAGACATCTGGCTATGATCCAATGAGGCTAAGTAAAACATTTTCTTCCGATGGAATGTCAAAATTCATTAATTATGTTTCGAATTTCTTTATACAAATGTTTTCCCAGATGTTTAATTCTTGATTCAAGTAAACTGATATTAGTAGTTGGGTTTTATGCTATATGTTGTAGTTATGGTCCTAGAAATGTGTTGCTACTGCGGATTTATTTGTTTCCAGTGCATAAGTGTGTATAAAACATGCTTAAAATGGAGACCTTGGAATTCAAAGGATAGTTGGTAGTGTCACAGTAGTGATTGCTGAGCTCATTCAAAAATACCTAGCATATCATGAATAATATCAAATGCTACAAAGATACTGGCCATTAATTCCTCTTCACTATTTACTGGTGTCTAATACACACAAGTCTGAACATATCCCCAAAGGAAAGTATCCTAAGAGCTGGTGAAAGTGCTGGCAATAATATTGCTGCTCCTCTACTGATTCAGCAGTCAGGATTCATTACACTTAGGAAATCCCTTGCATCAACGGAATAATGCAACCCATTGCATTGGAACCACATTAACTGGCCTATTCCAGAAATTCTGGCAAAGTATGTTGTATAAACTGTAGGTAAATGTAACCTGTCAGTTGTGTAGGTAGTAAATAGGTCCTTATTAATGTGTCATTCACAATATTAGCCCAAATGTTTTCTGCAAACAGGAGTTAGTAATATCAAAATTTAAATATATTGGAACACCACAGTGAAGCGAAATAATTATTAAATTATAGATGAGTTGTATTTATTACACTTCGGCTTCACTTATGTACCTATATTGAGCACATGTTTCGCGAACCATTATTCGCATCATCAGCTCTTATGTGACTAAAGCTTGATCCAGTGGTGTGGATAGTTCTGGAGTTGCTGCTGCCATCTGTTGATTTTGTGATGAATTTAAGTGTGGGGTTATCTTCTGGCAGGAATTCAAAGTTCATTAGTTGGTTTTTATGTTTTTCTATGTATATTCTCTCCCATATGACGAGTTCACTATATTTTTGTACATATTTTAGTAATTTGGTGCTATCTTCAATTTCATGATTTTCAGACCAGAAATGAGCTGCTATTGCAGACTTATCAATATTTTTGTTTCTTAAGTGCCTGAAGTGTTCTTTCTTTCTAGTGCCTATGTTTCTTTTTGTCCTCCCTATGTAAATCTTTTCACAGTCTTTACACTTAATCTTGTAAATGCCTGACTTTTCCTCTGGTTTTATCTTATCAGTATTATTACTGTTAAGTAGGATTTTAATGTGGTAATTGTTTTTTGGTGCCAATGTTATATTGTATTTCTTGAACATTTTTTGGAACTTTTTTGTGGCCCAGGGGTGGTAAGTAAATTTAGCAAATATCCATATCCATATCCATTTTTAATTGCAGTTTTTAAGATTTGATGGTATTTTTTTTTTTTATATTCTTGCTGGCTGAGGGGTAGATTTACTAATCTGTGTGTGAGACTGTTGATGATGGCATGTTTGTGTGGAATTGGGTTGAAACTATTTACTTTGATGTAATTATCTGTGTGTGTTGCTTTTCTATGGATACCCAAATTCTATTTTTTATTGCTTTTTGTGATTTTAAGGTCCAAAAAAGGTAGAGTACAGTCCTCTTCAGTTTATACTGTGAAGTGTATGCTGGGTTCTTGAAGGTTGGGTAGTTTCAAAGCATCATCTATTTGTTTGTAGTGTACTATTGCAAAGATGTCGTCTACGTATCTGTACCATGTTTTAAAAATATGAGGGAAGGCTTTAGTTATATGTGTTTCGAAAAAGCTCATGTATAAATTGGACAAAAATGGTGATAGCGGGCTTCCCATAGCTAGTCCTGAAATTTCTTTATAATACTTTCCACTGAAAACAAAATTATGTTTTAAATTATGTAAAACAAATATAGAAATACAAAAATATTGATAAGTCTGCAATAGCAGCTCATTTCTGGTCTGAAAATCATGAAATTGAAGATAGCACCAAATTACTAAAATACATACAAAAACATAGGGAACTTGTCATATGGGAGAGAATATACATAGAAAAACATAAAAACCAACTAATGAACTATGAAATCCCACCAGACCCTACATTTAAATTCATCACAAAATCAACAGATGGCAGCAGCAACTCCAGAACTACCCACACCACTGGATCAAGCTTTAGTCGCATAAGAGCCAATGATGCGAACAATGGTTCGCGAAACATGTCCTCAATGTAGGTACGTAAGTGAAGCCAATGTGTAATAAATACGACTCTTCTATAATTTAATAAGGAGTTAGTAAATTTGTAATTCTAATAGCTCTAGGGTTTTCCAGTGCCCAAATGAGACTGTTATGTGTGTTAAATGTGACCTCTCATGTGCAAACTTTCTCATCCATCCACAATATGGTTGTAGGAAATTTTAGTTGATCAATTTGTTTATTAAAAAACCACTCGACAAACTGTAGTCAGGGTGAAAAGTCATCTGCCCCTGTGTTTGAACTTGGGTGAGAATTCTAGAAACCAAAGACTGTCTTGTATGCATGGATGTGCTATTTGATCTTGTACTTGTGAACAGAGAATTATGGACTTGGTCAAGGACCTACTCTTCTAGAGCCACTGATCTTAGATTTTTTTGGAGTTTTGCTCCTTCTTGGTAAAGCTCAGCATAAAGGTCTTGTGTTCTTTTTGCATTTCCCCAAGCAGCACCATAAATTTAATGCATATATGCTAGTTCAGCATAAGTAAAATGGAACATTTTTATATCAGGCTGTAAAGTTGAAAGTCTTTCTGGTGAACAGAACGCTTTAGTATATGCTGAAAGCTGAGACAAAGCTGGAACAACAAGGTCACAAATGGACATTTTCCTGCACTGGTTATCTTGCTGGCATATCTCACTTAATCCGAGCAAATGTCTTCTTAAGCTTTTCGCTTTGTGTAGGCCTGCTGCTCTAGCAAATATATAAGACTCTATAACAATGAAGTCCCCTGGTTACCTTCTGATGGTGCAATCAAATATCTTGGCGTTCATCTTGATCGTCGGCTGACATGGAGTACACATATCAAAAGCAAACTAAATCAAGCCTATGCTCGTCTTCACAAGTTGTATTCCATCCTCAACCGCAAATCCTCTTTACGAGTCAAATGTATGCTGCTACTATACAAGAGTATTCTACGACCGCTTCTTCTATATGCCAGTCCTGTATGGGGATGTGCTTCACCTCCTCATATTCACCAACTCCAGGTGTTTCAGGATATTAGGATTGTCTGTGAATGCCCCGTGGTACATCCAGAATGCACAGCTGCATAGAGAATTGGACATAATCAGCATTAATGACTACATCTCTACAACGACAAGCAGATTCTTTGCTCACCTTCCCTATGTATCAGGTGCTTTATTCTTCCAACTTGGACGTCGCCTTGATGCTGCACCAAGACTGAAGGCATGCTTGCCACAGGACATTTTATTTCTATAATGTTTATTTATTCTATAATGAAGAAGTTAATTAATTTATACTCACACTAATCAGACCAGAGTGCTTGAGGACTCTAATATGAGTATCCTCTTTCCCTGTATACTTTAATTTTATTATGTATATAGCTCCACAATTTGTATAGCACTAACTGTGCTGAGCAATTGAAATAAAAGTTCAACAACAACAAAAAAAAAAAAAAGGTCACAAAGTGCTGTATAATAAATATGTAATGGAATCCCTTACAATTTAACCTTTTTTTAAAAAAAAAAAAAAAAAAAAAAAAAACAGGTTTTAGGTTAATAATGATCTAAAAATGTTAAAAACTGAATACAGCAATATTTCAAACTTAAAAATAAAACATAAGCAATATTCCGATGTTGAAGGAGGAACAAGGTTCTGTGTAACAGAATTTCATCTAACCAGACACAATATTTGAAAAACGTTATGAGATTACTGTGTTTTATATTGTAGCAGATTTCATGTCTAATTAGTTCTTGATAGTGAAAGACAAATATTTTCATGAAATTTTCCATAATCAAAAACAACACTTTTGGAAACATTTTCATTGCTTTGTTTTTCTTCATAAAGACTATTATGACTATTTAAATTAATATCATATGTTTGAGATATTGACATATAATATGTATTTATTTATACTACAGGAGCTACCTGATAAATGGGAAGGCACTAAGAAGATTGCTGTGACAGTTAAACAAGCCATTTCACCACTTGTAACCAAACAGATTGACTTGATAAATAAGCAGATAATCTACTTTGATCTACGCCAGAATCAATATCGTGCAAAATTCCTTAAAAGTCCTCTGTTTCTGTAAGTATCATGAGGGAAAGTCTAATGAAAACTTTAAAAGAGTACATAATTAAAAGTAAAAAGTTACACAAGATGGCTTTTATAGACCTTGAGGAAGCATATGATAGGGTGGAGCTACAATTATTATGGCATAAACTAATAATTAAAGGATTGAGTCAATGTATGGTAAAAACTTTGATGACCCTGTACAAGGAGAATACCTTTTGTGTGAGGGTGGGAGAGTTAGTAGTATTTCGAGAAGTAATGCAAGGAAATGGGTTAAGGCAGGGATGTAAATTAAGCCCAGTATTATTTAATTTATTTGTTGATGACGTTCTCTTAGGAATTAGTAAGAATAACAGTTGTACACCTGCAATAAATATGGAAATTCCGGGGTGATTATTTGCTGATCTGGTAGTGGGATCTATTACAGTAAATGGTTTGAAGCAAGCATTGCAAGAAGTAGACAAATATTGTAAAGAATGGAACCTAAGTACAAATAAGGAGAAAAGCCAAATAATAGAGTGCTAAATTCAGTAAATATGAAAAATGGAACAAGGAGAATAAGGAGTATAAAGTAGTTTAAGAGTGCATATATTTAGCAATAAAAATGGATGGGAGTAGGGGCTGGGAGAAACAAAAGAAATTAGCTTTGACAAAAGGTAAAGCAGCTATGTCAGTAATAAAAAGTTGTAAGTATAGAGAACCAAATATTGGAGTTAAATGATTGGAAAAAATATGTAATATGGTGGTGGAATCAAAAATGCTCTATGGTATAGAAATATGGGGGCCTTTTATGATAGAAATGAATATTTAGACTGTTCTATGGATTATATATATATTATTTATGATGTCTTAATTATGTAATTGGTAACACTTAAAAACTAAACATTGTACTTAGATTATATATATATATATACACACAGTGTTTATTTTATCTATAATTTTACCAATCAAAATTTGACGTCATCAATATGATCACTGATGGAGCGAGTTTATATACGATTCCCCTAGCGGCTTGCGATCGTATTAGATGTGTTGACAGTAGCTTGGAGGCCTTCCCCTACCGGCAGGTAAATAAACTATTTGAGAGTTGGGTCTGCCCATGTAATATAAATATGCATAATTTTGCCTGGTGCGTAGATACAATAATTGTTTTTAAAAATATACTGCAATGCAGTGCACTGCAAAGCTAATTATGCAGCCATAAAAGTATACCGTGAAGAATATACGAAATGAGAAGTTCAATGAACACTTATTTCACAATGAACATCTGTTTTTCTGTTATAGTAGACATATATGCATATTTATGTAGGTGCGGATGCTTCCATGGCCTGTGTCAATGTGGATATCTTGAGCTTCCGGAGAAGGCAGTGTCGTTGTTTGGCTTGTTGCCGACGTTTCCCCCTCCATGTTGTGGGCTTCCACTTGTGCCCTGAGGAAGCCCACATCATGGTGGGGAAACATCGGCAACAAGCCAAACAATGATGCGGCCTTCTCCGGAAGCTCAAGATATCCATATATATGCATATTGTAAACCTGTCACATAAAATAGAAATATTTCAATTTGATCTCAATTCTTTTCTATCACACATAGTTTCCTCACAATGTAACTTCATTACAAACCAGAAAATTAGCAGAACATGTTCTAGGAATGAAAAATGAATTAGTGTTACAATATGTAAAAAGCTTTTATCCAAGTATAAACAAGAAAATATCTGTAGTACTTAGTTTTATGTGTCCATTTTCATATATTTCCTTTCTCTCTTCCCCTTAAACACTGTATTGCGAGAAGGTATGCTTGAGGCCATTCTGTCATAACATTATTTATTGCTTCTAGATTGGGGCCAGTCACTTTATAGCGTCCAGTGTCTCGTTTTTTGTGAGTAACTGATCCTGTATCTTGGAAATGTTTGATGCACCTATTGGTTTTAAAAGATATAAGGATACCAACATTAATAGGCATTTTAATTAAGCATGAGAGTGACGAAAACTTTATATTGTATACTGGTAAAATGTAAGATGTTTATGTTGCGAAAAAAGTACGAAAATTTGATGATACCTGGACACTTTTAACAAGATAACGCCCTGCGGGATTTTTCTGAATGCTGGATAGCATTGCATAAATTCCTCTATGCAGCGGTTTAAACTATATTTGTACGTCACACCAATTTTAATGCTGGTACGAAAGTAACATTCAATACCATGAGGACATGGTGGGTGGTCTGTGTTCATATCCAGGGGAAGCTGGTTGTATTAGTTATGAGAGCAACCACACTGAGAGTGCTGTAATTTGCTTACTGTTCCATAAAAATTATCGCTTCTTCTTGGTAGAGGGCACTATTATTTCAAGATAGACTCACCAGTCAACTATGACGTCATTCTTGTTCAATTCTTCTTCTTCTTCTTCTTCTTCTTCTTCTT